>OX352763.1:2400000-3002711 GCA_947095585.1 Nephrocerus scutellatus
TGTGGAAATTAAATTGGATAAGGGCAATTGAACAAATTGAAAATGTAGGTACTTGATGTGTGCGCGTCTGTCGGTCCACGTCGTGCGACCCGTCCAGGATTTCTGCTTATCAATCCCAAACGAGAATTATTTCGAGTATGGGTTATGCAAGCGTCCTATACCGACCAATGATGGTCATGTTGAATTATCTTCTTTGCCATCCTTGTCGACTTGCTTTCTCCTTAATGTGCCCGTCGTAGTCGTCGTCGTCGTCGTCGTCGTCATATTGTGTTTAGAGGGAAACCCTGCTTGTTGTGGGGTAAATCCTTTCGATAAACTTGATCGTCTTTGGTTTGTTAGAAAAGGAAATTATTTTCTTGAGAAATGACGGCGGCAGACAACTTTTATTCACACGACTCGCCTGACCAACCGAACAACGCCACAGATTGACCCATAAACAAAGAACCTTTTCGATTTCTTTAACTTTTAAACGAGTTGAGATCTTAAAGTTTGTATTATTGTCTTCCAGCGTATATAGTACATAGATACATTATCATCATCGCTGGCTCATACTCGTTGTGTCTGCCATGTGGGTCTTTTTAAGGACTTTACCACTTCTTAGCGTTTTTTTTGTGATTGTCTTCTCTACGAGAGTTTCACAACAAACTATCCCACCTCTTGCTTTCACTCAGTGAACAGTCATAGTGGAGCAATTTTTGAAATTTTTCGCTTTCTTTTTTTGTTTGAAAGGTACCTACAATTTAAAGCTTCCTCATGACAGTTATTACTCTCGGACTTTTATCAGACATTCGCGAGAGATGCAACCGGGAAAATGATTTTTGATGTTTTTCTGGAATTCAAATTTCGAACCCCTCTATCAATAGTCCAATGCACTAACCGCTTGAGCAACGGCACCCACTTGTCTTTGTTGATATCAATTTTTTTCTAGGAATAATTGCTAAGTGTTTCCTTGCCTTTTGGCAAGCTAAGGAGGTCGGAATTTTTAAATTTTGGTTGTTTGGCTTCTGTTCTCTTAGAAACCAACAAATGTAGTTTGCCAAGATGTTCCAAAACTAAAAGTAAAATTACGATTTTCATGGGAAATGCCGAGAGAATCTACTTTCTGTAATAATCCTGTATCAATGTTATGATCCTAAAATCATTCTATAATGCTATAATCATCCTAAAGTATATTAAGTATTGAGTAAACATCACATATTCATCCTCTAATCATTCTTGTATCATTATAAAATTTTCCTATAACCCTCCTTTACCAATCTAACTATCCAAAATCCCTATATCTTCCCATTATATTGCTACAGTCCCAAAATCCATTACTGTCTATTTAAAAGTGAAGAAAAGTAACACGGTCTTGAGTGTTTCTTCTTAAAGTGCCTAACGAAGTTACACATAAAATAAAAAAAACTGTTTAAAGTGATACGAATAGTATTTGTTCCAATGTAAACTGTGCAGTGTTTCATCAATTCATGGCTAATCATAAAATAAACTTAAACGAAATATACGTTGGTGGTTATGTGACATATTTGCGTGACATATTTACAAGGCACAGTTTTGTTGGTTCCTTGAAAATGTTTGCTTTGAAAATTAACTTGTCCATGGAGTGTATTTGTTGAGTTTTGTTCCTGCCGACGGTCTTATAAGAAACTTGTTAAGTTTTTTTTCCTTTGTTTCTTCTGTGTGGCAATTCCGAAACCATTCGATTGGAATAGATACATTTCTCCAAGTTCGTTGCCAAAAATAGAAAGAAAAACGTAAGGTCAGGTTTTGTAAGTATGAAGAATTTGACTCTGCGTCAGTTTATTCTGTAAGGTCCTTAAAAAAAACGTTAAAGTTACATTACACCTGAAGTTGTATCATGTAGTTACCCAGTTATACTGGCACAGCATTAGTTTTATTTTAAGGTTCTGAAATTTCATTGTGCAAGTTATCTGAAAGAGTAATGTCATAATGTGAATGTGCCATAATGGCGTCGATTGTCATTGTGGATTGTGGTTTGAGATTTACGTCGTAGAGAGATAGAGAATAGTTGACAGCAAGCAATGAAGCGGTACACATTACACACCGTAGGTTAGGTTAGGTTAGGTTGCGGTGGCAGCTAATGCTCACTTAGACAATTCGCGGTCCTTTGTGTTACCACAGGATATTATAACTTTCGCCTTTTCAGTAGATCCATTCAGAACTCTTAATGAATCGGAGTATATCTCAGACTTTGCCGTTTTCGAGAAATAGGTTATTCATTATCCGCTTACCCAAGTGCTTGTGCATTCTATGCATTAGTGCCGGAAATGAGCAATGAAGATGCTCTATGGTCTCTTCCTCCTCCTCGTCCATGCAGCCTCTGCAGAATTCATTATATTCGACACCCATCCTTCTCGCGTGTTTCCCTAGAAGGCAGTGTCCTGTCATTATCCCTACAACCGTTCTTAGTTCACGTCTTAGTAGGGAAATAAGGGCAGTTGAGCGCTTCAAGTCCAGCTTCGTCCAGACCTGTCTTGAAATATTGCAAGTGTTGGTGTTTTCTAACCTTACATTTGTTATTGGTTCTGCCTCTTTCCGAAGCTCAAATTTCAGTGTCGCAATAGGACTCCATTTCCGGTAGCAGCTGGAGAGTCGTACCACGTCTGGCTAACTCGTCCGCCCTGCAGTTCACCTCGACATCCATGTGGCCCGGGACCCATATGATCCTTATATTGAACTGCTCACTCACTCACTCACTCATCTCGTTAAGAGAGGAGTGACAGCTCAACGCCACCTTAGATTTCAGTGAGACCGCCTCCAACGATTTTATGGCCGCCTGACTGTGCACATAAATGTTAATCTTCTTTGAGGATAATACATTATGCTTCAGCCAGCACATTACCTCTTCAATCGCTATCATCTCAGCCTGGTATACGCTGCAGCGATCAGGTAGACTGACAGAGATGCTTACTTTCAGCTTGTCACAGAAGACTCCTGCTCCTACTTTACCGTCTAGCTTAGAGCCATCCGTGAAAAACTGTATTGTTTCGTTGTCGGTTACGGTGTTACGGATCCACTCTTCCAGTCTTCTCTGGAGGGTATTGTTGTCCGAAAACCTTTTTGAAAGCATAACATTGGTGTTATGTAATCCAGTTTCGTCAGCTTTTGCTTTAGCGATTAAGTTATGGTGGAGTGTCTTTTTTGAAGACTTCTCCACTGATTGACAGCTAACAGTCGCGTAGCCGTAATTGCCGCTTTCTGTTTGCCAAATATATCTAGTGGGATCAGGTGGAGCATAACCTCTAGAGCGCGAGTTGGTGTAGATCTCAGCGCCCCGCTTAAAAGTATGTAGGCCGCTCTTTGTACCTTCCCCAATATACTTATATACGTGGTTTTTTCCATAGCTGGCCACCATACGCTTACCCCATACAGTAGTATTGGTCTTACTACTGACGTATAAAGCCAGCGTACCAGCTTTGGTTTCAAACCCCAATTTTTACCAATGGCATTCTTGCACGAGTATAAAGCAATATTAGCTTTATGAACTCTTTCTGTTATATTAGGTTTCCAGTTCAGTTTCCTGTGCAAGATTGTACCCAGAAATCTTGCTTTATCAGAAAAAACTAAGGGGGTACCATTTAGTGTTGGAGGATCAACTGTTGTTCTATATTTCCTGGTGAAAAGGACAAGCTCTGTCTTATTCGGGTTGACGCCCAGACCGCTTTTATTTGCCCATTCTTTAAAGATTAGGAGGACATTTTGCATAACCTCCTTAATCGTTCTGAGGTATTTTCCTGAGACACACCATAAGAAGGCGGAGTTATTGTTACTGACCATTTTTTTAATTTCTAACAAAATGGCAGCCAATTCACCACTATGACAATACTTGTAGATTTCGAAAGCTGGACGTTGGCAAAATTATGTAAATTCCCATTTGCGGATCCCAATCGCTGTTCTTCATTTAGTTTAGGTTTTCCTACATTAGCTTTTAACGCTATGTGAGAATGCTCTCCACTTCATTTGGACAATATTTGGCTAAGCTACCGAGAGGAAAGACATATGGACAAGCGACATTTTTGCAACACTTGTCGAGAAATGGAAATAAAAAATAAATCTGATGTAGAATGCAACACAATGTGCATTGTGCAACAAATGCAGCAGAGATAAGAAGAACCCCCGTGAACACTATAACACTCAAAGTTGCGGACTGTGACTGCAGCAATTCGAGATGAAAAAGTACGACGCGGAAATCTTTACATCTAACGGTTACGACGACAACAAAATCTGGTGTCCGTCTTCGTCAAGCAATCAAAATGTTAATTTTTCTTTTTATTATTAGCGGGAAAAACAGTTATTTGCAGAATAAGGAAGTCATTTTCGAAAATGCAGACTGTTGCGACTTTTACCACATAAAGTGTTGTGCACAGTGCTTTGGGTTTCTTGGAACATTACATGTATAATTATTATTATTATTGCACAGGATGAGTGTTGTTGTGGATGTGTGCGCGTTGTTTTGTTCTAGCTACGAGTGTCTACATCTATAGATACATTATACGATACACACAAATGCACGTTTAAATTCGCTTTACCTTTTACTATTGTTGTTATTCATTTGTTTTGTGTAATGATAATTGCACATATTTGTTGCTGATGCAGGATTACGTGCAGTTTCACCGAACAAACGCTGAGCAATAATATAACGCAATTACAAGCTTCCCTGAATGTCCTTCAGTCGCGAGAACACTCTGTTTCTCATTCGAGATCGCATTGTACGAGAATGTCCTTACAGGTTGATTGCCGCCCGTAACTGCTGTTGCAAATCTATTCAATGTTGCACTCTAAAGTTGCGGAACTGAGTGCCTGCCGTGTATCTGTTGTTGTGTTGTGAATTGTTTATTTTGCTTCACGTAAATAATGCCGACGTCGTCCGATGATGATGATGAGTTCTAGCCTCTGGGTCGGCTGTGGGGGTTCTAGCAGTAGCAACTAATAGGCACTAATACACTGCCAGCAGCATGGTAACACTTTCTTCGCGAGTAGAAAAGGAGAGGTGGAATTGCCTTGACTCTAGTTGTTGGCACATCTATGGACGGTCGAGAGATAAGCTACTTCCTCTGACTTATTTATTATTCTGTTACTGACTTATGATTCGATTCGGTATAGAACGTTTTTGCAAGTTACATCCTCTTAACATTATCCTTTGCTTTGGTACGAAAATATTTCTAGACCCTGTCTACCCCAGATTCTCATCTACATATAGTCTTTGTTCAAACTCCGTGCTGTACCTACCAATGATCCTGATCATAATTTGTCATATATAGTACATTGTCCATAGGCAATGAAGAAGAGGAGACAATGGAAGAGCTAGCAGATTGTCCAGCATTAATACAAACAAGGCATAAGACCACGGGCAAAATTTCGAAGGAATGATCAATACTAACAAAGGAATAACTCGTATTAGGTTTATTAAAAAAAACTAATAGATTTCTAGGCTCAAAGAATAGGGGGCACAATAGACCCATGCGGTGCAAGTAGCTTGTACACATCCCAACTCTCTCATCGTATCGTATCGTAAAGCAGTATGAAGACAAGAAACTTGTCAACATAACGCCAACATCGATCTGATTGTGTCAAAGCTGCTGCAATCCCTGCCTTGGCGAGGCTTCAGGTATGAAAAATACTTAAACACATAATGACTTCTATAGCGTTGCAGAAAGGCGGCACCCTGTGAACTTCAGCTTTGTAACAGTTCAAGTAGTAATCGTCCTAGAAGAGTTGGCTTTGTTTACATAAATGGCCTTTGCTAAGCAAATATACAGAACTAAGAGTATATTACAATTACATACATATATAACAAATAACAACACTTAAGAGGACATCCAAGCCAAGTGTAAACAATGATAAGCAGCCACGCTTATGACTTATGTACGTATACTCGTATTGTGACTCAACCCCAACCCTCTTCCCAATGCACTTAACAATAATTATTATTATTATTGTGTTGGTTATTGACAAACACGTTTGACAATAATTTAAAAGTGTTGTGTAATCATGGAGCTGAATAATTTCATAAAGTACAAGGAAATATATATGGGCATGCCAAATGCTGCGCAATGTGTGTTAAATAATTGCAAAAACAACATTTGCATTTGCCAACAAATCCGGAAGGGATTTATTTACACGACATTGAAAGCAAGGCCAATTATCTTTATGCCCACGTTGGACACGCATGCGGGACACCGCCTAAGATGAAACACAACGGTTGGTTTTTTTTTGTAGCATAGTAATTTGTTTTGGTATTCGGTTTGTATGACATATTTTTTATCCGGTTGGTGTACATGATGTAACATATAATATATTTATAAGTACATCATAATACTTGCGTAGACATAATGGAACACAGCAACATAAGCATGAATAAAAATATTTTGTGTAATTGCACAGCGCCCTACTTGTAATTATTAGGTACAGGTAACCCTCCTTCAACACGGTTTCGCTCTAACACGATAAGAAATATTTCAGAAACCCTAGCATAACGGGAACTAAGCCATTTCAAAAGCGATTTCTATGAAATTCGGAATGCAGCAGTAATATGGGACTATAAGATTAGTTTCTATGGAAATTCTGGGACACTGTCATTAGAGACAGAAATTTCGGGAACTAAGCTATTTCTCAAGCGATTTCTATGAAATTCAGTTTGTAGGACTAAGATGCGACTATGAGACTTGTTCCTATGGAAATTCTGTGATATGGTTATAAGGTACTGGAATTTCTGGAACTAAGCATCTTCTAAACTGATTTGCACGAAATTCGGTATGACCAATTGGGTGTCTTTTGGGTGTCTTTTAGGGTCTTCTAAAGTTACTTTTGGGTTCTTTTGAGGGTCTTTTGTGGAGTCTTTTGAGGGTCTTTGTGGGGTCTTTGGGAATCTTTTGAGGATGTCTTAGAGGTCTTCTGAGAGACTTTTGGGTTCTTTTGAGGGTCTTTTGGGGCTCTTTAAAGGGTCTTTTTGAGGTTTTCTGCTGATATTTTGGGAAGTTTCAGAAGAGTCTTTAGATGGTCTTTTGGGGTATTTTATGGGTCTCGTGAGGGCCTTTTTGCCACACAACATCAAACGTTGAGGACGTTATTTTGTTGCCACAGAGCGCGTGAGAACTAGTACGGGTTACTTAGATGATTTTAAATCCAGTCTGTGGCGTGGTTCTGCTTTCCTTTTTGGAGGACCATACCATTCTTGATATGGAGCTCTTGGCCAGACTGATCTACCTAAGTTGTGATCTAGTAGAAGGGGAAGAGATAATTTTGTCCTTGACTAAGCTCATTTGGCAGTTTTTCCAATTAGCCAGTATCCATAGTGACGTCCTTCTTTGCCATTTAGTCCGCTCTCTCCCTTAAGTTAAATGCTACAGATATATTTGTATATTCAAATTTCTGTTGTATATTGAGCTACATATTTTTTTGTTGAGTAATTGTTTTTACTTTCTTTTACATAGTAAAATAAATAGTACCCATTTCCGTATCTCCTGAGTCACAAAAACTCTGTCTGTTTGTCTGTGTCCACTCAACAGACCAGACGACTGAATCGATGGGAATGAAAATTCATATATAAGCTCTTAACATAAATTGGGAGGACCCAGTTGATTTACCAGAAATCGGCCGACCGGAAGTAGCACTTTACTTAGACAGTTTTTCGAGTTTTCACAATTATCTCAAAAAGTATAGCACTTATGAGAAATCTGTTAAGTGCAAAAGAAATTTAAAAAAAAAATAAAAAATAAAAAAAAAATAAAAAAAAATAATATATATAATAGTGAAGATTTCGGCCCCGTCCGTAAAAGAAATTCGTATTATGGACAAATTTTTTGAATTATTTTCGCTATTTATTTAAGAATCTAGTTTTGGTTTCCGTTTAATATTTCTTCTGATTTTTGGTTTCTTTGGGTTTTTAAAATCGCGCTCCAGCACTACTACTTAAGACAACAATGTCACTTAGTTAAGACAATTATCCAATACCTAACGCATTGATGTCATACAACAACAACAACAAAAATGCTGAAGACATTTAATGCACTTTCATTAATACCGAAGCTGAAAGATCAATCAGAGTTCGTCTGAAGTTCCTTTGTAAAATTTTTTAATTTTTTTTTTGTTATCCACGAGCGGTTCTTACTCAACACAGGCTTATTAGTAAGTCTCTTGTTCAGGTGTTATTAACCCGACAAGCTCTGATACATGAGCAGCGAGCATGAATGCGATTTTCGGGATTATTGATCCAGGTGTGGATTTCTATTGTTCCATTTTGCTGCACGTAGGTATGCACCCAACCTACAGCGGTAAGGCTGTGAAAGTTTCCGGCATATAAAAAGGTCCGAAGTTGTACTTTGCAGCTCTCTTTACTTATCACTTACGATCGAACAGTAGAGACAGTAGAGACGGAAATGGTGAAATTAGTTGAATTGCTCGGTATTTAAATTTTTAAAAATTACATACTCGTACATATTATAAATTGAGCCAATAATCTTTTTTTTATATACTCTGAAAAGTCGTCATTGTGATAGCGACTGGCATCGAAGCAGCAACGGATAATGGAACATGCCCACAATTCTGTCCAGAGAACTTGGATCCAATATGCTCGTCAGACCCCAGTGCAGGCTGCGCACATTTTGAGAATGACTGCCACAGAAGACGCTATAATTGTCAGCAGAGGAAGAGTAAGACGCGTGGGCTCGTTCGTCGTTGACCCAACAAATTATTGTTCCTTTGGTTTTTTTTTTTCGTTTACCAACGTTGCTAACTCATTTGCAGATTTCACTCAAACGGATACCTTCCAATGCAACGGCATATCAGTTGGCAGTTCTGTCGTTACTTGTCCTCCGCCGGAATGTTATGAGGTCCTGAAAAAGTGTAGCAAAACTGGTGGCAGTGTTTGTGTCCAGGATGAGACGGGTAGAATCTGCCGTAAGTTTGCGTCCGAGTGTTATTTGGCACGCAGTAATTGCGTGGAGCGGACAAGTGAGTATAAGAAAGTGGGGAATCGAATTAGAAACCTGTCAATCGCACCATTTCTAGAATACAAAGCAATACCATCGTGTAGCTGCACAGGAATCGAGGATGGCTTCATTGCTCTCTGCACCAGGGATTGCCCTGAGGTGAGCAATTGTGTGCAAGGCGCCGAAGTGTGTGGCACGTATGCGGATCTATGCCGCAGATTTACTAATGATTGCAACCGTGCCCGCTACAATTGCGACAACAACAAGAGTAAGTGAGACTACTCTGAAGTGTCAAGGAGGAGCAAAGTTACCAATTTACAAATTTAGATTTTACCAAAATTGATACATCGTCCTGTTATGGTCTGGAAACTGGCACACAGGGTGCTTGCACCAGCAACACATCATGCCCGAATTTAACCAATTGTCGGAATAGTGGCGGATCGGTATGTTCCACTGATGGTTCAAAATGTGCTGTATTCTGCAGTGAATGCGCCATGCGAAAGTACAACTGTGAAAATAATGCCAGTAAGTGGCTCAGATCAAAAAGAATTATTAACAATTTTGATAAGTTGACCGTCCGTCATTCCCCCACCCCCTTTTTGGTTAGCTTTCGTCAGTACAGGACGTCAAAACTGCAGCCGACTACAGCAAAGAGGTGTGCCTGGACCATGTGCCTCTACCTGTCCGGGATTAGAAAACTGTTCCAGCTGTGCTCCGCCCCTCTGCATTATGGACAAAGAAAGCTTTAAGTGCGCCTTCGTCAGTAACGAGTGTGAACGATTGCGCCGCAATTGCGATGAATTAGCGAGTGGGTTACAAGGGACTCCCACCCTCTCACTTCTTACTGACCTACTTTCTTTTACTATTTACAGATTACAAAGTAATCAGTGACTCGTATTGCAGAGGAATTCGTCGTGACAGCCCAAGAAGCACTTGTGTTCAAGACGTACCCGGATTAGATCATTGCCGAGAAGATGGTCCTGTTTGCGGCATTGTTATCAGCGGCTCCAATGCAACCAACTACATGCTCTTTGAGAGTGATTGCCATCGAGTGCGCACCAACTATGAGGAAAATCGCAGTAGGTTCTGAGGGATAGAGAAAAGCAAAGGAAATTTAAAGGTTTCCTATTTCTTCTTTTACTGCTTTCCAGAGTATGGACCAACCAATATGACATCATGTTTAGGAATGAGACCCGGCGATAGAAAGCAAACGTGCTAGGCGGTATAATGAATGAACTCGACAGAAACTCAATCAACTCAATATGGAGCCTATACCATTTAAAAAGCTTTTAGCTTTTTTCAGAGCAGCTAAGAAGTGTTTTGCTAAGAAAATAAATTACAAAGGAAATAAAGAGATCGATTATTTGCTTTATGTTGCACACTGTACATACTTGTTATGGTGCATTTCCGCTTCGAGCGTTTGTCTGGCGTTCGTTCGTTACTTCTCCAGTGACACTTTGTCTCTTTACGATTAGATTACAAATGGACACTCTTCTATATACCTTAATTCCTCTTGGCCCAGCTCAGAGTCTTGCTAACTCCTGATCTTGTTCGACTAGGGAATAAACAATAAACATAGCCCTACTTTTAAAAAAACTCGCTCCGTATATGTTGTTATCTTCCTCTATACATGGGCCGGCGATTCAAATGTTACTAACTTCACGCTGCTGTATCTGCCAACCGACTGATGACAGCCCGGTCATAATTTCCCAAACGTAAGTCTGCTATTTTGCTTACAAATCTACGGAAGTATGTCGATACCGACGTCGTATTTGCAAAGAATATTTAAAATGGAATTCAAACGTAACAGTTTGACTGCACTGTTTTTGGATGGAAATTCACAACCGGCTATTTTCAAACTGAATGTTTCAAAATGTTTTCACACGCCCATAGACGAAAGTGACTGTTTCATACACTACAACCTAGCTTCGAAAGTAGCCTTTACAAACTCTAGTTACTTTATCATATAAAATACTTTTGTTATTTACTGCAGTCCACAGCAAACACACATTCTCAGAGTAATTTTGCATTGCGCATGATCGATTTAGCAAAAAAAAACGGTTTGGTCGTGTGAAAAATAGCGTACATTACTCGCAGAAAAGTGCTCATCGTGCTCGTTAGATTGTCGAACTCGGCTACCGCCTCGTGCTTTATGGGCAAATTACAATGTAGCGCTCGCGCGGTCGCGCTTTGAAAGAACAGAACGAGTATAAACAATGGGCGTTTTGTCGGCTTTTGATCGTAAATATCGTAAGCGCCACCTCAACGTCGAAGTAGAGCTACTCTTTATTTTGTCGCGCTTTTGACAACAAATTTTTGTTGACAATGCGGTGGCGTAGACTTGGATAGCTGGGCTTGGCAGTACGTAGTACGTTGTTTTGAGCAGCTGGGTTTGGAGATGCGTAGCCTTGGCAGGTGAGCTTGGTGGTACGTACGCTTGGTTAGCTGGGCTTAGCGGTGCGTAGATTTGAGTAGCTGGAGATGGATACCCTTGAAAGCTCTGCTTGGAGGTACGTGAGCAGCGATGGGTCTAAAGGGACGTAGATGTCGGAAAGAACGTGGGCAAAACGTTGACAGGGAACTGCTGTTATGAACAAACGTCGTGGCTCGAGTCTCTCGTACAGGTACACGACTTTGTAATTCGGTTATAATGAAAACGTCGTGTTCTGATAAGAGTAGCACAACTTCACCAAGAAAGTAATGTCGTTTTTTCTAAAAAATAATCTGGCCCAGATTGATTTTTTGGCTGTCAAGTTGTTGGTTTTCTCTAAAAAAATAATCGGAATTCCCCTCTAACAGATCTTGATATTTTGGGAGATTTACCCCTCTTTCTACTAAAACCAATAACTGATCCATTTTGTTTGGCACGTGGCGCAATGTATCATTTGATTTCTGTTCACAGAAAGCAATGACTTTTCCGTATTTATCCTTTTTTCTTGCAAAAATCTCCCAAAATATAAAGATCCATCTACCGTTTTTAGAGAAAACGAACAACTTGACAGCCAAAAAATTAATCTGCGCCAGATTTCAAAAAAGGGTGACATTAGTATATACTTTGAAGAAACAGTATTGTGAAATGGAAGAAGAAAACAAAAACAGAAAATTACGTTTCAGAATTACGCATTACACACACTTGCATAAAGAAAATAGCTGTACATTATTTGTCGAGGAATAAAGAATTACAATTTTGCTGGTTTTGGCATTCTAACTCCTTATTCCTCGGCAAATAAAATACGCCTAATGTAAACACAAGATTCTAGCTTTTCGTGTTCGAATTGCCGAGAAAAAATCTGAGCTCGAGCGTAAAGAAAAGAAAACGACATAAGAGCGTTGCTACACGATCATGGGATTGAAAGTCACGTCCAGCGAAACAGATAGGTTTTTAGTGACTTGGAAAATCTTGATTCCACCGAGAATCCACTAATGGAGAATTTAGACTATAGCCGTGCGAGACAAAGTGAGCGGGCCGACTATAGTTAAATTGAAGTTGTGGTTGGCCAAAAGAGATTGACACTACACGAATGTTATTTTATAGAAACATGGGAAATGTTAACTATAGAATTATGGTAACATTGAAAAATATACTACTTCTCTCATCTGGCTAACCACAATTGCTTGTTAACAGCCGTCCTGCTCATTTTTTCTCGCACGCCACAAATATAAATCAAGCGTAATGCGAAATTTACATTTGAGACGTGGGAGAAAAAATGATGGGGCGCCTATAGTTAAATTGAAGTTGTGGTTAGCCAGAAGAGATGGACACTACACGAATGTTATAGTTATTTTATAGTAACATGGGAAATGTTATCTATAGCATTATGGTAACATTGAAAAATATACTACTTCTTCTCTCGTCTAGCTAACCACAATTGCTTTTTAACAGCCGTCCTGCTCATTTTTTCTCGCACGCCACAAATGTAAATAAAGCGTAATAGCCACATGCCCTGCTATGATTGAGATTGTTCGATGCGATGGCGTGATGTGGTCTGCACATTTATGTTATTATGTTGTTGCTGTTGCCTGCACCGAATTGGTGCAGGGTGTATCAAAATAAAACCACAAATCTCCCTCAAGCCACTTAGAAATGCATTTATACAAACAAATCTCAAAATTTTGTATGCCCCTCCCTCAGAAAGGGGGGTCACTCCCGCGCCACCCATATACCACCACTTATGTGGGTCGTGGCAGGTGGGCGTAAATACCATTCGCCATGTATATAAAAGGCAACAGTTTAAACCAATTCATTCAATTGCTAATTTTTATTTTCGATATCGTTATTAAAAATTTACACATTTTCATAAAAAAAAATTGCCTTTAAGCTTTTGTTTCTAAATAAAACGACGCAATAAAGCAAGGATAGAACGACAAACAGAAACAATTCTTTAACTTGATGCGGTGCAGGAGGATAAATGTACAAGTCATCCTATATCGATAGTTTTTGTTTTTATTTAGATATTGAGGTAAAATGATAAAAAAAAACAATTAGAATATAACCTTAAAAAACACAATATCTAATTGCGACAATGTTCTCCGCGGTTTGATAAAATATTTCTTTAAAAACAAAATGCAAATAAAATTCCAATAATTCTTATTATCATAAACGATTTCCCAATATGTACGTTGATTAAGGTTGTAGTTAACTAGATGTGGGTGGGGCAGAGCAGAAGAAGGACGATACAAAGCTCCGTTGCTTTTGATTTGTCATCATACGTGAAAAATGCGAATGGTAGTAAGGACAAGGAGTGGGCACGAACTTAGAATGAAATGCGCACAATTCTTTTTTTTGTCCCGCTGGCTAGCTACTTAGTATATCCTCTCGTAGAACAATAAGTATGCTTGCGCTTTAAGCACCGAGTCCTCGGATACCTCTTGGACACGACTGTCAGAAACATAATACCATTTGCCCATAGGCACGTCGACCTCCGGTTGGTCCATTCCGCCGACGGCGCCCTCCGGTTCGCTGTCCTGTTCCGGCTCCGAGGAGCTGCAACTTGTTGAGAAATCGTCGCTATCGGACACCGCCTTCATGCGAATCTCGCGCGCCCTCTCCTTGGCCAGCAGTTCCTCGAGCTTCTCGCGCTGTTCGTCAGCTTGATCAAGTTCGGCCTTGCTTCCCTGTGGTATAAACTTCCAGCGTTTATCGTCTGGCTGCAATTGCGGGCGCACCTTGACATATGCTGTGTAATGACCGCCATACATGCCGCCCGAATGTTCGACAATTCCATAAAGGGAGTACAGGAGATTTTTCTGTTTACGATCGATGTTTGGCAAATTCTTCACTTTGGATCCACAGAAGGGCGCAATGTCCAAAATCATCGGGAACGAGACGGGTCGTGTGAGCTTACGAAAAATGCAACGCTGCCCTAATTGGAAACGCTTCAAATGTAAAATCAAAACTGCTGGCGGACTAGAAACCAAGAACTGCTTCGTAGCGTTCGTGTTGACCGTCTTGGCCTTTTGGTTATTTCCGTTGATTCGTTTGGTGCAATTGTCGCAACCGACTTTATTGTTTGCTGTCATTAGTTCGACGGCCGTAAAATTATTTAGGCACGACTGCACCGAGCACTCGCCGTCTTCACATTGGTAGCGTGGAGCGATGGTCGTGTTCCAGTCGGAGTAGCTTTGTGTGCGTACACGCTTTGGTTTTTGAACGGGTCGCTGCTGCGCCTGTTTGATGAGTGCTGCCTTCTGGTCTACACCTGCAGACGAAAGTTTTAATTTGTCCAAATGCATTGTCAGAGAATCGTTAAGGTCATTATCTTCGCCATTCACCAAAGCAGATGTGTTGTCATTGGTGGCGGCACTGCCAAGTGACAGTTGTCTTACTAAATTAGCTCCATGTTCGCTGAGTCCCATGGCGACAACTTCGTTATTAGTTTTAGTCGCAGATGAATCAACAGTAGGGCCTACTCCACCCGACGTCGTTGCCGTGGAATCAGATGATGGCAAATAGCCACACGCCGGACTTGTGGCAATTCCAGAATCTGCGTCGAGATGATATTTTAGAAACTGGCATTTTAAATTGTGATTATTTCTTACCATTTTCATCCTCGTCAATGGAGTCTTTGTTGGGGTTCTCTGGTGAATCGCCTCGCTTTTCGGGATTGACTGGACTCGCCAGATGACTGTTACCATTGGAATCATAAAGTGATGACACTATACGATTTGAAGAGGACGAAGACCTGGGTCCAGCGGCTGTATCGTCAATTAGGTTATCTTCAACATCGGCATCAGACTGTTCTGAGGACGAGGAAGACGATGAATTGTGTGACGAGCCTTCGTTCTGGTTTGCACAACCTTGTACAACGGCACCAGTAGGAGCAGCAGCACCCTCAATAGAATTATCTCCAGCTGCTCCCATTGCCAACGGAATCAATTGCGATGATTTTTTATTTTGATGTTTCTGCGTTCGTTTTGCTTTGCGTTCTTTTTCCTTTTCCTTTTTAAGCTGATGTTTGCTGAAGCCCGCTGCCGTTCCATTACTTGCACCATACATGGATGAAGAAGGTGCAGCAATGTTCTCGGGACTCGTTTTACGACGCATTGGTGGTTGCGGTTTCTCCACGCTAACAGGCAATGACATATCTAGGAAATGCTCATGTCGCGACGAGGTGTGAAAACAATCCTGACAAGTAAGTGTGGACACAAGGAAACCTCGGAACACCTGCTCAGGCCGCAGTATCCGATCAGCTGCCTGCTGGCCATAGATTTTACACTTTTGCCGCATCTCTTCACTGACAGTGCTTATGTCCTGATCTTTGTAGCCGAGATTTTGAAGAATTACTTTTTGGTAGCGCTTAAGATCTTCAGATCTGAAATCGAAGGAGTAATTGTTTTCGGACTGATAGTATGACAGCTGAAAGTGTAATCTCTTACCTAACACTTTCGAGCAAATGCCGCAAAAGCTCATGAGAGTCATGCTGATCTCCGCCTCGGAATTGGGGACATTTCGTACAGAGTTTGTCAAAAATCTTTCCAGGCATAAAAACTCCACCTGATTGAAACGGAAATTGAGATATCGAATCAAGATAATAAAAGTAAAAGAAACACCTCACCTCCAGATTGCAGCTCTTCTAGAGCTTGAGCGAGTGCCGAGGTCAAACCACCCCAAGAGTTTAAAGTTCCTTTGATTGGTGGAAGTTCTACATCCATTTCGTCTTTAAATTTGAAAGTGCCACCAGGTAAAGTAAATCTGTACATGGTAGATAAAAAAATAAATAATCGCTTAGCAATAAAACGAAGTGTCTTACTCTTCTCCGGGTTCAGAGGTCTCGTTGAGGACATCCAGCAGGAACGGAGTCTGTGCCAAGCATTGCATTACAGCATTGAAGAAACATGTATTTCCCAAATTGGTAAGTCCTCGAACTCGTGGCAATGCTTCAATAAGAGCACCAGTAATAGGAGCGTGAACAGTTGAGTTCGAAACCTTTGCCATCATCTGTTGATGTTGTTTTAAATCCAGCTGCAGCTGCAATGACGGTTGTGTTGAATCAACTTGTACTCGCTTTGCCATTCCTGGAATTGGTGGCGGTAGTGGTGGTGGTACTGGCGGTGGTACATAGTTGGTTTCACCAGCCAAAAGTGGCCGCATAGCCTCGAAAGTAGTAAGAATTTTACTCTCAATATTGTTGATTTCATTTTGTTCTGCCTCGTTACTCTGCAAGGGTGGTGGTGGCTGCGGTTTTTGCAAAAGTTTCTTCACCATCTCAACGCATTCCTGAAGATTCTTGCGTGAGTTGCCGTTAACCTCATCGTCGCACTGGTAACACCAAATTTCAAAGGTCGTCGTGTTCATGGAGAGAGCATGCGAATCAGAATGAGGAGTCTTTGTTGGAAAGAAGAAGTACTCTATAAGTATTTAGTGAAAAATAATTGATTCAGCTTGTAATCTTACCTCGAAATGCTTAAGTGCGTGCTGGTTTTTGGATCTTCCACAAAGCTGTGTGCCACATTTAAGACACAGCCACAAAGTTCTGTCATACTCAAAGCCATCGTTACTTTCCGCTGCAGCAGCTGTGCCGTCCACTACCTGAGAACAATCCCCAATTTTGATGCACTGCGAGCAGTGCTCCAGCTCGATACCAGTTGCTTTCAAGATTTTTCGCAATTTTGTCGGATCAACGGACTTTTTGACATGGACGCAGTCCCGTGACGTACCCGCGCCGGGGCTATTTAACGATTTTTCATCACACGACTCTGTCGATGAATCATCGTCGTGCGGATCTGTTTGCCTCTTCTTCTTTACCATTGCAAGGGGAAGAGTAACATATGCTACTCCAATTTGAGAATGAAGTCTATCTTCTAGCAGAGAAGCGTTCAGCAGCGTCCTTGGCAACACCAATTACATGAGATTCTAAATGAAAAGAAAACTTCGATTTAGAAGTGCTCCTCCTTATCCTGCACAACACAAATAAGAAAATAGAAACAAAAAAATAAAAAATCATGTAGTTATCGAATTGTCAAGAGGAAACCTTGGAATTTTCTTTTTTTTTTTCTTTTCCCACCAACAACTACATTTTTAGCCACCAAAACGAGGTTAAGTTGACACACGTCTGCAGATACTTGACTGAGAGCGATTATATTTCAATCACAAACAACAGAATCGTAGCGATATGAAGCACAAACGAGCGAAGACGTGACCACCCAAAGAAACACACAGTGAGACCACGACGGTGGCACATTTTTTTTTACTGTAACTGCATGTGATAGCAGCCCTTTTTTACTTACCAGCAAATTTGACAGTGGGAAATTTGATTAAGTAACGCCACCGCTTGCAACAATTATTTGTTACCAAAATGGTATTTCTTTCGCTGTTGCACTGACTGTGTTGAAAAATTGGCGAAACCTAAATCTTGGAAACAAATTTTCCGTCCACTTTTTCTTGATATTGGTCTTTTTCTGTATTTCAGATTCGGTGTGTGTAATAAGAAACCCAAATAAATGACAATTTAGTTTTGTCGCGTTTCGAGTTCGATTTTGTCAAGATTCGGTTGGTAGTACTGATTTAGTTTTATATATCATGCTGCCATCTAGTTGTAAAATTTTATTTCTTTGATAGGCGGTGGATAGTTTTAGAGGTCGGTCTACATTTTCGAGAAATTGCTTTACTCACAAAGAATTATGGTAATATTTTATTCATACTCGTTGATTAATTAAATTTTATTCACACTCATCCTTATTCGAATCAATGCGAAAGTGACTAGAATTCGTTGAAATAATGTGAAAACAAGCGCAAAGATTCCTTCCTGTGACAATATATGAGCATAAGTTATATTTAAGAGCAAATATCTAAAAACTCAGCCAAAAATCAGATCAACAATTACAAGTACATACAATAAAATAAAATCAATAAAGTCCTCCTTTTGCTACAACCGTAGATTTTCATTTATGGGCGTATTTTGTTAATCCCGGAGAAATTGTAGAGAACAGAGAAATTACATATCCGATAAATCCGATAATTTTATTATGTTATCAGATCTGTCAGATCCAAAAAATTATCGGTTGTGTGTTCTTTATTTTAAAAATGCTGCAAAGTAATCGACATGTTTCATGATTGAAAAAACTAACAACCAACGAGAGCTGTCAAAAAATATTCTGCATTTTTTAGAGTAAAAAATATCGGAGTATAAAAACAGCGACTCAGAGAAATAAATTTTTCTCTGAGAATGAAAAAAAAACGCTTATCTGAATTTTGACAGTTAAATTATCTTTCCGAATTTCATGCCTGGCACACACATTTAATTATTTTCTCTTCATATCAGACATTAAAATACCGATATTGGCCGCTAATAGTCCATATTTATATAGTTTAAATGTTTATTACCTTGAGGTTAGTTAATGTTATTTAGTGTTGTCACGTAGTAAATGCATAGTCAAAGCAGTCAAATTATTTTATTTCCAGTAACCAGCTGGTTCTTTCATTTTCAAATTAAATTTGACTGAGTTCATTCTGAATGTTTTAAATTAGAAAAAGAATTTTATTCATAATCGTTATGTATTTAGTTACAGCTAGTAATTAATAATATTAGGTAACTTAAGAAATTGAAATGACTGAAAGAAAATTGTCTGGATATTAAAAAGAAGAAATATAATATGAGACACTAAATGAAACTGATAAATACTTACAGTTTATGATTTATGAATTATTAGTATAACAATTAATTGATGTATGAAGGTTAAAGACCAAAGCGTAATAAAATTTCTTTAAAATATTATGAATAAATGTTATTAATTGAATAAGGAGTTTTTAAAAACAACAAACCCGCCTTTTTCCCTTTTGTTTACACATAGTCAATGATGTAGTTAACAAGGTAGTTAATGTTAAAAGCTGATTTGGGCGAAATTGGGCAACTGAAGTAAGTGAAGAGGTGTTCTGCTCGTGTAGTTACTTCAGAAAATAACATTGACAATTATCTGAAGTGAATCGAACAGTCTCTTCATTACAGAAGCTCAATTTAAGTGGAGAGTCGCTCAATTAACTAAATTGAATAGTTGTACTCTTCAGTCCAATCGAACGCGGATAAAGTATAATCCTTGATGTTGTATCCTTTGTTCGGAGACTCCTCGTATTAAATTGAGAACCAGACAAGCGATGCGAGAGTGTTGATAAATAATAACTACAATGGTCCAGCCCATAGAACGTAACGTAACGTAACAATCCGATGGCCATTAATACTTTAAAGTCTAACACTACATTGCACTATTATTAAATGCTTTTATATTACCTTGACTGTGGCTGGCTGTCTGTCTTTCTGTCGGTTTATATATCATTCTGTCACGCTTTTTTCATTCTAATGCTGTGAGTTGACTGTCTCGTACGCGTTTTTGTGGAAGGCTTTTCTGGGTCGAGTCTTAAGCAGAGTCTTGGGGAGTTCTTAAGGTACTTGAGCGGGGTGTTGAGTGGGTCTTGAGGTGGTCTTGAGAAGATTTTGAGGTGTTTTTAACAAGGTTTGAAGTGGGATATTGAGAGGGATTTATGGCGGTCTTAAGGGCGTCTTTAGGTGGTCTTGAGGGGGGTTTAAGGGAGTTTCGAGAGGGATTTAGTTGGGTATTCAGGAGGTTTTAAGGGTGTCTTGAGAGAGTATTAGGGGGTCTTTGAATGGTCTTGAGGTAGTTTTGAGGGGGTATGGAGGTCAAATGCTCAGCGTGGTTCTTTTAATGTGATTTTTTAAGACATAAATATTCCACATTTCCAAAGAGATTCCAAATTTTTTTTTTAATTATAACAGTTTAGTTGCTCTAGATCTACCACTAATTTTATTTTCTACATTTTAGGGGGCTAGTTATGCTTCAATAAAAGCATTTTTATTTTATTTTTCATCGAAATTCTTGTTGTTTATCTGTGGTGCTTGCGAATCGTCTCATTTGTTTAAGATAATGGTATCATTGATTGTTGAAATATTTGAAAACGCGCTTTCGAGATGCGGAGGGCTCCGTAAAGTATGTGTCCTCAGTAACTCCAACAGGATTCCTTGCTGAGAATATATCGCAAATTTTCCGAGACAAAACTAATTTGCATTCGCTCTCTCACTTCACATTGTCAGTTGAATTTTAAATGTTTTCTTTTTGTTGCTGAGCGGACAGATAGCGGTTCGACTGAATGCAATCCTCTTCACTGAGGAAATAGAGAAAGTCGCTTAGCCCTCAGCTATCTCGAACGCGCGAATCTGCGGGTGGGCCTGTATCACAGATAGGGACAGCACCCAAGCCCTACACTTATTCAAGCCAAGCCACACGCTTCAAGCCATCAACTCCAAGTCCCCTATAAGTCACTAATTCCACTAATCACAAAGTTTTTGATTCAGTTGGTAGGAGGATGGTTGTTATTTTGATATCACGTGGTATATTTCGAATTTTGCTATAAACAATCGTTTAATCGTTTTTGTTTACAAGAGAAAAAAGTCTTCCCGTATTTTGTTACATCGCGTTGTTTGAATTGCATAAATTTATAAACGAATACACATAAGATACATTTTTTTCCAACTTCCGTTTCAACATTTTGGAATTGTGTCCTTTTGATTAAATGTATTTGCAGCTTAATCTATGTGAGCGTTTTAGGCAGGAGCATATTGAGAGCAGTATACCATAGCCGAGGTTCTTAGGGCATACAAATTTTGCCAAATTCAGTCTAACATTATGTGTTTTAAAAACGTCGGCTACGCTGTGCTGTGCTAGGCTTTGCTCAATATACGGCTGGTCAAAGGTTTTTATTTCAGAGTCACCGTTACAAATCAACGCTTATATCTCGGTTTGTAGGTGGACTTTTGCATATGCATACATGTGTGTATTTAATTTTATTTTCTCACACCAACGCTTGTGTTACGCAGAAGCGTATACTCGTAAGAATTAAAGTTTTCAGCATTTCACTAAAGCTCTTAGCAGCATTATTATAGTCACATTCCGATGGGTTCGATTAAGCCCCGATTAGGACTCATAAAACAAAATATATAATTATGTACTTCAATTAGTAAAGAGAATGCAGAAGTAGCAGCAAGTCAGAACGACCAAAACAAATTCATTCCAACACCAAGTGATACCATGATAGCATCTCTGAAAACACTGACGTCTCGTCGTCGCTATTATGCGCAAAGCCGCCGATAGCAACTACTGACTACCTCTGTTCTCTGTACCAAGCCCAAACTACTCACTTCACATGTACACTCAGCATTAAGTGCTCCGCAATCCAATGCATTGACGCCATCATCACCCAGGTTACTATTCTTAAGCAGTTGCCGCCGTCCCGACGATAAGATAGCGCGGCATTCAATTAATTAAATACTCTCCAATGCATTCACTCATTCATTCCACCACTGAATGCTTTGTATGGAAGTTTAAGTCCAAAAGTGAAATTGAACAAAGCGCAGAAAAAATGCGAAAAAATTATCTTGTGAATTTTTAATTACCTACCAATCCGCTGCACTACCGCCCGACAAAGTGCGCAGACGCAAATGCTTTGTGACGTTGGCGATCGCGGTGTATCCGTTTGTACTTTTCTGTTGTATGGGATGGAGTTATCCCCTTGTTCCAAACGTACGACGGCATACATGTCGGTTTTCATTATCAATTGTGCGTTTTCTTTTTCTCTCGTTCTCTTCAGTTATGATGGACAGGGAATGCTTAATTTGATAGCCTGTCCTCATTTTAAAAAAATGTTCTTTACAATCTGAATGGAAGCAGATAAGAAAGGAACCAAAAGTTAAGTGCTTTGATAGGGTAAGAATTTGAATATGTACTGGGATTGCTATTTCTTAACCAAAAAATTTCAAAGATTTGTCGGTGTTCCTGCTTGTCCTGTCGTCCTTTCTTTTAAATTGATTCCCAATGCTAGACTAATTATATATTTATAAATCTTTGTAATCTATTAGAGATACCCTTAAGTAAGTTGTCCGTCTATGGTATGACTATCATAAGACTTTATGCAAGCAACAACGTAAATTGGACAGCACGTAAAAAAGCCACATGCACTCAGATTAGTTACTTACTTCTTCGATTTATTTGATGCTATGATATACAGATTCTCTCTAACATAGTTTGAGAATTGGGGACAACCTCTTAAAACACGGAAAATAGTCACATGTGCAATTTTGTACTCCCACATATAACTTCCTTGCTTTAACGCGTTAGATCAGAGAATCATAGCAAACATTAAAATGTGGATATTTGTATCAATCGTATTGCAGTTTACAACTTAGGGGAGCCATTCTTAAAGTTAGGTAAAGTGGTGAACATCGCTGCACTTGCAAGGTCCTCAAATAGCGCTACAGTGCGCCATTTTGATGACACATAGCTCGAGAAACCTAACAATGGATGTTTGAGTGGTACAAATTCAGCCTGTAGGGTTTAGATATGAGATTAATTTCGACGATACTGTAATCTGAGAGCTCTTTCGGATCGGCACAAAATGGTTTACCGAAACCGCGGAATCTTGACCTTGCTAGTGCCGGACTACTAAAGAGAAAGTGTATGAGAGTTTCTTTCGCATATGCATCCTTACAACTTCTTCAGAAGTTATTGTGCTTAGCAGCATGGCTGCCCACTGGCCAGTGACCCGTGCTGATAGCCACAACTCTGGAAATATCCTTTCAAGTTATTGATATCAAGTCGGTGGTTTTCTTTTTGTTGTAGGATGGCTATACCATTCTTGATATGGCGCAGCTCGACAGCCCTCCACCTTAGTTTTGACAGTAGTGAAAAAGGAGAGAATTTGTTCCTTTACTGAGCTCATTGGACAACCAACTTTTTCCGTAGAGCCGGTATCCACAGTGACGCCCTTACTTAACAATTCATCCTCCCTCTCGTTTCCCTCTATTTTACTGCGCCGCGGCACCTATATTTGGCTAATCGAAGCCAATTCTTCTTGGCACTGTTTAACAATTTTCGAGTTTATGGTGGTCGCACGAATCGCCTTTATGTCAGGTTGACAGCCTTAATGCATTTTTGTATTTAAGGCGCCTCAGTGAAGTTGAGAGCTGTGTTTGCGGTTTCCCTAGTGAAGACTGGCAGCACGTTCTTTGTGAATGTCCGTTGTACTCGGACGTTAGAAATCTGAATGCCATGGGAGTTCGGAGGCTAAATGGTGTGTATGATGTTGGATCAGCTTTATGCTGCAGGGAACAAGTCGAATGTTTGAATGTGTACGCAAGATTGGTGTTTGGGCGGCGGAGAGCTAGGCAGCTTGGTGTTGCGGGTGTCGGTGTCGACAGACTGACTCACTAACTACGTACGAAGGGACAGATGGACAACTTGGACGGAATTGGACGACTTAGGGACGGCAAATTGACTGACGATGGGCCACCAGTCCCGAGTTGTGAGGAACTCAACTGGAGTAGTGGCTGCGTGATTGGTGGCTGCTGGTTGCTAGTCTAGCTTCTGGCCGCCGGCGCTCACGTGGTTGCTACGAAATCCGACCGGAGATTTTCTGGTACCACGGGTGTCGGGGAGCCCACGGATGAATGTCCGTCCCCGGCAGATGGAGCGGCCCTTCGGGGAGTTTTCGTGGTGGCTGTGGTTTGCCCAAGCGGGAAGACAATAGTCGGCGTGGAGTTGCGTTTGAACCAACCGGGTGCCGTGACCCATAGAATGGCAGAGATTTAGATAGGTCTCGCTCCCATCAGTGAGAACGCTGGGCCCTTACACCCAGTTATACTGATACATCTGCAATAGAATATATTGTGGATGGGCGTTGATTGGCGTTCCAAAACCGAATCCGTGTCCGAAGAGGACCGTGGGGTAATGCGTTTCTTGCAGGTAACCACGTTAATCTCTTAGACAGTTTCTGTCAACACATATGTCCCGAGAGGACCGCTGTATCTTACTTCATCAATGGGTATGATACTGGACAACTCGGCAGATAAGTAGGGCAGTGCTGCTGGTACTTAGAATGTCTAGATGGGCACTGTCTTGGTATATAGTAGCCCGGTCATACACAGGTCTGTGTATTGCCCTAGGATAGCTTGCTATCTTTGCTTCCCCCAGGTACTCATACCTAACGAACTGAGGCCTTTGATGCCAGATCTCACCAAGGTCGCGTTGGAGCGACCTTGGAGGCTAATCGAATCTGGGCCAACCTTTGGTTGAGGACCCAGTTTCGAAGTGTCTTGTGGTCACTACCACACTGCAGATCACTAGCATTGGTACATCAGCCGGCCCTGGCGTTACCTGTTCTTTGGTACATCACTTACCATACATAGAGGACCGTGGGATTGAGTTTTAATGACAGGTGCCCATGGAAATTCAAAGACAGCTAATTGTCAACACATATGCCAACCCTTCTGATTTGTGCGTTACAGAGCTTTCGTGCACTGCAGGCCTAATTGCTACGATCTCCGCCTGAAATATGCTAGCTGAAATCGGGTAGCTGGTATGTCCTTAACAGATAAGGTTCATCCGAGAAGATACCTGCTCGACTCCATCCTTCATCTTAGATTGTTAGTAGGTGTAAGATGGTGTTAAGAGTCTCAGTCGGAAATGACCGTAGAGCTCCTGTAATGCCAACTGCTGCTGATCGCTGTAATCTACTGAGCATTGTACTTCTTTCTCATCGCTATACACCAGACTAGCGATCCATCGGAAAGAATTAGTAGTATAATAGATGTTGTACACACAGCCAAGGATCCATAATTGGTTGAAGGCCCCATTTCCTGCCGATGGTTTTGCTGCTGGCAGATAGGGCCACGTATGCTTTCTTAGCCATGTGCTAAATGTTACCGTTCCAACTAAACTTCCTCTCCAAGATTATTCCAAGATATTCGGCGCTAAGGGTGAGCCATTGAGTTTTGGGAGGACAAAGGCCGGTATTTTAGATTTGTTGGTGAACAGTACCATTTCAGTTTCCCTTGATTACAAGGAAATATGACAAATATTTCTAAACCATCTTGAAACTTTTCCTAAACAAATTGAGAAAATATTAATAAAGCAACGCTTGGTAGTTCAGCTAGTAATTAATAAGAGTTCAAAGTTGCTCAGGATTATTGCCGGATTATATGGTTTAGCGCATGCTCTCATATTCACAATTCTATTAATCACCATCTGCATACCAGATTTACACACTTTCAACCTCTGTTTAACCCGAATTAACTACCAATCACTAAAGAAGTTTACAAGCAACAATTAGGCCTACACAATAATATATGTGTGGTGCTTCTCTTTACTTTGCCGCATTTATCGGCAAAGTAATGTAATGAATTCGCATTAAATATGAAAGCACTTTAACTGCTTTTGAACATAAGTTAGCTCCGAAAAAGTAAAGAAGTGCAAATAAGTAACCAAGAACTAATTTTAACGGAGCTACAGCACGACTGTGTTGCTTCCCAGACGCAGTGCCGCTGTAATGGCCAAACACAAAGAGTCAATTAATTAGTAGATCGAGTCAAGATTATCGCTATATTAGCATTGTGGCTTTAACCGTGTCCAGCACAGCCACCGAGCAAAGGTTCGTTCACTCATCACCAGCGATAAGAGAATGTGTGCGAGAGGAGCAATCGCATCGCATCGTCTTGAGTCGAGTCGGTATTCAAACAGTCGTCTCGCAGACAGTGCAGGGAGTGCGCCAGCTTAAATGGTAAATTAGCCGATAAAGTTTACTCTTTGCCTTGATCTGGCCGTCTCAGCCTGACTGGAGCTGGCGTAGCAGTTGTTCATCGTCTACTCGCTGAAACATTCGGTAAGGCAATGGATGGTCAACATTTGAGATGAGGCACCCACGGAAAGCAATACCAGGACTGCCGCCTTGGCTTACTGGGGTAAATCACAATTTTGTTCCTCTTGAATTAAATGATTCCTTGGAACTGCATCAAGAAATTATATAGTGCTGTCTGTTGAGGAGCTCACAATATAATCGCTGCACCGCTTTCCGCACCGCAATACCATCATCAGTTCGCGCTGCATTTCAGAATTATCCGCGCTGATGATTGCTTTGCCTTTTTTTTATCTTTGGCTGTCCGATTCGATGCAGTTCGTCCCTTCGTTCGTCCACCAAAGATGATACACAACATATGAAAGGGTCGACGGAAAGACTGATCGACCGAACACGACTAATGGATGGTTCTTGCGTTTTTCGTCATCCATTTTTATTTCTCATTAGCCGCACCGCTACGCACCGCACCTTTAATGAATATTCAGTGTAAGGAGTCAAGGTGGGAAAATCGGTTCGAAACGCAAAACATGATTGTGAACGTGGGACGCAAAGTGTTTTACTTGGCAACTGAACTTTTGACGTGACAACGTCTCACTACAAGGTTTAATGGGGTACATGTTCAAAAAGTAAAATGTTAAGTGACACACTGCTAATGTCCCACTGTTTAATGTCCAACTGTTAAGTGAGACACTGTTAATGAAACCATGTTGAAACTGGAACTAAGCCATTTCTCAAGCGATTCGCCTGAAATTCGGTATGTAGGACTATGATGCGACTATAAGACTTGCTTCTACTGAATTATGGTATGGAATTTCGGGAGCAATGAAGTTTCTTAAGCGATTCGCATGAGTAATGACTTTCAAAGTTGTAAAAAATCTTAATTGTTGTTATTTACTTGTTACATAGCTTTCAACAGTTGTATCGTGGGAAATTTAAAAAACGTTAATTCCCCGGACTACGACTGCCAGGTGGAAATAAATTCCCCATCCTATAAGGTTTCCACTTGGAATGAATCTAGGAATCACCCTTTGAATGTCTTCTGATGGGAGTCAGCTTTGGGTTTTATTATACAGGAACATGGTTGACAATCCTCTATATATAGAACAAAAGCTGTCCCTCATCAGATGACATTTAACCGCCTCATCCCTCGAACGATGGCTTGAAACCAAGAAGTGAAGTCACAGTATTTCTATCATCATTTTCGTAAAATTGTTTCGCATGAAAATCCTTTAATGGATTCGAAGCACACGAATGATTTTGAAGAATCGCCGCGTCACCGGCGGTGAATAGAATATTCCAAGGCGACGATATAAATTTTCAATATTGCAGACGATCAGAGATCTTTCGATCGCACAGGCGACGGACTTCCATCGACGTTCGTTCATATCTTTATTACCCCAAGAGAAGGGAGGGACAAAAAGAAAAGAGAATTAAAAAAGGTTTGGCGGTGAAAAGTAAGGCTCAGGCAGAGAGATGGGCAGGCTGCACGCATGATCCACAAAAATGTTGAGCTAAAGTGCATAAATATAATATAATACCGCTATAAAACACAGAAAAAGGGGGAACATAAGAAAACACTTTCGTCTGCGCGCATGCGCTTTCGATTCAATTCACATTCAGTTTCAGACGAAGATGAGATCTTGCAGCAAGGCCCTCCTGAATCCTGAATGGCCAGACTGACGACGCTATCATTTCGTTGCAACCGCACAGCACATTGATACGAAATTGCTGCCTCCTCAACGTAAAAGTGCCAGAGGGCGATACGATTTGTGCATCCAGGGTGTCGGTAATTATAGGGAGTTTATGTCTGATGCGTTGTTGTTTCCTTAAGTTAAAACCTTTTTGGTTTGATTGCTGAATTACTATTCGTATTCCTTGTATGTTCGTCTGTTTCCACAATGTGTATAATCGTGATGCCGCGTTCCCTCGACCACGGTCTGCGGTGGATCGATAGAACGAACAGCGAACAACATTTTTGAGTGGGTTCCTCCGTTCCGGTCGACGATGGATTGTGCAGTTGAACGCAATTATGATCGATATGCCCGCTATGAAGCAATAAAATTGGGAAGGAAGTATTTTATAGCGAAAATCCTGCACAGTTTAATTGCTTAATTAAAAGGGCAATTCGATGAGCAACTTTAATATTTGTCTTAAGCCAGATTAGTCGCATTATGGTGGTTTATATTATATAAGTAGTATGTATATACAAATATGAGTATAAAAAATAATTTAAAAAAAACCATCATCTTTATTAAGTGCTTGAAACGTCTGACTAATGTACATACAGTCAATAGTAAAACAGTCGCTTGCGACTTAGTGCTTAGCCTAAAAACTATGATACGCACTAATATACCCGTAAGTTTCGTGCAATACGGTGATAAGATTTTAAAAAAGCTCCACATAATTATATTATTGTGTTTAATAGAACAAAATCCTTTCGATTACTTAGTGATCATGAAATTTAAATGAAAGTTGCTTTTTGGTTATCTACCCTAGCTCATATGGCAGACACTGCGACTTGAAAGATCTATTGTATCATAGGGTTTGTTAATTCTAAGAGAAGTACCCCCTCCCTAATGAACGATAGTACACCCTTAGTGGTGGAATTTCTCAACTCCGCTGTCGAACATATTTCCTTGTGAAAGATGCATCTCCTTAACCAAAGTAATACTGGCGCTTGATGATGCTTCTTTCTCCGAGCGAACCTATATACTGTGTCTGAGCCCACACCAATTTTGCTAAGGTAACATCGCAAGCCACAATGACCTGTTAGAAAGCTCACCAGCATCCTAATGCTATCCCTATTAAAATTAAGGATTTCCTTGTAGGAAAAGTTTGGATTGCCTAAGGCCCGGGATGCTTTCTCAGTTTGATGAAGTTTGAGTTACTAGCAATTTGTCAGTGCTGTGGCGGCAGCATAGTTGAAACCACAGTAGTGTTCAGGTCCTATGAACGCAGATACCGAGCCAGCCCTAACTAGTTCATCTGCAGATTCGTTGCCTGCACTTTCCTGATGACTGGTGACTTTGTTGTGTCTGGCAAGAGACTGCAGTGCATCGTAATAGTTTTTGACTGATATCGAGTTCATCAAATTGGACGACAGCGCTCTAAGTGCTGCCTGGCTATCTGAAAAGATATATAATATAGCGCACTCATTCCTTTACTAAGGTTAATTTTGTCGCAGATCTCAATGGCATGGAGTTCTGCCTGTAAAGCCGAGGGACGAGGACCCATTGGTGGTGTTGGGTCCAAAGACAACAGCTGCAGCTCCATCTTCCATCCATCCATCTTCAATCCATCTGTGAACCAAACCATACCTCTAGCGTCTAGTGGCTGAACACCATTGCACCAGTTTACCCGGCCGAATATATCTCAAATTTCCCTCCGAAACAGTGCTCCCTGGCCATAATGTCGGGGATAGTGCAGAACATGTCTCTTTCAGGAATTGAGTCAATAGTTTTCAGGTGACTGACATAATCCCCCGGTTTATACCCGTATTCTAGCTGCAGCTTAATAGCGAATCTAGCATCCGTCGTAGGGCAGGTGCGTATGGCACCCGTTATACCTAAAACGGCAATTCTTTGTAGCTTCTGAAGCTTAGTTGCCGTTGTCCGTTCAAGAACTTTTGGCCACCAAATGATGGCCGCGTACGTGATAATAGGTATAATAGATCATTGTATACATCCAATGTAACATTTTAGGATTTATAACCCCAAGCTCTGCCGTAGAGGCGTTTTTTGGCCCACAAGGCCCTAGTGGCGCTTTCGATGGCGGACTTGATATAAGAATTCCAGTTTAGCCGTTAATCAAGGATGACGCTGAGTTATTTAACTTCACTGGAATACTTATGTGATGCCTTTGATGATGATAGGTCCCAAATTCACCAGTCTTCTTTTCGTGAAAGGCACTAGAACGGTTTTGCAAGGATTGATAGACAGTCCTTCGATGCTGCACCATTCTAAGACATGTAGTAGAGCACCTTGCATGACACAAGTGATAGTCTTGCAGTGTTTACCGCTTATAACAACCGCCAAAGCGTCCACATAGCCAATAGCGATGTAGCCTGATCTGTGAAGATCGACTAGAAGATTTTCAGTGACTAGTGGCACAGAGTCGTAGCCAGTGTTATCGAAAGCGCCCTCAATGTCGAGGAAGGCACACAGGGCCACTTCTTTGGAACGAAAAGTTCCGTCTTTCTTCTTTACAAGATAGTGAAGGGAACCTTTTGCTTTTGCCTTTCCTCTACGCAAACTGACTTGAGTGCAGAGAGGTAGACAATTCTAACCGGCCTCTAATATGAATATCATTAAGTCTCTCCATGGTTTTGAAGACTTATGATTTTAGACTAATAGGTCTGTATGATTTAGACAGTACACTAGGCCTATTGCCTGGTTTGGGGATAATAGGAATGTACCCCAAGTTGTAGCTGGCTCTTAATAGAGTAATCATATCCGGTAGGATTAGATCTATCGCCTTCTGTAGAAACGCTGGAAAGATCCCATCACCGCCTGGAGCTTTGAACGGTTTGAAAGAGCCTACTGCCGATTTAACCATATCCGGACTGAAATTAACTATTTACCATAATATTAGTACAGACCCTTTGGTCAGATGTACACGAGTGGACGAACCTGGGAAGTTAAAGTATGTTCGCTTGTTTTGATTTTCGAATACCAAATTTGATATTAGCTGCAAATTGCAACGTTTTGTATTGTACACTAGTGCTCATGCTGACTTAATTTCCGTTTTTGCAAAGTTTTGGTTGTTCGTTACTGCTTTACATGTACTTAGAGATTCCCTAAGTGGACAGTTGAGGCTTTTTCCATAAAATTTGGCTTTAAAATTACCTTTGGGAGATTTATGCCTCTTTTGATTTTCTCAAACCGTACCCGAAACTAATTCGACGGTTAAGTTGTCAAAGTAGCAGAGTTTGCGTGGTTTACCTGGTGAATGCTTTGCAAACAGAACGACAAACCAAACCCAACCAAAATGTAAAAAATAAACTGAGATATTAGTCTGCTTGCTCTCTCTTCGCCATCTTGCTGGGTAAACGAAACCTTACCCATCATTTGCGGACGGGTAGCAAAGTTAGAGTGTCCATTACAAAACTTTGCAAATAAAACGAAAAATCAAAATAACGAAGTGATAATACGCACGATTCAAATGATTGCGAGAAGCTAGGCCCTAGACCACAACAATCAGATGCGCTATTATTTTATCATTAGCTACTTTTAACTCCTTTTTTACTACCATTAAGTACCTTTAACTACCTATAATGATTTTAAACTACTATTACTAGCCTTAACTACTATTAATTACTTTTAATTCACTTTTACACTACACAAACTATAGTGCAATTTAAAATTTATAAAAGATCCGCAATTTTCGATGGCTAGTTAATTATAATTATTCAATAATAATTATTAATTTCTATCACATTTAATTGGAAGTTTGATTTGAAATAAAATAAAAGTATCTATTAAACTATTATGCTCTCCTATAATATAACATTATCTTGTCAATAATCCTTCCAAGCAAAACTTTGCGAAAATATTTGTCCAGTTCTGCTTAAAGTTGGCACTCGTTCGTTTCTTAAGTCTTTTGTTCTTTGCACAATTATAGTCAGGCTAATAAGTAAATGCATCACACACACAAATCTCTTGAATCTTGATTCCTTATTGTTTATTGCTTGAATAGGCACCGAAGGACTTATTGAACCTACTGAACAATTCTTCAAATAATTCGTCGAGTTCCTATTGATTGCGTTCTTGTATCATGGAGTCTGACAAAAATTATTTCATACCACTTAATTGCGTCGTCCACCTTTTTCACTTTTCCCATGAATTGTTTGAGTCGTCTTGAAAACAAATAAGAGACCCGGTGCTTAAGGAAGTAAGCTTGTCATGGTGATGTAGGTATTGCTACCCTCACGGAATACTTCTAGCAAACGATCAGAAATTTGGAAGGTCGTGAATTCTTGTTCAGCAGAATTTGAAAAGTAATCTGTCTGAATCGGAAGTTGAAGTGTTCATACATAGAAATTGCGAAATTGAGAATCTTTTGAAGGGTCTCCAAATATACCCCTAATTTGTACGTTCATTGAAGCGTAAAAATTCATTTCAACAAAAAAAGGCAATGGTGGTGCTGGCTGATCAGGGTGTGCTTTTTGATAGCATTGGCACATAAACACAAAAGCATTTCGAATCATTAAATCCAAATATCGTTGCTATTCGCAAATTGCCTGTGTCATATACCAGAAGATAACTAAATGTATATTCTTTACCTGCGGGCAGAGCCTGAGCGGCTCACTCTCATTAATCTCCACAGCACTCAGTCCCGTCTATTGTGTGGTAGCAATAAAAATGTCGGTTTTGTGTTTAGATCGATTGATCTGTTCGAGATCGCAGGGTTTATATTTCTAGCACCGCATTCCACAAAAAATGCCTTTAGTCGAAAATGCATACCCATACAGTAGAAATCACACATGCGTGTGCTAATTGAAGGGCTCATGAGCATGAATAGTTTTTCATTTTATTCATTGTACCGGTGAGCGTGTTTCTGCGGTGTGTTTTTTTTAGATTTTGTTTCTGGGAAACTTACAAATTCTGGAGCTGATACATGGGTCGTTATGTTCTATGTGCGATTGGTTGCTTTTGTGTTACTTGTTGTTGTGTTGTTGTTTATTTAAAGAAGGTCCATGCATGATCAGTTTATTATTAGTTTGGAAAAATATCAATAATGCTAAGCTATTGAATTTATAATTAAATATCTGTCAGAATGAAGAATATCTTACAACTGCAACAGATTGTTCCTAACAATCTTAATCGGCATTCAGTTACTTCTAAATGAAAAATACGCGCACGGATGCTTAGCAAATAACTTTCTGGAAAATATTACGGACAAATTTTGGTACCATATGTGAGCCAGGCAATGAGACTCTATAATGACGAGATCTTCGACCATGGGTTCCAATAGGCAGAACTCTTAACCCGCATGAGAGAAGAGGATCATCCTCGGAAAGTCCTTTGCAGTACGATTCATGAGACGCGACGACAGGGTATGCCAAGCCTACGCTATAATGTTGAAAGCATGTACTCACAGAGTTTAGGGATGCCATCGACTCCACGATATAGTTATCATATCCGACCAAAATTTGGCAAGTTAGTACCAAAAGTGGCATACTTACATATGTAGCAATAAATCTTGTGAGGAACAAACGAACAATGTCCCAGTGGGGTGCAAAACATTCGTAATCACAATTCAGGTTTGAATCTTCAGCGTCATGAAAATATTAATATAGGCGGTGAGCGCACATACACTAAGCTAACAAAAACTGTAACTTATCTATATTGAACCTTATATTGACAGATACAGTATAGAAACTTGATATATCTATAATTCATCAAATGCTAGCGGTGCAATAGTTTTCACACGACTTCGGCTGAAATTATTGGAAATGTGAGGCAATCTGAGCTCATTTATCCTTTCAAGTATTACATTTTCATTTTCGAGCATCAGATCCCTACTAATAAATCTGTAGTACAGGGTTCATTATAACAAAATATTAACACAGGGACGCACAGCTGATGCTGAATCTCTTCTTTAATATTCATCTTCATAAGAAATTGCTAATCGGATCACGTCGAAGATAATATCAAATCCAAAAGCAAATACTTGTGCACCCAATCAGGAGAGAATATCCTTAAATTACATTCCCAATTTCTTGTGCCAACAGATTATAACTAATCACTAACAGGCATCGGTAGGAGAGAAGAAGAAGAAATATCTACGAAAACGAGCCACTCTAATTGAAGATCTAAATACGATGCCGCCTAATCCTACCTTAATGCAAATTATTCAAAACTATTCGCCCAAGACCTGATGAAGGTTCCTGAGTTGCTAATTTTAATCCTGTCATTGTTAATCTTCTTCTTTTAATGCTTTGTGTTGGTTCGTTTATATGCTGGCTACTGGCCTGCTTGTAGTTGTCCTCTCTTTTATTTTAACATACACATCTGTCATCTGGAATACCAATCGAACACAGCTGAATGGGATCCTGCCACACCATACCATACGTCTACTGAAGGATATTCAATTCACATTTCAACAGATGAGCTCAAGAGGAATGGAAAGTGTTACTGCATTTAATATTTGTTTATCGGATCTGCATACACACGGGGGTATACTTTTACCTTCGTGTATAACACATAGTGATGCTGTCGCTGTGGCTCTTTCGCTTTTCTTTCTTTTCTGGCGCTTTGGTTTCGCGATCTTCTCAAAAGGGATTATCAATCTGGTTTTTGGGTATAATGCTTATCCAAGTATGATATTAGGGTATAGAAAACCCTATGAAGTGATACTTGAGATCGACAATATGCGGCGTGGGAACTCCTTGCTGCAGTAACGTCTTAGGTTGAAGAGGATCATGTTAGATTATTATCATTTGATTGGATGACACGACTTAACTAAAGTGATATTTTTTTTAATATTCACTTGAGCTAAACTATTCAGTTAGGTGCTCCGAAAGTTCTTTCAGAGGTCCTCAAAAATGGTTTCTCAGTAGTCTGGACACTGCTAGGGCTGGATATTTGCAGAGTGAGTGAGTCTCTTTCTCATTTAGGTGTTCCGAAAGTTCTTTCAGAGGTCCTCAAAAATGGTTTCTCAGTAGTCTGGACACTGCTAGGGCTGGATATTTGCAGAGTGAGTGAGTCTCTTTCTCATTTAGGTGTTCCGAAAGTTCTTTCAGAGGTCATCAGAAATGGTTTCCTCAGGAGTCTGGACACTGCTAGCGCTGGATATTTGCAGAGTGAGTGAGAGTTTCTTTCTCATTTACATCCTTGCATCTCCTGCAAAAGTCGAATTCCCACTTTAGCTGCGTAACTGCTCAATAAAATCTATTGACTTTGCAATGTTTTCGTCGCCTATAAGATTTATCGCTTTATTTCGTATTCTATCTAGCTTCTGCAAGATAGTCTTAGGCTCACCAGACCAGACAATTTTACTCAAGTTTGGTTCGAATGAACGCCTTGTAGTAGTTGCACCGAGTTAGAAAACCTAAACATTTTTGGAAAGTTAAGTTCTAATCGATAATTTTTTCTCCATTTTGTTATGCTACCCAAGATAAGGCCGTCAGGCCCCCAAAATGAAAGGCTGGTTGCATTCCTTAATTGCAGCGCAAAATTTGGAAAGTAAAAAGAACATAATTGCTACAAATCGATAATATAAACATTTAAGCTTCTTCTCTTATCTTTCTTATGCTGTCCAAGATTAGAATTTAAAATCCTTAACAAACGCAGTCGATCGAGCTACACATGAGAAGGGGAACACGTTCCTCAAGCTATATGAGAAGCTGAGTGCTCTCATCACCGAAAATGTGAATTGGATTTGAAGTAATGGACAAAAGATCATTACTAAAAATGAGAAAGAGTATCGTGGATAAAACAGTGCCCTGGGGAACGCCAGCATTTATGTGATGAATTCAAGAATTGAAACCATCCAAGGCAACTTGAATTGACTGGTCTAAAAGAAAGCTGCTAATCCAATGGAGTAGTTTCTCATCGACTTCATAAATACGCATTTTTGACAAAAGTGCTTGATGCCAAACACTGTCAAATTGCTTGGAAATATCGTGTGCAACAGCTTTGCTTTCACCAAATTGTTGCAAAGACTAGTTTCACTGTTCGAGGAGATACTTGGCATTCAGTTTCAGCACCTTCTTAGCGCTCAATCTTACTTTAAAGTCTTCCTTGAAGTCAAGCCTTCACACGTATCACATGACATATTTCTAGCGGAATATGTCTAGCAAGCGAGTCCACTTATCATCTTGCCTTGGCGTCCGAGCATACATAGAATTACAGTATACCTGAACACTTTTTTACTTTGCTGCTCAAGAATAAAATTCTTAAGTAAAGTTTAACAAAACTTTTTAATTTTTCTTGTAAATTCTTTTTACCACATTTATCTTCTATCTCTGCTCATGTTGTCCAAAAATGCAAATATTGACTCGGGATTTGTAGAAAATTATACATTATTGTATATTTTCTATAATGTATTTATTGTCTTTGATAGTACCATATAAGGTACTATAGTATGTCAACGCTTTGTTGTGCCGTCTCCCAAAATGACGTCTTAAAAAAACATAATGAACATCTTTTCATCTTTAAGCAAGCATTCAATACAAGAAATATGAACCTTACTTCGCTGCGCCCATATTCAATTATACATCACTACACACTGACGAAACCACATTTTGTGACAACTTCTCTGTTGAATAGGCTTTTGTTCTATTTGTCCATCGAATTGCATGCTGTTTGCAGAATTAACGCAAACTTAACTCGCGCCGCCATCTCCCTTCCGAGGCGGTATTCTGATGTTTTCTTCTCTAATGCACCGCTGGTTCCAGTATGCGCTTGCTGCACTTTATACGATTTACTAACATCAATAAACAGCCTGACCGTCGCAATACAACGCCGCCTGGACAGCCAGCGATATGCTCATTCCTATAATACTTACCTCGGCGACTCTGATGGTGTTCCAAACTTACAAGTTACAACTTGCGCCAATGCGATGGATGAACATCATGTTGAAGCCATAGGAATAATGTAATTGCAATGTGCGTGCATTGTCAGTATTGTATTGCATTGCCGAGAGAGTGATGGAATGGGAATGATGGCATCACCACGACACCGGCCGGCGCACACGCGAGTAATAGTGCTTGAGCTTAAGTTACAATGAGCTCAAATGTAATGAGTGTAAGGAAAGACGGACGGACAAAAGCATTCAATTCGGCAACGAGCATTGAAGTGAAGTTGTTGTAATGTTGTAAGCTAATGTATGTAACTGTAGTCAGATGGGATCGGCGTTCGTTCTGATGAAATGCTGTCGGGCACATAGTATTGTGGATATGACAATCATTTGAGGCGATAGCAAGCACCCGTAGCGTTTCTTTGATCTTTTAGTTCATTCTAAAAACGATACTACGCGGGAGCACTACTCTTACACACTTCACATATTGGTTTGGAGTTTCGCACTTGTCCTTTTAGCGTTTTTCCAATTCCACTTCCACATCACTGAGTAAGCATTACACTGTAAGCTTACAGCTGTAGAATTATTTGCTGGAAGTCAAAGGTTTCCTGCAAATTTCCATTGTTGCGATAAGATGATTGTCGTCACCTAATTCTATGCTAATCAAATTAGATTCACGACAGTAATTTAATGCGTTGTACTATTATTTCTTTATTTACTTTTTAATTTGTTTAGTCTAAAATAAAACAGACTTATACCGAAACTTACTCCCGAACCCAGGACCCGATAACTTCTAAATTTTAATAGAAAGTTATCGGAGATGTGTATAAGAATTGAAGAAAATCGGGTTAACTTTTAAATGGGCTTCAGGGTGCCAAATTGTAATAGAAAGTGTGGAAATAAACATGTGTGCAAAGTTTTAATAAAATCGGGCTTTGGGAAGTAGGTTAAAAATTTATCACAACACAACTCACGGGCGCGGGAAATTAATATATAGAATATAATAAAAACTCATATGTTTAACGGAGCTACTATATGTAGATGGCGGTCAGCCATCAGCAGAATAGGGCGAATAACACAGAATGCTGTAGAATTGCAGGTGGCCGTAACTATCTCTGGCTGGTGTTAGTGCGATCAAACCTCCACGTGGTGGCTTCCGGTAATTTTCCTCCAAATACAGGAAAAGCTTAATGATTGGGCTAGTCCCTTAAAAGTAAAGTTGGCGCGAGGCCAATAATCTGGCCCGTTAAAAAACTTTTATTACGGAACACAAAGCCAGCTTCGGATACACTGTGGAACGACGACGACTACAGCAACGAAAACGGCTTAAGGTTTTAAAATTTTTCTCATGGAACGTACGCTCACTGTATAGAGCTCGAGCTGCACAGCAGCTAGCCAATACCCTGTCCAAATATAATGTTGACATAACAGCAATCCAGGAGATGCGGTGGACGGGTAATTGATTCTTACAAAAATCAGAATATGACATATATTGCAGCTGTCATGCAAGACATCATGTGCTCGGGGTTGGGTTTCTAGTCAGCAAAATAATGAAACCCACCGTTATGCACCCTTCGCGTGCGGGGCAGGGGCAGATTTAAAAACATAAGCCTCATAAGCGTTCATGCAACTACCGAGGATTCCCCAGATGATGAAAAAGAAGAATTCGTTGAATCAGTCGAACGGGAACTCCATGCCTATCCTCAGTATGACGTAAATATCATTCTGGGGGATATGAATGCCAAAATAGGTAGGGAGCCATTATTCAGGCAGTACATTGGCACCCATAGCTTACACGAAATCACTAATGACAATGGATGATGGCAGCAAGCAATAATTTGGTCGTTGCGAGTACAAGGTTTGTGAGTAAAAATATCCACAAATCCACCTGAGTATCTCCTGATGGAGCCACTAGCAACCAGATAGACCACGTGCTGATAGACTGACGCCACAACCCGAACCTTATGACGGTACAAACGTACCGAGGTGCCAGTGCCGAGGTGACTCGGACCGCTATCTTGTTGGTATAGTACTCCAATCGCAGATTGCATCATCCCAAAAAACTGCGACCGCGAATCAGATTCGAGTCAACACGGCTGCCCTTAGCAATAAAGAGACCAGAAAAACTACGGTCAAGCGATAGGACTCGCTCTAAATGCAGGGAGAGTAAGTTTTGGGGCTGAGATGTTGGGAAATGGGCACGCCCTAAGAGTTACGAATACTGTCATTAGTACTACTGACTCCATCTTAGGCAGTAGTCGTAGAGATCAGAATGACTGGTTCGATGACGAATGTAAGAATGTTGCGTACCGAGCAATGCAACAATCTTATAGAACGCGGGTACGCGAAGATGAATATAAAGAGCTCAGAAGATATGAAAAAACAGTTCACCGGCAAAAGAAAGTAGCCTGGGAGAAGAATCACGTCCGTGAACCAGAACAGTACAGAGAACGAGGATCGCACCAAGCGCGGAATGACGCAATATACACCGCGTTGCACATACTGCAAAGACAAAGAGGGTAATCTGATCGCCGATTTCAAAGACATCTTAGAGCGGTGGTAAGAGCACTTTCATGAATTGCTAAATGGCAAGCTAGCTGAGGAATTGGAGGCTCCAACAATGACCGATGAACACACCATGCTGCCGCATTCTCTTCCAATCAAAGGTCGTGAAGCACTGATCCGCAGCTATGCAATACTTTAGGTAGTTCTAATCTAATGGTATAGAACCAAAACGCTTCAGTAAAGCCAACTATCAAAATCTAGTAACTTAACCATAACATCCAAGGTGTATAAGACGATGATTACCAGTACCCTCGTACCATAGATATTATATATATATTATATTAACTCTGCCCGTACTTTACGTACGCCCATTCTCATGTAACCTTATGTTAGAACCTCTTGTGAGACAAATTTAATGCAATTTCAGATGGTGAAGACTCCTGTGATCTTTGTATCGCACATCGCCAGCGGTGGTAAGTGCTCACAAAGTGACTAATTATTCCACCGTTCTGTGGCACCGGCGTTTTTATCTGATCTTAGCCTTCATTTTGTTTACTTTGTTATTGCTGCTGGTCATCCAGTCCAACAGTTCGCACGGAATAATAAAATAATGGCAGATTTCGCACACATTGCCGTTGACGATTCGCGTCAGTGCGATTGAGTGATTTCCACGAGTCCGCGGCTCGACTTGAGGTTGATCTCTGGCTGTCAAGCTTGCTACGGCTTGCTGTAGCGGTGTCCGCCTCTAGATTACCATTATCTCACATCGCTTTTTCTCTACACCGGAAATCAAGAAACAACAAAGGAGCCGCCAAGTGACTCGAACCGTGCCACCGCGTCGCCGATCAAATTTCACAGTGTACCACCATCGACAAGCCGAAGCTTGCCGGAGGCAGGAGCGGCGGACAAAAGGTCTGCATTACACATCACCCTCTGTGCCAGCACGTTATCTCAACCTGTAGTTTTTATAATTATTATTTTAATTGCGTCTTAATGCATGCTGCAACGGATCGCCATCGTATGAAAGTGGTCATCCGATGCGGTATACCTAATCATAATAACAAAATTTATGCAAACAAATTGACGCCGCCATGGAATGCGATACAATGCAAAAAATTAATAACCGCATGAGGAAGAATCGATGATTAACGCGAGTAGAGCTGAGTGGTACGGTAGGTAGCTCGGTAGACGACTTTGCTACTACGTACTACTCGTAAAAGAAAATTCACCAGCATATCGCAATATACATCCGATTGGAAAACAAAAATACATTTTTTGTTGCAATTCAAACGGAATGTATCTATGAGTATATAAATAAGAAATAAAACCTTGTTTGCTTGGAAGCTCACATTTGCCAACAGATTTTTATAAAAATTTTAATGTTCGCCAGAGAGCATGTCGCTTGGAGAAGTAAATACGGAAGAAGAAATAACTATACATTTCCTTTGAAGCTGTCCTGCTTTCTCCAGGCTAAGGATAATAGTTTTAGAAGTGATATAATAACGATCGCAGAACTTCGATCGTTGGAAGGAAGAAAACGCCAGAGTGCATGTCGCTTGGAGAAATGAATGGATGTGTTTTGTGTTTTCGGATTAAAAAAAAGTTTTTAATCTTGACAGACCCTATGGTTACAACTTTTATTACTACGATTTAAGAAAAGAAGAACTTATTTGGCAAGACATCATAGCCGTACATCTTGATTCCACCAAAAGTCATCTACAAAAGATGACTTTCGGCGCAAACATGAACGTTCTATACAGCAAAACAACAACCAATTGACAAACATACACACAAACACAATGCTTCGTTACGTGTAGCCACAACGTTCATTGGCATGACTTTCATTCTCTTGCCGCGCTTTATGTTGTTGGGAGCAATCAGCTACTATGACACATTCGAATTGAAGTTTCTAACTACTATCCCAATCAAGTGACGCAACTATTTTTTAGCAGTTCTTAATTTCCTCTTTAAGTTTATGGCTTAGTTTTTGAAAGATATGTACCTACTCACAGGTAGCAATTATTTTCCGGTAGCAAGTTTCATAGAGGAACGAGGGTTGTTTTTGATAACTCAGTGATTTTTTGAATAAAAGATATATTTTTTCGGCAAAAAAGCGTATTTTTCAACATAGTCTGCTTTAAGCTTGATTCACTTAGTTCAGCGTTTTTCCAATTTTTTTTATTCCTTTTGAATAATAGGTTTCCTCAAGACCCTCAAAATAGGCGTTTGTTGCAGAGATGACCTCTTCGTTAGACCCAAATCTTTTACCGCCCAGCCATTACTTCAGATCTGGAAAGAGGAATTAGTGGCAGTAGGCTAAATCTAGAGAACATGCTGGATGGTGACTACACACGTGTGAACCCGTGCATTGTATGGTTGGAACACCACTTTTTTCTTCGCTAAATGCGGTCGCTATTGCTTCAAATCAGTATCGAATCCGTCCAAATGCTCGTTGGTGATCGTTTTACCCTTTTCAAGGTAATCGATGTGAATGAAACCGACAAACCCGCCTTGAAATTCTTTGGTGCACGTTCTTCCGGAGAAACCCACTGTCTTGATTGGTCTCTGGTGTCTTGTGATAGATCCATGTTTCTTCCACGATCACGGCGCAAAAAATCAGTTGGGTTTGCGGCTGATCAGCACACGAAATTCATTTTTTTTCATTTTCGTTAAAATTTACCACTATTGCCTGAATATGGTTGACTAGGCATGCCGATCGCTACGTGCAAAGGCATGTTTAAAAGGGATGCTATTATAAAAACTAATTATAGATGGTCAAACGGTACAACTTGCATAGCATTGAAGCAGATCTGGCCCAAGCTAGATCCGAAACGCTCCAGTGCTTGATCTCTCAAAACAGACTGCACATTAGTGCCATTATAGGTGTCATAACTGAACACTGTCTCATAGGCAAGCATGCAGGAAGACTAGGAGTCTTTTCCAACGATTTCTGCAGAAGCTGCATGGATGAGGAGAAGGAGGAAACTACTCTCCATCTACTTTGTACGTGCCCAGCCCTCTCGAATAGGCGGAAGCGGAAGCGTTCTTTTTCAACGATCTCAACGTTCTAACCCAGACTGACATTAATAGTCTATTGCGCTTCATACGAAGCTCCAAGTGGTTCAACGACTAGGCGTCGGATTTTCTAGATCCTTGTGGTATCACAATGGACCTTCTTGGTCTAGGTGCGTCGGTTTTTGACTGACAGCCGCTTCAACCTAACCTAACCTGCTTTCAATGGCTGTCAAACACAAACTACATCACGCAGCTTGCTCAAAAGCAAGCAGTATATTAATAGATGGCAGTAGACGGGAGCAGTGTTGTATTTAAAGTGCGCGGGAAATTAAAAAAAATCACTGACTTATCAAACTACCCTCGTATAAATCAGGAATAATAACGGAAAAATGTGTCCCCAATCAAGTGTAAAAATGAATGTGCGTTTCACAGCGCTGCTGCTGTGTTGTGTCGAAGATTCGTATTTATGGTCTATTTATGTGGCACCGGATTGGAGCTATTAACGAAATTCTGGATCCAAGGGGATGTTTATCAGTTGTGGTGATGTGTGAGTGTGGGGGGGGGGTTGTAAGGGGCAGCCATGCCGTGTAGCTAAAAGTCATACTACTTTATTAGTTATAATGATTTTGTTATTATATCTAGTCCAAATAAATAGATGAATAAATAAAATAAAAATTTCCGACAGTAGTTAGGAAAGAAGTCTGTTAATCAGTCAGCATTGTTCAATGATTGCTCAGAGCAAGGTGAGAAATATTAATCATTCAGTCGAGAAGAAATGCTACCATCGCTCAGCCACCTTTTGTTTTTTCACTACCATAGTTGTAAATATAAATTACATTGCCAGCTCCATACAGAATCCTCAAGTCTACTTCCAACCACAACCTCCCACAGCAAGTTCAGACCAACCTGTACCTGTGCATCTAATCTCATCTTTCATAATATCAGCGACAGCGATTACAAATGGAAAAAACTGTGGATGAACAAAGTACAGGGAACAATTTTTTATTAAATATTTAAAAAAACCGCAACCACCACACCGGCGGTAAGTCGCGACCGACGAGATACCAATGACGAACGGCGCGCCGCTTCAAATCCAAAATGCTATTCCGCTACGGTACTCAACTTATTCGTCGATTGCCGTGCCTCGCGCCGTTGCGCTACACTGTCAGCTGCCAATAGCAAAACCAAACCAAACCAAACCAAGAGAGCCAGAAGGGCACAACAGCGGTGCGCCAATCCATTACACTGGCCAGCCGCCGTATAATGTCGGCAAAAACCCTGTGAAGTTTTTTTATGGCTCAACAATTCCCGTCATTCCATGGCTCAACGTTTACCTTTGTTTTTGCTCGAAGTCACTTTTGCGTTCGCACTCCCTACATTACTACAATTACACATCAACGAGTGTTATAAATTCTCACAACGATTGGAACTTCAGTAATAATCATCATCTCCAATGGCCGAACTCACGGCGATTGATTCAAATAATACAAATAAAGGAAACAAATTTATTTGTTCTTAAAAGAAGGATGGTTTTGCTTAAAGGAATAGAAATTTCCATAAAGTATTATGCCAATTACCAACAAATAGCTACAATCATTGGAGAGGAGGAAACGTCCTTCGTGAGATACCTAATAATGAAATATTCCTGTTTTACTGCCCAATCCAAACCAATGCAGGCATCTTCGGCGTATGCAAAACCTTGAATCACGGGAAGTCCTTAGCGTATTCGAACGCCACATTCTACTGTAATTCTGATGGCATATCTTGCGGAAAAGTGGAACCAGTCTCTATTCACAAATTTGTTGAAAGCACTCCAGGGCATCTTTTTTTATACATAAACTCATTGCCAAGAGAGATGTCCCTGAATGACTTGCATCACGGTAATAAGGTGAGCTATGCACTTTATTAAAATCGAGGGAATGTGAATAGTCGAATTCATTAATTCTTTGCTTTCGTTTTGACTGACAAACGCAAAACGATAGCGATAGCCGATAGCGTTGTATCATCAGCAAATGAATGGATATCACAGGGCTTAGAAGACAACAGGTCATTGATATAAATCAAGAAGCGCGAAGGCGAAGAAGGATGACCCTTGTGGCATTGTGTGACCCAGCGTAGATCCCATGTGAAGCTGAAGATATTCCGTTCAATACGCGTCGATTGCCGACGGGTAGCAAAGTAACACACACTACAAACTAGATCTCCTAATTATCTTTTCGAGAAACTAATTTTCCCAGTATCACAAAGAACTAATATTCTAATTGTCCCAACCTTTAGATATAGAAACTCTAAGAATCAGTTTTTTGTACATGCTGTTGGCCTCTGGAACTCCCTGCCGGCGCACTTGAGGGGTCTGAACAGCTATATTTCCTTTGAAAACTCTTTAAAAAACCTATATAAATGCTGAAAATATTTCTAAAACATTGATTATCATTGAAAAATTCAATATTTTTACATAATGTATAATAACTTTAATAACTTTTATAAAATAATATTTCAGTTAATATATTTTTTATTTTTTTTTTCTCTCTTTGAAATTTCAATTAAATTTTAATTTAAATCCATACATTATAAGTATTATAAATAAGACACTTTGTTTTAAAATGCTTATAAATTCAATAAATAAATACAAATACAAATACAAAGAAAATATCTGAAGGAATGTGTCTGGTATTTAGTATACCAAATATAGCTGCTTTGGTGGTATGTACATATTTTCTGCTTGGAATCATCCGGACCGGATTGAGTTGATTGCAAATGCGACGAGAGGATAGGTAAAGCGGATCGTTTGCTTGTCGACCATGGTGGATGCTTCTTTTGACGGGGACGGCGCATACCTACATAGGTTAGTAGAGGACACGGCACACGGCTTTATTGCCCATTATTACGAAAATGCGAATAAAATGAAATGAAATTACGAATTATTAAATTGGTGCTTTTGTATTACATTCGATTTTTTGTGTGTACTTTATTCCTTACTTCCTAACTCTGTTTTTGTTTGTGTAACATCCCTACCTACCGCTACCATCCCGCATCAACTATCTATCTCCAATACATTTATGTTCTCTCTCCATTACATACTTTCGATTTGATTTTGATGTTAGTCTGATCTCTGATCAGAAACACAAACGAACAGATGACAGAGAATACAAGACACACGATCGAACTTCGAACCAAAAGAAAATGTTATTCATCTTAAAGCTTATCTCTTCTTTGGTATCATATTACGAGTATCTATGTTACTATTTATCTTGTTAACTTCCGGTTATTCATCTCATCGGAATCAAGCGAGTCGTCGCATTGAACAAAGAATGCTCTTAGAACTGTTATGCGCTCGCTAAACACTAAAACATGGAAGTAGTGTTTGAGTTCATTTTGAACTTCAGCGGATTGGTTTCAGCAGCCAACCTGATGGTGCTAGTAAATCAGAATATGGTCTCAACAAATATCAAACTGATTTGATATTTTGTTTTTTTTTATAATGTACACACCCTTACAAAGCTTAAAAGAGAAAAAGATGAGATGTCTCTGCACGTGTATCTTAAACTACTGCAAATCATACAAATTTAAATTTCGTTGAATACTCCAGCCACTTGACGTGTACGGAAGTAGATCTGTCCCATAGAAATTTCGACCCTTGAAAGTAGAGACGAAATGTATAAAGCAAGCAGATTGGACTTGTCTCTAGAGCAGATGGTTGAAATATATCATTGTTAATGTGACGAAGCAGTATCTTTTATTCGTTTCACGAGACCGGAGACGGGGCTTTGTGTTATGAACCTTTCTTGTGTCCAAGACGAGTAGTGACTCGGGTCAATTGTAGCAGCCGATAACAGCATGGAACCAGAGACAAGCGCAAGGTCGCTTAAAGCCAACATAGTCAAATTTAGTTAATGACTCTTTTAATTCAGAAATCTAACCATTCATATACGCTGCTGGTATATAAGACAATGGTCACACTAGTGCTTACATATGGATCCGAGACTTGGGTGCTTAGCAAAAACCACTCTGATCTCCGCGTTTGAGAGTCTTACGGATAATTGTTGGCTCAGTGTAAAAGGAAGCACGATTAAGGTGACTCTGTAATGATAAAATCTATGACCGTTACGCAATCGACATCGTGAAAAGTATTAAGCTCGACAGAGCGAATAGAATCCTCTAAAAGTTAATCGGATCCTTTGCGGTATAGAATTTATGGACAGGTGGCAGACAAGGCCTACGCGCTACGCTGGAAGGATGGCATACACCAAGATTCTCAGAGCATGTTTGCTGTTAATATTGTAAACCTCTATTTGCCTATAAGATTTACATTATTTACTTAAAGTCTTAATCTAAATATTTTATCACAACGATTTGGAGCAGCTCGTAAACTTAAATCGGATTTTAGGTTATCGTTGTAATCCATAACCAAAAATAGTTGGAAGTTTAATTTTGGAACACCGCGATCCACACGCGGTGTTATGATGCACTTGTCACATTACACAACACAAAAGGTGCAACTATTGTGTCATTGCGATTGCGACAACTATGTGGTATGTGCATGTGTTAACCGAGATTTCCATCTACATCGCAAAGAAAACCTCCTATAGACGTCAAGCGTCAAGCTATTGAAACTTGCGCTTGGACAAACGCACTTTATTTTCTTGTTTTGGAAATCTATTAACACAACAGTAGTAATAAGAATAACAATAACCTATAACCAACCAACCCAACAGACTGCATCAAGGACATAACATCGATCATGGAACATCGAACATCAAACATTAAACACAACATCGAGGTATCGAACATTCTGCAACTCGAAAAACTCAGAACGAAAAAGAAAAACTGCTGTGCATCAAGCGAATCTTTGTCAGTCTCGGATTGTATACGAACTTCGAATAACGTCGGTACTACTTACCGCTAGTAACTTACGGCGTGTCTTGCCATCGTGAGCAAAAAGATATTTTGTTTAATTTTGAAATTCAAGTGCAAGTTTGGTCTTTGAATGATTTCGTTTTTGCAATTAATTTGGAATAAATGTTGATATAAGTGATTTATAATAGAAAGATACTCGACACAAAACAAGAAATTGTTCGTACAGAAGTGAAAAATGTCTCGAGAGCTGTATTACCAATTGAAACTGCGAGGAAGTAGTAGTCGTCCGAAAGGTTTTATCGCGTTTGCTGTGATTGCAGCGCTTATTTTCGCAGTATTAGTAGAGAGTGCCGAAGCAGCACAACCCACAAGTGGATTACAATGTCAACGAATAACAGTGTCCGCCTGCCTGGGACTTGGATATAATATGACAGCGATGCCCAATTTAGCGGGACACACAAATCAGCAGGACGCCGAATTAAGGGTAGGTGTCTGACATAGATTTGTTTAAGCTTTTCTCTGTCTATTAAATCGATCTCCAAACTTCCTGCTCATTCATAAATAATCGTTGATTTGATAAAGTCGTGGTAACGTCTCATATCTGAACTAAAACAAGTCGAAATGTCCTTCACAACAAGTCAGATGTGTACTATGCAAAAGATCGCTTGTGAATAATTTCCATATTGGTAACATTGTTTATGTAAACAGCAGCAGCTGACTACAGATATAAGGAAAAGAAGGTGGCTATTTTGAAGGACATTTTTCGGTTTTCGTGATCGGTGAATAGAACTGTTTGGTCTGTTGGAGAATATACAGGAAATATTCGGTCAAATTTCAAAAAACACTTTTTCTGAAGCCTAGAGGCAAGTAACTGAATATACTGGGCAATGGCATTTGTTTACGATATTATTTAACGTGTGTCACAATGTTACAATAGATCTTTCAGGCCGCAGTGTCTGCCATATGGGCTAGGGTAAATTTAAAAAAATTACTACCACAGATAATATATTTATAATCTTTGCTACTACCTGCAGATTGTAATAATAACAGTATTTGACATTGTCGTCCATTGCCAAGCTTCTCGCGACCATTCGTGTTGTGCTTGTTACATTTTTGGGCACAAATGGCATATTGAGAAGCTCCTTTATGACAGTTATTACTTATTACTCTCCGTGAACCGTGAAAAAGCGTGTTGGTCTTTTCGTGGAATTCAAATATGGAACCTTTCGCTTAGTAGTCCAATGCACTAACCAACCCCTTGAGCCACAAACGGTGCCTACATTTGCATACTATGAAGCAGCGAAAATGTTTGTAAATTCTGAACATTATCTGTAACTTTCCCTGCAAGAAGAAATCTTGATTGATTGATACTTTATTGTATGTGCTTGGTGCTTGCCTGCAGGAGTCGGAGAACAGGAGAAAAATCACACCAAACACTACTAGAAAATTCGACCTTTTCTGCACTTTCTCCATCAGACCCAGCAGCCTATCAAAATTGGCTTTAATGACAACAACAAACTAACAGTATAATAGATCTATTAATCAGTTTAAAAAATTGTCAGCATTAGGAAAACTTCAAAGAGCGCGAGCAGCATGATCGAGCGTTTAACTCTGCCATGCATTTGAATTCACGAATTTGTCGGCTCGGCATCAGAAACAGAATTCCAATTGGTCACACTTTGATTTTAAATGCATATTAGTCGGAATCAGCCATTGATACCACCTCGCTTTGTGGTAATTTAGGTATTTCATGTGTGTGTGTGTTTGTGTGCGTATAATAAATGAGAACAAGAGGTGGAGAGGAGTCATCTGTTATCAAATTTGTCGGAATGTTGAAAAGGTCCATTAACACCTATCTTTTTGTTGGATTTTTTCTTTTTCAAAATTTCTTCATAACTCCATAGGACATGACTGAAAAAAAATAAAAAAGGTTCCGCTTCTTCAAAGACTTTCCATCGCATTATGAAAAAAAAAACAACAACAAAGAGTAGTTGGCGCTTAATTATCATCCTCAGATCAGTTGCAGCCGTTCAAATATCCAAGTGTGTGGACCGAATCGCCAGGGACCGACTTCACTGACACACACAGCCAGAACGGCCAGTACGATGTTGATAGGCGATTATAATAAAGTGCCAAAGAAGAACTTAAGACACAAATGATGCGGTTGTAAGTGAACTGCAGGAACAATCTTTTCATTCGTTGCATCTGGGCAAAAACATAATACTAGAAAGTAGAACTCAAATTCAGGCGATTATGTAAACCTCTTTTAAATAAACATTGAAAGGCGGCTGTAAAGATTCATATACATACCTACATGTATCGTATGTACGTCCGGCCTAATGATCCATTTGATCTTCTTGCGTTGCATGGCAAACAATTTCGTTATTTTGTTCAATGCAAAGTGCGTGCGATTAAAAACACACGCACACACACACACTCAGCACGCACATTCTGTTTTATTCAGATCACGAAAAGGTTAGGCCATTAAAATCCATCCGTCCGTCTGAATGTTCGCCATATCAAAAGAAATCGCAATCGCATATGTACGAGTATTATAGAGGCGACGATAACACAAGACAAGACATTGTTTTATTTCCCTTAATAGATGCATACATTTTGTTTTTTTTTTCAGTTCAAAAGATACAGCGATACATCTTCTTCGCGGCTTACTTACTTACTTGTGCTTTTCAACCGCACTAACAAGTGTCAGAATTATTTACAAGCGACTTTTCCAAACGATGATCACGTACAATCTAAGAAGAAGAATTAATGGTCTTAGTAAGCGGCCGTTTGCACTTTGAATGGTTTCGTCTTTTTATCTAAAGTGTTGATCTTTTTGGCACACACACACACAGATATATAAATTGCGGGATGTGAAATAGTGAGGAATGTCTACTATATATATATATATATATATATATATATATATATATATATATAAGATCATTCCATGCTGACTTATGCTGACGAACAAAAACGGAGATAAACAACTTCGGTATCATTGAACTTTTGCTCCGCCCAGCGAGAGCGATAAATTTCTGCCGCTTTCTAGTGAAGCTAATTGCGTTCATGAATTCTGATATTTCAGACTTTTATCTTAACTCTGCTGATACCTTATATTAACGAACTGAAATGCGTCAATTAGGAAACCTTAAATAATTGTATGTTCGAATAATTAGCCTTCCAAGTCCAGTGGCAGTGTTTTTCGACGACGAACACCAATCAAAAAATCAACAAAATGTTATCATTCTGTTGGAAATCGGGAACGTTAATTGCCGTTCGATGTAGAAAAAAGTCTTTATACCTTTCTAATTGCAGTATATAGTTATCATGTACTGCAATGTGTGTCATCTGTGGTGTTTCGCCCATGTCGCCCATGTTATCTGGGCCGCGGCGTGTTGTTCATTCAAAGACACTCTTTAACATCGCACGAGTATCTACGAGTGTGTATATGTATTAAGGTGACTCCTTCACTTGGGAATGCCAAGGGAATGAATTCCATCATAGTGGCGAAAGACAATAAAAAAAGTAAACTACTTGGCAATCATACAAAATTCGTATCTTTACATCTCTGTACTGTGTGACAGTCGCTATCTATTCCTAATGTTTGTTCGTTTCTTTAGTTCCAAGAAATAAAAACTTCAAAATATATCGGTGTAATGACGAGGAACCGGTAAACGGTATAGAGGTAAAAAAAAATCCAAAGAACAATTAGTATCTACTATCGTAAAACGATAAAAGGGCCAAGCAAACATTTTAGTTTTTTTTCTTGCTCGTGTGCGTTTTGTGCAAGACTGAGCTGAGTGTACGTTTTGCATCTTGTTGTTGCTGTTGTATCCGAAATGAAAAAAGCACAATCATGATAACTTTGTAAAAATAATTTCAAAATTTTTAAATTACTGTGCCTTGTACACAATAGATACAATTACGCGTGTTAATGTTCGTGTTCTATAACTACACAATTAGCAGAAGTACAGGTACATCGTACGAACTAAGCGGGTAATCGCGGAAATACTTTGAATACTCGTTACATTAAACGTGCGTTGTATGTTCAGTATGGATTCAGATATATTTGGCAGGAAATAAAAGAAACGCTTCGATTATAGAGAAATAAATCAGATAGTCTTTTTTATTAAACAACATTTTTCTTATATGCAGCCAATACTAGAATTTGGTAGTTTTGTCTGGGTGTGTCATTCATGAGAGTAGTCCTCTATGCCTTTCCGTATCTGTTTGAGTTTTGATAATTAGCTAGACTCAGGAATAACCTGATATGGGGTATGAAGTAAGTGCCCCAACAAAATATATATAAATATATTTTCTTAACACAGTGAAGATATAAATGGGTTCCTCCATTTTAAATTTTTTTTTATTTTTTTTAATTCGTACAAGAACTTCTTGAATTAAAACTTAAAATTAGTTTCGGTTAAGGTTAGTGTTGGGCTATATAGCCCTGTGCACTGCGACCTTGAGATCTGTTGTGCATCCCAGATGTTTACCACATGCCTGATAGAACGGGAGACCACATTAGAGTGATTTTGTTAGTTTTGGCCAGTTCTTTCAAGTGGCAGAAGCAGATCCACGTTGTTTTGGAAAGAAAGACTGGACCTTTTAAGCTGACAGTGCTGCCTAACTGTCTGAGATCACATAGATCTCGGTTCTTCTGTACTTTCTTTTGATGTATTCTAGGGCGCAGGTGCTTTTATTTGGTTGGTTTTCGTTTAACGCCTCTTGATCCAGCCTCAAGTGGTGGGAGCCCCAGAAGCTTTTCTAGACTTGCCCAAGTCTTTACGCCACCGTACGCACTTAGAGACAGATTGTGTGTCTTTGATTATTCTGTTTTTGGCCACCAAATCAGGGCCCCGTATGGGATCCTTGGTCTTATAATGCTTTGGTATAGCCATACAATCTTTTGTGGGTTTATTCCCCGCAGGAGTCAATTCCCTTGATCTGGCTTGTATTTAAATTACTTTGAAATTGGTGTTGTCAATGAAGGCGAACATTAAAATTTCTTTGCTTAGGAGGTGTCATCAATTTTTAGGTTGTGTATTTGAAGTGTGGTAGACATTATGTGGTGGACTATTATTTCCTCCATGGCATTTAGTATAAATGAAGAATGAAATGAACGAATAGTAGGACCTGGTATATTCGGTGATTTCCTTTCTTCTTTTGGTAGGAAGATCAACCGCACATCTCTCCAGCACCTTGGAACATATTCTACGCTGCGCTGGCTCTATAGAGTTTTACGAGTAGATGTTCTATTAGTTTTATTTTACATTGTAGGAAGATTGGGTTTATCCCATCCCCACCTGGGGATTTGTATGGGCTGAATTAGTTTACTGCCCAGCGGATTCCTTCTAATGAAAAGATACTGGCTGAGCATCTGTACGCCTCGTATAGAATACAATATGGGTGCATATTGATGACCTCGTTTTCTTCTTGATTGTCTAGTGTTATACAGTTGGGAAAGTGACTGTTTACTAAGCATTCAGGAGTTTTTGTCTTGAGGTTGTAAGTTCATCTTGTGGTTTTTTGGCTGGTCCGAGAGGATTTTTGTGGTTTAGGGTAGTCGACAAACTGTTGGCAGTTTATCAATGCTTTCACAGAACGCTCTCCAGCTTTTTCTTTTGCTGCTTCTTAGTGCACCATTGTAAGGAAAGCTCGATAAGCCGTCTAGCGGTTTGGTCGTTTGGCACTGTTGAAGTGTTTTCGGACTTTTCTTTGCCTGGCCTCGTGATCTTGGTTCCTGGAGGGAACTTCCCTGGTGCATATAATGCAAAATTCAGGGGAGCATGTGTCGTAGACATTCGCGATTGCCTCAGTAAGGTCGTATGCAGAGCTATCAAGATCAGCGATCGAGCTAACAAAGGAACGTATAACAGTTAGTTTTGTTTAATTGGTCTAAGAAGACTTGCAATTTAATGTGTTTAGGAGTTTCTATAAAGGATTGTGTTTTAATGAATAATAAAATAAACCAATGGGAGTAATTTTTGACTACCGACCTTTTTGAAAAGTGCTGTGCTATGAGTATTATAGTTCGTCTTTCGGTTTTATAGAACTTTGCAATATTTGCAATCTTCTCAACTTTTTGCCAATTGATTGGCTATAATGCATAAACTTGCAAGTTTATCTCTTGACAGTTAACACCATGATTCTAAATAAAGATATCATAACAAGAAAAAGCTTAGTACCCTCTCAGAATACATTAGAATCAGCGTGTAGGTCTGTTTTATGATCTGAACTATTTCAAAACATGACAGCCAATGAACAGCCGAAAGACAGTAGTGTAGTCAGTTATATTTTTATTGATATTCTATAATATTTATCTATCTATTCTCTCTTAGCACTATCATAAAATTAAGACTTTTTTGGAATGAAAATACGTAAAGTCAAATGCAGCGCGTATTTCAATGTATGCAAGTGACAGATGAGTTACACTCGAAGAGTACTCAATCAAGCAAAATATGTATTATAGTTACGTATCGATAAAGTTTTTTCACCGAGTAATGTATGCGTTACTGGAACATATTCAACAATCGAGCAAATGCCAAACGAAAAGATCATTTTGCAATTCAAATTAAATTGCAAACACGATTCATCATTTTACGCGTCATCTCATTCGTAGAGATACATTTTTCCCCTACAATATTAGCGTTTTTTTGCAACTAGAAAAAAGATTCTCATCCCATTTGAGGAATTATTTAAGATCTATATAATTCGTTTCATACAACTTCAAGTAAAAGATACTTATCGCAAACACAAACACACCCGAAGAATGCCCAAGAGAAAAAAAATCCATTTGATCTGTTCTAAAATATACACATCACAGCCATCAGCATTCAACCCGTCGAAGAAGATGAAAAAGATCACTCGTGCGCTAAAAACACAATCTCCTTTGATCTCGAAGCGAAGCTAACCGGGAAGCGGGAACAACAAAAACATCTGTAAGACATTTGATGATGATGATGATGGTGATCGTGATGTTGACGACTTGATGCATTGAAGTATGAGTTCGAGTATGAATCTCTTATATACATTAATGTTTACGATATTATTTATCCGAGTGTGTAAATTGGGCACGTCCATCTGTGTGTGTGTGTATGTAAATTTAAAATACATTCCTCGAAAGTCATCATCCTCAGAGCGATGGAAGACGACGTGAGTGAGTGAAGATGGATCATAATTATCACAGACCGTTTCGACGCAGCTTTACGGCGATTATGCAAATTTGTTATGACATTTTGTTCATGGAAAGCGATCGTTTACAGAAGAAGTGAGTTTAGCACAAATCCTTGAAAGTTTAAGCTCACTCGAGTGATCAATCAGCAATGAAGCTGTTTTCTGATAATGTCCACATTAGTGACGTACAAATGACTCTGAGTTCCCAAATTGCAAGCAGAGTGATGGGGGCTACATTCCAAATAAAGTAAACAATTCAAACAATTAGCAGAATATCTACTCCCCCGTTCACATCGAAAGTCATAAAACGCTGGTATTTCTGATAAACAATTCACGTTTTTTTTTTATTGTGGCTTCGGTGCGGCATTTCTGCGGCTTGCGACTATTTGTTTATTGTCAATTCAAGTACAAGTAAATGTCTCTGGCGGTTGATTTTTCGCGGTTCTTTTTCATGACTCGGTGTGCCGCCCCACGCCACATACCCAACTCCTTCCAGCCGGCTTATATCACAGACGACATATCAAAGTGATCGATTCGGAATAGACCGACTGCAGAACTTTTTACAATACACAGTAGATACTCGTATCCAAATAAACAGAACAAGTATCGCTCTTAGTTGTGGCGGTTTATTCCTTTGTGTTCGATAGATACTCAGACTTATACCATACATGCGCTCATATGCCACTACAATTGAAGTTTTTTATTTTTTTTTTAAAAAAAAGATTGTTAATTTACAAATTTAATTATCATTCGTTATCGCGCATTATACTATTTTTATGTGCGGAGCTCACTTACCGCTATTATGGGGAATGCGGCTTCTTTAATGCAATTCTCTTCTAATTTAATGATATTATCGTGCCGGCCGGTTATTTGACATTCAAGTGGTCTTATTTCAATCAAGAAGAGTATATTGTGTCAACTTCATATTTGAATAAAAAAAAAACAAAATAACTTTTCCAGTGCTAATATGCAAATAATTATGTAGATTTATTCTTATGAAACTGGCTAAAGCCTAGGGTTCAACAATGAAATTGCAGTCGACTGACATACTATATAATATATCATCATCATCATATTTGGCTCTACAACCGGGGTCCGGTCCTGGCCTTCCGCAAAAAGTCTCTCCACCGGTCCGGATGATGAGGCGATGTCATCCAGTTTTGCATCCCTAACCTCTGGGCGTACTCGTCTACGCCATCATTCCAGAGTAGGCTTGTCCCGGCCTCGCTGTCGTGTTCCATTATTTCTACCGCAAAGGACTTTCCGAGCAGGATCCAATTCACTCATGCGAAATAGGTGTCTGCCCACCGGAGTCTACAGAGCTTAATTCTCTTCACCATGTCGACATCGCGGTCCCGCTCGTAGATCTCATCATTATAGAGTCTCCGGAATCGTCCTACCGCACATACGGGACTAAAAATTCTTCGCATGGCGTTTCTCTCGAACGCGGCTAAGAGGTCATAATGCTTTTTGCTCGGATCCACATGTAAGTACTAGTATGCGTATGACCATTGTCTTATATACCAGCAGCTTGGATGTTATGGTTACTATAGTAGGCTTTGTTGGCTTTAAGCAACCGTGCGCATATTTCTGGTTCCACGCTGTTATCGGATTGCAGTACTTCAAATTCGCGCTCCACTATTTTAATTGCGGGACCAATGTTGGATCTTCTTTTCGAAGACGTGGCCACCATATTTTGCTCTCATTTATGTGCAGCCCCATATTTCGTGCCGCCTGCTCGATCTGGATAAAAGCTTCCTCTACAGCTCTTGGGTTTTTACCAACGATGTCAATATCGTCTGTGTAAGCCAGTATCGGAATGGACTTATAGAGGATTCTTCTTCTCGCCGTTACGTCAGAGTCATGGTCAACCTACATAGTCGTGTCAGTCTATTTGGGATGCCGAATTCTCTCATGGCTTTATAAATTTCTACTCTAGCTATACGGCTTATAGGCGGCTTATAAGTCTATAAAAAGATGGTGTAGTGAGTTTTGAACTCTTAGACATTTTTCCATAACCTGCCTAAGGGTGTAAATCTGATCAGTTGTTGATTTGCCTGAGAAGAAGCCACACTGGTATGGACCGATGATGACTTTAGCGTATGTGGCTATCCTGTCTTGAAGGATAGAGGAGAAAATCTTATACGCGGTACTCAACAACTTTATACCACGATAATTGCTGTATGTTATCTCCTTTCTTAAGTATGGGGCACAGGATGCCTCTTCGCCAGGCTTCTGGCATCGCTTCTTCCTCCCATATTTGCACTATTAGTTTATGAATTGCTTGGTGTATTTCGGGACCTCCGGTTTTAATAAGCTTCGCTGGGATCCCATCTGATCCTGGGGTCTTATTATTTTTGAGCCGATTTATCGCTATGCTAACTTCGCCTATGCTTGGTGGTGGCAGCATAGTATTGTCTTCGGTCGTTGGTGGAGCCTCCAATTCCTCAGTTAGCTGGCCATTTAGCAATTCATGAAAGTGTTCTTCCCTCGGCGATCAGATTACTTTGCAAAATGTGCAACGCGTTGTGTATTGCGTCATACCGCGGACGCTTTGGTAGAACTTCCGCGCCTGGTGCGGTCCTAGCTCTTTGTACTGTTCTAGGTCACGGACGAGATTCTTCTCCCAGACTGCTTTCTTTCGCCGGTGAACTGTTTTTTCATATCTTATATTGTAATATAAAATGTACCAATATTTGGCGCGACAGACCGTTGTGGTCGAAGACCTAGCTTCTCGCAACCATTCGTTTTAAGCGTGTTATATTTTTGAACACAAATGAAAGGGACCTATAATTTAAAACTATATCCAAAAGGGGAATCGAGATACTTTCCGATGCAGTTATTCCTTTTACTCTCGGATGTTTGTCAGACATTCGCTAGAGGTGGGACCGTAAAAAGAGAGCAACGGTGTCTATACGTATAATATATAAGCGTTGCTTTAGTCTTTTAATTAACAGAAACGTGCACGAATTCAACAAATGGCGCAAAATCGGTTTCAGTGAACATTTATTATAGCTTTTTACATATTATACCTTCAAAGATGATACAGAAGGGCAAGGTTTTTGTGATGAACAAATAGTTCGAAAACCCACATCAATTTCCTTGGTTTGCATTCATCGTGATGTTCTGAACTTATTTATTAAAAAGCAGTGCGAATGAAACAGTGTGTTAGAAATTTCGGATTTGCTTTCTCTCATTGCTATCTTGCTGAGTAAACGAAACTATAACCATCGATCGCAGACGGGTTGCAAAGTTACAGTTTTGGTTACAAAGGATTGTAGATGTAACGCAAAATTACAGCGATCCTCGGGTACGGTTTGCAAAATTTGCGAATAAAATGCTAAACCGAAACCAAGAAATCTTAGCTCTCAAACCAGCAAATGTAATCCGCTCTTAGATAATCATACAGCCTCTGCCCACACATGAGTCGTCATAAGTCGTTTGAAGTTTGTTCGAATCACCGAACTTTACATAAAAAATTTATTTGATATCAAAGATCAAAAGATACTCGTATGCATCATACACACACAAACCCTTTGCACGTGCTTTTTGTTTCGCTTTAGAAAATCTTATAAACAAAAAAAAACACATTACCTCGAGTAATAATCGAAGAATCTTAAGTGTGAATGGTCGGCGTTTGGTCAAAGAAGATCCGCGAGCGAGTAAACAACAACTTAAAAACGTAAAAGTAAATAATTGCCAACTTGAATATTGGGAAGATACCTGTGCGCAAGCGTTTTTTGTTTTGTTGAGGAATATTTGCTTAAAGTATTAAATTTATGATTATTGCTTAAGTGGGCGGGCGTCATTGTGGTCTGCTGTATGGAAATATCGAAGTAGAAATCTTTATTTAGACTTAGGAATAAAAACATTTCACTTAAGATATTAAAATCTTGATTGATCGGTTCCAATGCTGCGCTGATGACGACAGTTGGGTCAGACATAAAATATTTTTAGTAGAATTGAGGTCATTTCACGTCATTTCACAGCGCCGCGTGACGACGATATAATCCTTTTTTCGCTCTCCTCGGTTATTCACATGGTAGATGACTTTTTGACAATGACTTTCTACGAGTAGCAGACTACCAATGACATACTGTGAATTATCAAGGCATTGAGGTCCTCTTCAACCCCCTTCCACACGACCTAGATGGCTGAAATTTTGTGAGTATAAAATACATAAAAGTTTGTTTTATGTAAAAGAAAGTAAAAGGACCTCAAATAAGTCGAACAGAACAGGCAAACAGGCACTTTTCCACGCATCACCCGCGTCGCAAGTGGGATCTCAAAAATGTTCTAGGCACTGAGCTGCTCACGAAATTTCAGCTCTTTAGGTCTCGTGAAAGGGGGTTAAAAAGTTAAATAAAGGATTTTAAAAATAATCTGGCTGTAAGTCTAATTGATTTTTTACGAAATTTACTCCAAGCATTTACTAAACAAATGCGAAGCGACTACACTCAAATGCGTCGACTCACTTAGGCTACGGTGTGCTGTGCTGCAGCGTGCCTAATGATACGCATTCACAGTCGGGAAATAAAATTCAGATTCACCGGCATAAAAATAATATCGCCGCTGTGTGCCACGAAGTAGATCGGTCTTGGACGTCAAAAGCAAAAGCAACCAACCCATTAAAATGTTCATGTAAACTCTCTAATCGGAGATTCACATGTGTGCAAAATTTGAATAAAATCTGGGTTAAAAATTGATCACAAGATTTGGACAGCCACAAAAAAACAAACTCATCCGGACGTAAAGTTAATTTAAATGAGAATAGTTTTACAACGGTATGAGTACAGTAACATTGTGTCTGATGTATTGTAATTGGCTCGGTTTTTGTTGAATGCATTTAACAACAGCCTACTGTATTAGGTATGCCTATCTGCTACCTTAGAGTTAGTTGCCATGAAAATAAATCGCATTGTTTGCGATAAGTTAGGAACGATTTACGAGTAAGTGTTTGAGTTGTCCCATTGTCATCTTTGGCCGAATTATAAATTCCAGGTTATCCCGCAGTTGATTTTCGTTTTGCTGCCGAGCAACTTGCACAAAAACAAAAATATTCATCACATCAGGCATCACCGTCGTTGATGATGGGTGACGGGACGGTTAGATGCCCCAGTGAGATTGTTCGCCGGCAGAACAGATCCTTAGCCTGCTTCTTATTGTAGTATACTACACTACTACTAATAGGTGTACCTATTCAGTCCAGGTAACTTTTCAAACTAGTCACATCCCTGCTGATGTCTTTCAATGCTATTTCAACGATGGTAAGAGAGCACGACATGAGCTACCGACTACAACTGTCGACTATTATCATCATCATCGTCGTCATCATTCACATTATCAGAAATAAAAACAAATGACAACGAACACAAAGAGTTGCGTCAAGTGAAGAAACATAAAAGAATAACCCAAAGCATACCACGAATTGCATGGCATGGAATTCATGCCATGGTATCTTCCAGAGGCTTTCCTTTGCTTCCGGCTTTTATCAAATGTTACGCAGGTATACGGGCACTGTGTGGAACAATGTCGATGAGAAGCCTGCAAATATGCTATTCTGTATCGAATCGCCCAGAGGATCGCAAATATGGGACAACCATCAAAAAGACTAGAATGAGGTGAACAAAGGCAGAGGGGATCGCAGTGATGCGTGGCGTGCAGAATGCTCCTATACTCTGTCAAAAGGCACATTCACATTATCCCCTTGTTCGTCTTTAGAAGTTCCTGAGGTTCTTTTTGCTCCGAAATGTTGCCGACTGAAGCTGTGCATGGCCTCGATTCAGCTGGCCAGCAGCAGCAGCAGCAGCTAAGGAATCGTTTTCCTTTCTTGGGTCTTTAATTCGTTCTTCTTCGGTGTTGCGTGTTCGTTGTTTTATTCTGACGGGTCCCATATGATCTTTTATCGTCATACTTCAGGGTGATTCAGAAGAACCCGTTTGTTGTTGCTGTTCGCTTTCCTATCTGCCTCTGCGAAAGGCAACGTAATTACATGACAATTAACTTAATTGAACTGCACGATCAGTGCCTTGCCAAAGGACATACAGCGAACAAAAAAACAGGGCAATGTTTTAATAATATTCACAAATTGCTGCGTTCTGTCTGCTAAGCATGCATATGTCCCGCCCGCCCAGAGCCCTGAACTAGGGAAACACCATCGCACTTAAGATTGAGCCCTCTTCGGCGGCACTCTGACACACATTGTGTTTAAGGCCTCGCCAAAGTGGCAAAATGACTGGCCTTTTTGTCTCGAATTAATTAATTTGCGCACAAATTACACGACGACGACTTCTCTGCCAGTCCAGGGATCGCGTGAAGTAGAAGGACGAGTTCTGTTGGTGTAAGTCAAGTGGCTCTGCGATAGTTTGGGTGGAGTTGTGCTTTCTGCGGAGCTCGTGCGTATATTGAGTGGAATGGCGAGGCCTTACGTTCCCGATATTAGAGGTGTTTTTTTTATTTATTATTCAGTCAAATGTGTTTCTCTTCAGCTTTGCAGTTTTTACAGCAGTAATGGAGCTATCCAAAGTGGGACCGGACCTTCAAAAACAGTTTTTTGAATGTCATAGCATTGTATACTACGAGTATGTCTAACTCAATTATTTTACTATATAAGCCTACAATCCATACTTATATTATAAATGTGAAAGTAACTCTGTCTGTCTGTCTGCTACCTTTTTACGGCTAAGCCGATGGACCGATTAAGCTAATTTTTTTTAAAAATGTTCCTAATAGTCCGTGGATTATTATAGGAACCTGGAAAATTAGAAAATTCGGGAAAAACTTGGAAAAATCTGGAAAACTGAAAAAAAAATCCATTCTCCATTGGATTTATGTATGAACTCGCGACTATAGCTCACAACTCGAGCACGTTATAGGCTACAATTTTGGTTCAATGGCGGGTAGGTTGGGGTGTGGTTTCAGTGTGGGAGTGGTCAGTTTGATTGGGTCAGTCTGGTGCGAGGGTCAGCCAGACAACGCCTGTTATTTAGCTTTTCTTTTGGTGAGTCTAAAAGGTGTCTTTTTGGTGGTGGTCGGCAGATCCCGAGTAATGCCGGGGCTTTAAGTAAACCTTTTCCAATTTATCCCAAAAATAGTTAGTTAACATGGTCCGGTAATGATCTCCATTGCCTGTGAGCATCATTGAAGAAGAAGGATGAAACCTGCACCAAATAGTCAATTTTTCTGGCTATAATAGCATTTTGAGAGTGGCTTTGGGTTGTTGAATTGCCCAACTGCGCCAAATTTGAGACCTAACTTATAAACTAAAAAAGGGGCGTTAATGCATTGCATTATGGAGTATCCCAGCTAGAATTCCATCGAAAAATATTTCATATATGTACCACAGTAAATAAAAGGCCTAATAGAAGACAGACGTATGCAAGCAACTCTCGTAAATTGGACAAAGAACCGAAAACTTAAAAGGAAATAAAAAATGCAGAGTTTACACGAAATTCCACATTGCTGATAGCGTAAAAAGCTTTTTGTTGTCCGCTTAAATTTTCAGTTATCACTCGCTCATTCTCTTTGTTATTCTTCTTCTTATAACGTGTCGAAACTGGAGAACCTAAGAAAATAATGGCCTCCTTTAAGTCTTCCTTCGACGACGTGAATATTCCCACTCGATTTGCAAGATTCGATTCAAAGGGAAATCAAGTGAACTGAACTGTGTAAGCGGCCGGTCCTTCTTGAAGATCGTATCTACTGGTGTATGGTGTATGTGATATTGTTCACCTACAGCAGCTACAGCACAAAAAAAAAGAACAATAAACTGAAAAATTTAAATCGAATCAATATCATCGGGCAGCCAACCACCTTAGTGCACGCTGTTGTTCTCCTGTCTTCGGATGCGGATTTGAATAAATTATTATTTGGTTCTGATCTGGCACTGTTCGGAACATTCCTCCGCACGTCGTTTTCCGACTTTAATATCACTGACAGAAGAATTTGCTCAAGAAACGTCTGATGGTCAATTCATTTTGCATCGCAACTTTTATATCGGATGCTCGACCGGCATTTGATATTCGAAGATGTGACCACTTCGGTAGCGTACGGTAGCGTCCACACATAAATACATCTCATCACAGCATAGCACAGCACAGCACCGTCCTGGTCACCTAGTATAAAACTCAATGAGGCATTAATTTAATCTCACACACATAAGTAATGGATTAATTTTTATTTCATCGCGTTCGTCTCATCGTTCAGAAGTATCTTTCAGGTGATTTTGTAAGCAGCAGATTAGGTTGAGGTGCATATATGAATATTTTTTTATGTATTGTAGAACATTTTTCATCCACGCATAATTTTAAAATCAAAAAATTTCAAATTAAATTGCTTATCAGTGGGTTTTAACTTTATACGCTTATGGAACTACAGCTATTTATCAAGGCATTGATTCTCTTCAAATGTAAAGTTGTTTGGTTTTTGTTTAGAACAATTGACATGAATTGTTTTTGTATAATTTCTAATGAAATTATACCGCGTTTTAAGAGCTTTACCATAAGTCGTCAAAAAGCGGTGCTAATATTAGACGACTTAAAAGCTTATCATAGAGATTGTCATAAAAGAATTCGCCTCATATATATTAGGATTTGTTATGTAAATTCAACCGTAATTATAATAATTAGTAAGAATATTTTAACATTTTACCGCCATATACAGGGTGTTCCAGAATGAGTTACAAATACTTAAACGGCAGGCCCAGCCGAGCTGTTACAAAGGCAACTCTGCGAGACCCACCGTACAAAGCGCATACGACGCTTCCTCCGCTTGTTTTAGGGTCGAATTGCGGCCACACCCTACCACCGCGTCGAGCCACCAGTATCTCCTTCTCACTTTGAATAGCTAATTTTAAGCTTCCACGTTTCGCAGTATGCCCGAAATTCTTGAGTGGTGTACATATATCATAACTTCGTCAGTATAACCGAGGGACACATTCATATGCCTCAGTACTTCGGAAATAAATATATTAAACAGATATGGCGCCGTTACTGCGCCCTGTGGAAGACCATTTAATTCACATTATCGAGGTAGCACTGTATATCGAAAAATGCTCTATGATAATTTCATTCTAAATGACAAAAGACTGCCCATTGAATTTTCTACTAATTCATAGATAATACATTCGCAATCCAAACATTAAATATTTTTGATCAGCACTAGCAGTGCTAGAAGCAAAGGGTTCGTGAAAAAATAATGTTTAGAAGAAAAAAGGCTGAATGGCTTAAGTACGCCTAACTCCTCTACCTGTTATTTCAAAGCCCTTTTCACCCAGAAAAGCCTAATCTCAATGGTAAGGGAAATCGTAATGATTAGGAGTTGGGTTTCTTGGTATTAAATTATAAATAATAAAAGTCCTAGGGCCATTAACAATTTTGGAACAAAGTAGAGAACTAAATTTTCATAAAAAATCATTTAAAAAGTCGGTTTGCAGACGTGTTCCGCAAAGGTCCCAAACGAGAAAATTGTCATAAAATACTCGTTGGTGCTTCGTTTTGGCTAACATACAACTTACTGAAGGGTTAGTTGCCAAACAAGCTGTCATACTGCGCTCACTTTTTGACGTTTATTATCAGTATACTCTGGCAAATCATTATGATTAGACTTACGCTTCGACAACACTAACAAATGCTCCTAATTAACTTTGAAATTCGGTCGTCTATTCGCGCAACTTTAGACGACTTCGTGATTTTATGGCGCACATAATCGTCTATCTGAGCAAGCCATCCGTCGTACTGTGGATAAATTTCGTACCAGATACTCTCTTAATGATGCAATAACTCCAGCACGCTGGAAGAGTTTGCGCACTGAAAAGAATATTGCCGCTGTAAATAAAGATGTGGTCGAAAATCTAAATTTATCGATCCGTTACAGGAATTGGGTGGGGCTCTGTCCGTTGACTGAATGAAAAATTTTGCCCAAAGAATTTTGCCTACACCCATATAAGATTCAGCTGGTACAGGAATTAAAGCCAGCGATAAGGCTTATTTTTCGCTTAACAGGTTTGTTAATAAACAAAATTGCCGCATATGGAGTGAGAGCAATTAACACAGACCCATTACATCCAGAAAAATGCACCGTTTGTTACAGTATTTAAGCTGGTGTCATCTCGGACTTTATTTCTTCAAAAATGTGGCCGTAGTTTGCGTTACAGTCAATGCAGATCGATGGATATCGCACCATGATCAGTAATTTATTGTTTGAAAATATGGATGACATTGATCCGGACAAGATGTGGTTTCAACAGAATGACGTCACAGTGGGGCTACGTGAAGTCCCTGGTATATTCTGATAAACCAGCAATAATTGACACATTCGAATTGGACGTCCGGAATGCGCTCCGTCAAAAACAGCTGCGGTGTCTATATGCCCGAAATCATCTCTAATTATTAATGCCATGAATTAGTCTTTCAAATGAATGAACCAATTTTTTTAAAATTAAATTTTTTGTGTTATTTTTTAAAATTTTAAGTTCTATTTGGCTTAAAAATACACACATAGCATTAGATTTGGCCAACATTGATCTTAAAATATGATATCGGAATAAGTTAGTTGACACTAGATTACATATTTTAGCCTGTTGAGATATCTCGCTTCTCTCACAAGCACTGGCGTGACGCGCTTTATATTTTTTTTTAACTTTTTAATAATTATTTAGGATCTATAAGAACTCTTGAGTAAAACTTAAACATAAAGCTATGCTTATTGTCCCAATAACATACATAACTCAAAAACAATTTTGTTTAACGCTTCTTGGAGAAGTGCGCATTTCGCTTAAATTAGAAATCCGCGTGAGTCATTAATTTCTTACTCAAATGCAAAATAGAAAAATTAAATGTAAATGTGAAAACATAAAATTCGTACGTAATTACAGATATACACGAAAATGACACATGTATCTGTTCGAGCCAATTATGAAATAGTTGCCAGCACCTGCCATATACTCGTAATTGCCTCACGCAGATCTTAAGGGCATCAATTAAAATTCAGATCAACACACTCGAGAAGTTAGGCCAAACAAAAAATGCAAATTATGGCAACGCTAATACGCATTTGCATTTGGCACAAATGTGCATTTGTGCGAACCGAATTGAATCGCCGGCCGGCGGCAGATAGCCACACCATCGCTCCGCTCTATAGTGAGTGAGACTCCGAAGAAACCCCACAAACCTCAAATCATTTTTATAGTCTATTAATCAAGCGAACGCTGTGGTGTTTGCTGGCCGGCTATGCTGTGGCCATAATCTGGTCGGTCGGTGGCCACTTTGATTTGTATTCGATTTTCATCTCTCGAATGCGGTGGATGCAAAATTCTTCGTTCTTTTCATCTTCTTGATTTGTATTTTTATTTCCCTTTTGTGCACGATTCGATTCATCTTTTAAAGCGATCGTGTTAATGCACTTCGCAGCATATCCATGCGATCACCCTTCAAAAATTCATAGATAGATAGGTCTTGCATCAGAAGACATTTGCAGGATGTTCAGTTGAAGTAAGCATCGATCCGCGAGGACGATGATCGGCCAGCTGCAGCCTACTGCTGATGAATCTCAAGAATAAATGAGTCATTTATCATCTTTGGAGTTTTCAGTTTAAAGTATCTCACCGATGACAGATAGCGAAAAAGGACCCATAGCCTTTAGGTACTTGTTCAGGTTTAGACTCGATAATATATTTTTTCGCAATTGTTCTTGCATTTCTGTGCTTCAGAGTCAGCCGCCCGGTCCGTTGAACTGCAATTCGTCGATATACGTCCTCTTCTTCTATTGCAAGAGCGGCACACATTTTCAAAGCGATTCGCCATACCTGAGTGCTGATGGCTATACAATTTTCCGCCTGTCAACTCAGACGGCAGATCGGCTTCAAACTCACGTACATATAGGGGTTTCTCTATACACATATACTTGCTCATGTATCGTGTATCGTATGGCAGCATCGCACGTTTTTTAAATTAAAGATTGCGAATAAATCGCCGTCTGATACCGGTCAGAGTCCACTCATGTCGTATTCATTTGCGATTCGTTTTTATATTGAGGTGACAGTCGCTGAAGTGAAGTGCACCGCCACGGCGCGACATGTATCTACTCCTCTTGTAATGTATCCAGAAGTATGTTTTATGTTTGCAAACGTCGTCGTCGGTCGGTGATCATCAAAAACAATACTACTTCTCGGTTCTTTTGACTTGTAGTGCGCGGAGTATAACTAGATAGATACGTGGATAGATTTAGATACTCGCATTCATGTATTTACAGCACATTAAGTTTTGGATTACATGGAGCGAACGTAATTCGATTTGGATTCGATATTGCTGTGCCGGGTGAAAACCTGCATCAAAATGGAAACACATGTAGTAATCGAATGAGTGAATGATCGCGCGAGCAAGCATCGAACGATCGATCCAACCAACAATGCACGAATGAATGAATCTGTCAGATTGACTTATAGTCGCTCCGAGTATGGACAGAAATATGTCGTAAGAGCTATATGACTGCAGCGGTTTGCTGCGCTTGCGTTATGATTGCTCGTAGATCAGTGTACTACAAGTGCGTCCGTCATCACGAATGTTTGTGGCTGCCGCCACACTGTGGCGGTATTATTGATTTTTACACACATCTATCGACAGATAAACTTGGCCCGCGACAGCCGTTATATTATAGATACACATGTTATGAGCATAGACAAGGGAGTTGCAATATTAATATTCACATTGCGACACATACAGAGATTTGTTGGCTGTCATCAACAAGTTAATTTGTAACGGTGTTTCTCCAAGCATGAAGAGTGCAGAGTGATCATGTGGGCAATCGTTATTGCAGCGGAGCGGTGCAATGAAGGCGGAAAACAATTCGATTAAGCAAAATTACCGTCAACTATTCTGATGGCCGGACTGGCGAATTAACAGAAATCCGATACAATTGATCAAACGCCAAACCTCAACATTTCAGCCGTCACTTTGCGTTGGGACGTTGTTTTTCTTTTTCTTCTTTCTTGCAACGTACCTATACATTATTTTACCTAACCCCTTCTCAACTTCTTCAGCGGGCCAAAAAAAGTTGTCGTGTCAACTGCTGGCCAACAGCAAGAACGATGCTATGCGCCTGCGCTGAGGTTCCATCCGACGCGCAGCGGTGGGTTGTTGTCCCTGAGTTGCTGCTGCAACACCGTATATCAAGATTGAGATTAGCTTGCTTCAATGGCATCAAGGGCACCACCATCCGAACGTAGTCTGCGCCGCATATTAATGCATGCATGACGGCGGTGACTTTTTGGTTTGCGAATGACAGGCGGCGCATCGCGCTCTCAAGTGTACTCGTCTTCGTCGTCAGGGCATATGCTGACAGTTAATGTCAATTAAAAGAATCCCTCTTGACAATTAATTACCAGCGGGGCCAACAGTAACAAAATACGCTGATGGCTTGGGATGCTAGAGAGAGCTTAACTCTTTTTTCTATGCACGAGTGTGTGCAGTTTATCGGTTCACATGCTTCACTTAGGATTTGGCGATTGTAATTATTAAGCTAATTGCTAATCGTTTGTTAGCGTATGTTTTCGAAGGAAATTTATTTTATTACTTCCTACAAAGACGACTCAGGAATGGAGTTTTCTTCTACAAGAGCTATATGTATTCATACGATATAATAATAATACCGGCGCGACAGACCATATTCATACGAATTCTAAATGCATCGAATGCAAGTTTTATAAAAATAAATCTGCGTAATTTTGTCAATTGCTAGATTAAAATCTATTCGAAGGATGTTTTTTTTCACGGTTCGATTACTTCAAATGTTTTTGAATTATTGCCCCTGGACCGGATATCGCTATAAGCGTGCACACCAATTTGTCATGTAAAATTTCGTAAAATATGTACATGTTTCTAAACCTAATCGCCACTGTCTCAATACTGTTAAAAGGGAGACCATCTTTCACGTGAGATGCAGTAGAGGTAAGAGAGCATGCTGACCATGAGACCGGCGGTATCTTTAGTTTTGATTCTTATCTTTAATGGCCGTTGATTCTTTAAATTCCCCCAAAAATGTACATAATTAGTAAGAGGGTTTCGTTGTTTTTGTTTTGGGCTTATGGAAATTACGCTTTCGGAGTAAAGAAAGAAAGAACAATACAAATAAACAGTAAAACTTCGAGGTCTGATACGGAAATCATGTGGAAATCCTCTGTCATTTGTGATTGCGCCCATTGGAACGGATACATAAGTTTACTCAACCACGCTGTATGTATTAATGAATCGTCTGTTTGGTTGTCTCGTCAGTCAGATTATACTTCCGGCAACCGACACTTTGTAGAAATTATCAGATCTTATATTCCTTATTCGAAACTTATACGGTCAGATGATGTTTTGATGAGAGAGACATCCAGACATTAACCACATTATGTGATTGCTGGGTTTCTCCACGAATGTCCCTATATCTGCCGGGTCGATCGGTCTAACATTCTGCCATGGAACTCTGAGAGTTTTGAGGTATTGAATTTTTTTTGGACGAGGGCTTCACATATAAAAAAACAACCCATAAAAATTAAAATTTTTTATCTAAATTCTCTAATCGCAGAAATTGATATGGGAGCCCCTCGATCCTGGGCCATTTTTTTTTATTGTAGGAGAAAATCATCGAAACAGACATTTGACATCAGATGTTAAAATTGAAAATGCTCAGATCATTTAATTCTGAGCACTTAGAGCACGCTCATACTCTGAACAAATAAGAAACACGAACATTTATCTTGAGAACTCTTTGACTGCTCTGAACTAATTTATGAAACGCGAAATGACAGAATATTGCGAAAACTTGTTGTTCTATCGGTAAGTTGATATCGACAACAAAAAACGACATCAATAAAAATAAAATTCAGTAAATAAAAATGTAAGTTGAATTAAGCATAAAACATTTATGTCTCGTTTCATTTGCTGGGTTCATTTGTGCGTGAGCTAAGATTTCTCTCTCTCTCTACCACCAAAACCATGCAGCGCAGCCGACTGCGCAGCACATACCGCACACAGTCCATAAAGGGCGACGAATATCTGATGCCAGTATAGATATTTAAAAAATGTATAAGGGCCTTGCGGCCGAACCCGGGACCCGATCACTACCAAAAAGTATTGTTTATTGGGTATACACATGTGTGTAAAATTTGAAGAAAATCGGGTAAATTTTTTAAAATTTTTGTATGGGAGCCCCCCGACCCCACAGCCCTAGGGGCCACAAAATTTAATAGAAAGTGTTGTCTCCGGAAATACACATGTTTGCCAAATTTCAATAAAATCGGGCTGTAGGAAGTGGGTTAAAAATTGATCGCAAGAATCCATGACAAATCCACAAGCCCACAAACACACGGGCAAGTGAAGTTAATATAGAGAATTTAAAAAGTATGTGTTCTGGCGTTTCTTTTGCCTCGTTGCAGAAGCTGCAGCGGTCCGTTTGGGATTTCTCATTTTATTAAGTGGCCATGGAATTGGCCATATCCCGTCATGATTGTATGATCTGCAGTCATTTAAAACACACGTGCATAGACATATCGTCGCTTCCTCTCCCTAATTTCCTAACGCCCACGCTGTGCGCGTTGCAAATCCCTTGAGCATTTGTATATTATAATAAAAAAAAACCATAAAAATTTAAATTTTTCGTGCTAATTCTCTTTACAATACACAATGTGCAAAGTTCTTGGAATAAAATCGGGTTACTTTTTAAAAATAATTATATGGGGCCGTGGAACCCGATCACTTCCAAGATCGAAGATACACATATGTACAAAATTTCCAGAAATGTTTTTAAAAAAAATTATATGGGAACCCTCGGCCATGTGGCACTCCTAAATATTCACAAAAAGTGTTGTCCATCGGAGATACACAAGTGTTTAAAATTTTAATAAAATCGGGTACATTTTTAAAAAAATATATGGGACCCCGCGGCTCTGGGGCTCGATCACTTTAAAAAATTTACAAAAATTGTTGTCCATGTCCATATACATATGTATAATATTGGATGAAAATCGGGTCAATTTTTAAAAAATGTATAGAGGCACCTGACCCCAAATTTTAATAGAAATTGTTGTCACCGAAAATACACAGATGTGCAAAATTTCAATAAAATCGAGCTTTGGAAAGTGAGTTGTGAATTGATCGCAAGATTCCACGAGCGACAGTTCGGGGCCGATAAAAATTGCTTCTGCGCATTCTCTCTGCTGCCTCGTTTCCTTTGAAGCCTGAATGGCCGGAATATCACATTAGGGTGATCTTTTTGGTTTTGGCCAGCTCGTTTAGGTGGCAGTATCAGCTCCACGTTGCTCACGTTGAAAATGTGGTCTTTTAATGCAGCATAGCGGCCGTGCTGTCAGAGATCATGTAGATCTCGATTCTCCTGTATCTTCTTGTGATGCATACTATTGTACAGACTTCTATTAATTTTGGTGATGATGCTTGTATGTTCTGGTCTATTTAGCATTTGGTTAGTTAAATTAAGTGCAATGACTCTTGAGCCAGCTTAGCTTTTTATGTGTAAGTGAAGTGGTGGAATTTCCAGAAGCTTTTCAAGAGCTGCCGTTTGGCAAGTTTGTATAGTAACTGTTGCACTTAGATAGATTAGTCTGTATGCATACTGTATGTCCAGAAGATGAAATGAACCCAATTTCCTGCTGCGTGTAAGCTTAGTGTAAGCTTTCTCTCTATTTACTCTGTCTTGCACAGAATTTGAATCATTTTTTATCTTTGATAGATAGAGGGTGGTACATGTGTTGAAGAGGGGGGGGGTCTTAAGGCGATTCTTGGAGTCGACCTTGGAGAGTTCTTGTGGTCAGTTGAATGGGGGTAGTGGGGTGTGGACAATATGGTGGGGGTAGTGGGGTGTGGATAATATGGTGGGGGCAGCCAGGCAACGCTGGGTATTTCAGCTAGTATTGTATAAAATTCATTGTTTTGAAGATAGCGTGTTAGGTGTGATTTTTCTGTGCAGCTATTTACAAAAATCTTTTTTTTTATAAGCTTTCTATCGTGTATGTCTGTCTATTCGGGTGAAATTTTGTAATTGATTTTAAATTAACTTCCCATTGAGCTAGAGACTTAAAACTTTACACATAGATGGACTGGATGAAGATTTAAAAATCACAAAAAAATTGGTTTCAGATTAGAGCAAACTACTATGCACAATACTAAACTTTTTAAATTAATAATGGAGGTGTAAGCACAATACGACTTTCTTTTACGGACGGGACCGGAATCTTCAGTAAATGTATATTACATTTTTTTTCAAATTTGTTATTTTTTTTTAAATTTTTTTTTTTGTTTTTTGTTTAAATTTCTTTTGCACTTATTATTTGCAAAAACTCGAAAAATTGTCTAAGTAAACTGTCACTTCTGGCTGTCAGATTTCCGTCAAAATCATCTGGCCCCTCACAATTTATGTAAAAAGCTTAAAACTGAATTTTCATCCCGATACGTTCAGCCATTTGTTCCTCACATCATATCGTTTTAATATGGCTTCTGTTCATATTAAGTAAAATACAAGTCCATGTAATATAGAAAGCACAAGCAATTAAAGAGCACATTAGCGTGTCTTCTTAGTTTTGGTGAGCTGAGCTAGCAGGAATTGTTAAACTAAGAAACTAAAAATTAAATTCGTATAACAAATAATCAACTTTTTAGCAATGAAGTGGAGATCATCATCTATTTTTGTTCTACAACCCGTGTCCGGTTTTGGTATACCGAAGGGCTTTGTAATAGATACTGGCTTTTATTACGGCCAATAAGTTATTAATCTCGCTTCAATCTTACTTAGAAGGTAAAAAAAATGCACCCAGTTATTAGTGAAAGGATCTTGTCATCATAATTGTCAAAGTAAAACTCGAATTACCAGTGCTCTTCAATTTCCTGCAATTACATCAACACAAAATATGCATTTTATTGCCCAGCCAGTCAGAGAGACAGTTCCTGCGAGCTCCCTTTTATAAATAGCGCTGTGAGTAGAAGGCGCTGTGCGTTGTGTCGTAAAATTCTAATTAACCAAGCTGTGCTCGTAAAATAATACGCTTCGGCTATGATACGACATTGAGCATAAGAAGTTTCCGCTGTAGAGTGAAGTGGCGGCGAGCCGCTGCCAGCCATGCATATTATCGTCATAGTAATCATAAATGACATAAGTGACATGTGTGAGCGAGTGATCGCAAAGCTATACCCCTTCAATTGATGTACACCGTTGCGAATGAGCAGCAAATCAACAACTTTTCGCTTCCTTTCATCTTTATTGAGCTTTGAAGTTTCTTTGAAGTTGGAATTTCATTTGAAGATCACACAGCCTACCATTTTGTGCTAAAAGTGCTGTAAAAGATATATTATGCTTGGGCCATAAATCGCCTTCAAAAGGTTGTCCTTTCCATTCGATGCCAAGAAAATAATAAAAAAAAATCTCAATTTTTATTTCAAACAAAATTTTCATAATTAATGCTGGTCGATAGTAGACGAAGAACGCAGCTACGAGTGAGTATGATAGACAGAGGCACAACATAAGATAACAATATTTACAAATTTTTTTTATTGAAGCTTACCACACATCTATCTCTCAAGCACTTACTTGCAAGCTAAGTTTTATCTTATAAATGGCATAAAATTTAATTTCAATGAATGAAGCAGGCGGTGCGCTTTGATGTGCTCAGTTTCAGTACTCCTTTGCTATTATTTGCGGTACTCGTCAGTCGTCGTAACGGTTACGATAACTGAAATGCGACTCCAAATCGCTTTGCTTTTGAGAGAAAAACAAACAAACAGCAACAAACAACGGTGAAATTAATTAATTTGCACTTTGAAGTTGCAGCTCGCATGCCAACATGCAATAAATTGGATTCGCGATCCCAAGAAGCAACTGGATGTGAAAGACACCAGGCATACAGCGGTGGAGGGTACTTTATATGCGCGAATTGACGTGTGTTAAAGAAAGTGACCCGAAACAGTTGATTGGTGCCGAGTTTTAAGCTTTATGCTTGCCTTTGGGGTTAGTTTTATAACTTCATATTACAAAGTTTGTCTGCACAAACGACAGTTCGCCACAGTACATCACCAACGTTACCGCACTGAAGAGAAGAGAATTAAGCTGAGTATTGGTATAGGATCAGTGTCTTGACTATTTTGTTTATAAACTAAATTTAAGTAGTGCAGGTAATATCTGAAAGCGATTAAAATGCGTATTAGGTGTTACCAACTGATGTGAAACAACACTTTTTTCCTCTAATAAAGCAACGAAAAATCCATTAGTCAAAGCGGCGTCGATCCTTAATTACATTGTGCTAAAATTTGCACATAAATGGAAGGTGTATTCCGTAGAAAAAAAATTAGGAAACATTAATTTGAACCGACATCCTTCTTTGTAACACTCACGGTAAATATAGGCCCGAAGGAACACACAGCAAATTCCGTGCGCACAATAAAAGGTGTTTTCCAACAACAACAACAAAAAATCAAGCTGAGCTAATTTGTTTCCTTTAGAACAGCAATAGGTGCAATAGGTATCCGCTCTGTAATAGTGGCAGGCATCAGGTAGGCAGGTGAGTGCTGGCCGGTGGTATAGATCGCTCGAAGCGCGAAAGATTACCTTTGAATTTTGCTGCAAGAAATCTTTTTGTTTCTCCTCGACTACGCTAAAAATAAAAACAATAACAACAACAAAAACAGCAGCAACTCCTTCCGATCAATGAACCGCAACGCCACAGCAGGTTTTGACTTCAACTCGGCTAGCGGATGGAACGTTAAGTGCATTCACACAGAAGACACATTGTGCTCGCGGTTGTTATTTGTGGGAAGACCGAAGAATCAAAGATAGAAAGGTCTGAATTCCGATGGCGATTTCCCCGCACTATCTCGCTTAGTTACCGGCCGGCAAAGATCAGTGTCTCTCTGATTCGATATCCAGTGATTTTGAATTTTATTTTCAAAGACCTTTTACTCACTACAACTAATACACTTCTTTGGCTGGTTATTGCTTAAGATTGAATCTCAGTGAGGAACTCGTGTCAGCCGTCTCGATGATCTTAGTTCTCCGAATAGAAATGACCGGCGAAAGAATTCACCGCCGTATGGCCAAACTGAACTGATGCGCAGATGAAAATTTCAAGCCGCACACGTAGCCGAAGGTAAGATACGAGAAGTAATGCTTACTGCCGATTAGATTACGCCACTTTTCGCACTTTTGAAGTGTTTGGTGGGGGGGGGTCAAAATTGAACAACAACGCAGAGGCTCCTCTGCGGATTAAATGTTTTATTTCTTCGGTTGTTACATCCAAAAGAAAACTCATTTACTCGTCGAAAACTCCTTTATGTTCAATGTAACCTTCAAGCAAATGTCTTGCAATTGTCTTTCCCAACTTTTCTTGAATGTTCCTCTTTTTAAACATTAAAGTGTGTATTCTAAATGAAAAATGGGTCATATATTTCAGACATGCATTCATGACCCATTTCTATTTGTTTGTGATTATATTGGGTATAGAATCCAATGAATCGAGACAAGAAAACTTTTGGCAGGATTATTATTTTTTATGATTTCCTGATCTTTTCTACACCTTTGTTACATTTTTGAAGTTAAACTTCACTAAGTGCGTCTATATAGTTAACTTGCAAGGTCAAGTCTTTGCAATGTAACAATTTGCAGAAAAATGAGAATTCAAAGTTTCGCTTGAAACGGAATGAATCATTTTGTTTATTGCTTACCAACATTATCTTAGCAACATTTGCATGCAACATTTTAAATGAACATTTGTTTCAATATTACAACATTTGTTTTCTTATTTGGTGTGTTCTTATATTCCGATCAAGAAAAAATGTATAGTGTACACTGTACAATACGAGGGTGGGATGAAAAGAAAAAATACAAGATATTTTTCTTTAAATTTATTTTTAGTTTTCTACATACTCGTACTCTCCTTGTAAGACTACAAACTTCTCCCAGCTATGCCCCCACCACGTTTAACCATCTGAGCTGTACTCGGCGTCTTTCTCTGCAAAAGATTTACGAAGGTGATGGCCTACTCATTTGACGAAAATCTCTGTACTCCGAACACAACTTTGAGCTTAGGATACAGAAAAAATCCCCTTGGGGCTAGATCTGGTATGTCTGGTATGTATGGGTGGTCAAGCAGTTCAAACTGTAATTCGTGGATTTTCGCCATGGCAACCGCTGAGGTATGAGACGGCGCATTTTTTTCTTGCAAATTTGACGGTTTTTTCGCAATTTCCACCTTCATCTTGTCATGTTATGATGCATAGTACGTCGGGTTCTGTAAATGTTTGTAGAAAATGGTAATACTAGTGTTTTCCGATGGAAATCTCTATGTCAGTCAAAAATTTTACCAGTTTTGGAGGTTATGTTTCTCAAAAGTAATCTGTCAGTTCGCATCGCAACATTGTTTTTTATTTATGTATTTGAAAAATTGAATTAAGTGAAAAAATGGAATTATCGCGTGAATATTTTCGTGTGAGGATCTGTTACGATTTTCGAAAGGGCCTTACTCAACAGCAGTGCTTTCATTCATTTTATTTCATTCGAGTTTTGGCGATGAAGCACCATCCTTATATAGTGCTTATAATTGGTACAATGATTTAAGACGAGCCTCGTGAAGGTCGTCCAAAAACAGCTGTTGTGCCAGAAAACATCGATGCTGTGAGAAAACTGATTGAAGAGGATCGTCAAGCGACATATCGGAAAATCAAGGCATCCTTAGGCATTAGTAACACCAGCGTATATATGATCTTACATGAACATTTAAAGGTGCGGAAGCTATGTGCACGTTGGATTCCACATTTTTTGACAGACGCAGAAAAAAAGGTTCGTGTCGATTGGTGACGCCAAATGCTTGAAAAATTCGTTGAAGGTTCTTACAAAAACGTATACAAGATCGTGACAGGTGACGAGTCATGGACATTTGCGAAAATGGCAATCGACTGTTTGGGTCTTCCAATTCGAAGAAAATCCAACAAAAGTTGTGCGAGCTCAGAGCGTTGGGAAGCAAATGGGCGTGTTTCTTCACGAAAACCGGTCATGTGGCTTCACTGAAGATAACAGTATTGGAATACAATTTGAAAAACAAAGCGCTGCTCCGGAGATAAGTGAGTCTGAAGATGAAGTTCATAAAGAAATTAATGAACCCATATGATGAGGCATTGAAACAAGTTGTCAGTTTGAAGGAAAATTGGTAGAGATGAGTTTATAACATTTAACCACATGAAGAACGTAGAGACTAATTTTGAAACTCATCATTTTAAGTTAAACCATTCTATGTTTAAGCAATCTACTATAACTAAATTATTTTTTCAACCAAAGAAGACTGGTTTTTCATTAATTTTAATGAAATGTTGTACAAAATACGTAATTTACACAAAAACCCTCATATCGACTCACTCAAACGATTGTCAAACAATAAGTACGCATCCAAAATGGCTGCAATTTTGGTGAGTACGTTTCAGAAGATGCGTAAACACATTCTCTAGCTTTTGTTAACGAGTGCTGCCATTCTTCTTGTTCCAGGTCGGAAACTTTTCAGACTACCCTCGGACATCATTCCGTGATATGTTCTTGAAAATCGAATTCATAATTATGTACCAACAAGAAGTACCAGCAATTTCTTTCAGAAAAAGCAACATAGGATTCAAGAAAAATGGCACCGGATGAAGCCAAAGAGGCTGAAAAAAAATTCGATCGATTCATGCTGATATGCACATCCACATGCTCTTTCGCAAATTGCATTCTAATTTTGACTAATTTCCATGAAGATGCCGAATATGTCTACTGATAGTTTCTGCACTTCACTGTACAACGAAGAGCGATTTTGTATATTTGCATATATTATCATGTTTATATATATGTATCTGTATGTTTTTTTCTCTTCATTTCAGTTAGGTCATTATATATTTTCTAGGCGATAGAAAAAAAGCACTTCATGACGTGGTATCCGCTTTATGTCGCAAATCTCTTCACCAAAAACCAATTAAGAAAATAACAAAATTCTTCTAATTTTGCAATTTTCTAAATAATTTTCCCTTTTTTACTGAGCGGCTCTTTCAAAAAAAAAAAAAAAAAAAAAACTTGCGCTTCAATTAAAAATAATACCTGCCCGTCGTTACCCATTCAACTATACCTTGACTACTGGTAATTCCCAAAGGCGTTCTTTCTGCCTCCAATACTCCACACGATCGTATTAATTAACATTTCTCGGCGTACACCGTACACGAAGACTCTCCTCATGCACACGCCAAATGGCTACAGACAGATCCCGTGAAATTTCTATATTATGATCACGGCTTTGTTAAGCCGCCATATTAGCTTGGCGATTAAAACAATATCTGCATTGGCGCATGTGCAAAATGCCACACACACAGTAGTAACCGGGAATGCTGCTGGACTTTTTTCCATTATTAATTATTATGACTGGTTGTTGGTGTACGAGTATTTGATAACATTTTCAGCTTCCTTCCATAAGCAGAAACGAGCGAGCTATCGACACAATGCCAAATCCGTATGATGCTGCGCACTTGGACATTGGGACGAGAATTCCTGCTGTTTTTGATTTGAGGTGCCCCGTTGAGCGAGTACATAAGTGCGCTTTCTGAAGGAGGGGGGCAACTTTTTTACGACCAGTGCGCCCCACAATGAACATCATGATGATAATGATGGAATAAAATGTAGTCTCCAGCTGTGAAATTGTCCATAATACCAGCCTGTTGACTGTGACTACTCGAGATGTGGATGTTTCCCACAGTGCAGTGCAGAGCAACATTGCAGCATCCATATACTGCCATTGGTGATTCAATTTCATTGGTGGTCATCGTTTAATTGCCGTACCCGCGTCATTCCGCTAGCCCTGTTTGCAATAAATTGAGTATCCCCCCTCTGTCCTGTTGCTGTATCAGTTTGCTTTTTGGGAAAGATTTGATCGTTATCATATAATCAGTTAGCCTTGTTGATTGCTGTGTAAGGTTTCCGAAGTGGTTTTTATTTCTATTATGAATTATGCAGCTCCTTTTTTGACAAAGTGTTTTTGTTTTAGGCTGCAGTTTGTATGAGACGAGTTCTGGCAAATTCGCTCCATTCTTGTTGTTTTAGTGCAAAATTTTACTCGCGCATTCAAGCGAATCAAGGGAATTTTAGGAAGTTTGAAGAGTTTGGGCTAGTGGTGATCAGAGATCAGAGTGCATCATGGTCATCAAAATCATAAAAATTAAAATTTTTTTTTTTTTTATGTTTTTAGGTGGGCCTATTTTAAAGATTAACCCATTTTCTACGCATCACACGCGCCACACGCGACTCGTAATACGTGATACACGCAGATTAATAGAAATGTCTCTGGACACTGAGCTGCTCACAAGCTCAGCTCAGCTCTCTAGGTTGTGTGAAAGGTAGTTAAAAAGGACCCCAAAATATTCGACCACACGCCACACGCGACTCACGACACGCATCTTACATGAGATCTTAGATATGGCCGGAGACACTGAGCTGCTCACAACTATAGGTTGTGTGAAAGGTGATTAAAAAGGACCATAATAAAGTCGACTCTAGTCGGGGGTATTGCAAAGATTAGCACATTTTCCATCGCATCACACGGGCTCCATGCGACTTGAAACTGGAGTCATACTAGCAATATTAGCAACGACCACTGAGGTTAAGCTACTTTCATAATTTCAACTGTCTGGCACGTGTGGAAGGGGGTATAAAAAGCGGTTGAACCTATTCCAAAGATTAAGCCATTTTCCATGCATCACATGCGTCATAAGCGACCGTTTGCCGTTTGCAAGGTTCAAAAAGACCTCAAAGAAGTCGAAAAAACCTACAGACAGGAAAAGTCATGTTAAATAAAAGTTTTTAAAAACACATGTGAAGCAATGCAACCCACCGTAATCGTAATGCACAGAACACAGTCATTATTGTTTGATCTGCTTGATTTGAGTGATATGTATGCTATATGGCATGAATATTAAAAAACAATTGGAATGGGAGCCTCCCAACTCAGCGGTCCGATCACTTCCAAATTTTAATAGAAAGTGTTGTCACCGGGAGTACAGGTGTGTACAAAGTTTCAATAAAATCTGGCTATGGGAAGTGGGTTAAAAACTGGTCGCAAAATGCACCACCGAACCACAGAACCATGACAAAGCGAAGTTAATATAGAGAATTTAAAAAAGTTTTAGGGAGCGTTTGTATTAAAATACAAACTTGTTATGTCCCTATTGAAAACCCCTTTATGTTATGTTTTACAAGTAAATAATTAGATTCACCCATAAAAAGAAAATAGTTCGCTGGAACTCGTGTGAGTAAACTTTGGCGAGTTCTAGAGAATAAAATTCGCTTTCATCCAAACCGCAGCGCTAACTGGAAGATTCTGTATAAAAAAGAAAGAAAAGAATTGCAATTTTTCATTAATTTGTACCTCAGCAACGCAAGCGAAGCGCAATTTCAGTACGTCAGTGACTTTTTGAATTTTCTGACTTTGAATGCAACAAAAATAAAAAAAAAAAAAAACAACCTCGTAAAAATGAAAAGCGCAACCGTGTGACCGACCAGTGACCACTTCAAAGAAGTGTTCGGAGATATTCAGCCGCAATCCGAGCGATGTTTTGCAACCGTGGACGGATCCATAACAACACACCAGAGATCAAGGAACAATCAAGACAGTGAGTTTCTCCGGGGGTGAACGTGCACCAAAGAAGGCCCAGGTGGGTCTGTCGGCGAACTATCCACAGTTTTTGGGTATGCACGCGTATACCTTGAAAAAGGTAAAACGATCACCGGCGAATATTATTAAGAGCTTTTTGACAAATTCGATATTGATTTGAACTCATTTGGCGAAGAAAAAAGTGCTGTTTCATCAAGACAATGAACGTGTGCAGACGTGTGTAGTCACCATGGTAAAAATCCATAAATTGGGCTACGAACAGCTACCCCATACACCATATTCTCCAGATTTAGCCCCCTGCGACTATTTCCGGTTTTCAAACCTGAAGAAATGGCTGGGTAGTAAGAGATTTGGGTCTAAGAAAAGGTCATCACTGAAAAAACGCCTATTTTAAGGGCCTTAAGAAAACCTATTATTTGGAATGAATAAAAAAATTGGAAAAACGCTTTTTTGCCGAAAAAATTATGTTTTTTAAAAAAGTCACTGACTTATCAAACTACCCTCGTATTAACTGATCTTCAGACTTTTAATTTTAACTAGAAATGATTTCCTCGTCAATTTGGAAAAATATAAAGATCAAATCCAAACCATTTTTTTTTTGAACTTTCAAGAAGTCATAAAATATTTATGAAATTGCCTTGTCGTGTATCACTGAAGCGAGAATGGACAAAATCAGGCGAAAAAAAATTAGGAAATGCGAATCGCAAAAGGATTACTGTCCTTTGTCTTCTCTTGTTTAAGGTTATAATTCCTGAGAAACCCAAAAAATAATGACTGACAGCCAAGTTTGACTTATAAGCCATCAAGCCAAGCCAAGAGTAATCTGAAGATCATCAACTTGATGTGTGATGCGCGTTCTTTTCGTCAATTTTGTGGATTCCTATCGCCAGTGATCTGCTCTGTGATGGCAGCAAATATCACATTCGAAAAAAAAACTACGAACAAAACCAACGATGAAGAAGAATATAAAATGTGTCCTCTGCAAAATTTCTCAAATTGCAACACGATCGCTGGACGTGATCCCATTTCATAGTATGATGCCGCGATTGTCGCGAGATCTGTGGCAGCGTAAACCTTCCTGGAAGAGTGTGCGTTATTTTTTTGTGGAAGGCGGATGAACTGAGATCCCCATTACACTTTGCCGTCTTCCTCTGCTTAAACAAACGTACAAGTATCATCGCTAAGTTGGAACAATGCTTGAATGTTTCATGAACGGATGCTTCGAACATCCTCAGACAGATTCATGACAGACCACTACAATAACGTCGCTGTACCACACCATGTGAAAGGAATATGAACAACAACCAAAAAAAGAAGCCCCATCATGACATGGCAGAGATGATTGTCATGGAAAGATGTGAATGTCGTCTCGTCTCAACTCATCCTTCGAATTAATTGTAGCTGAAATTTTTGGATCTTGCGTGTTGTCTGTCTCAGTGCTGGACTTCCGATGGATGACATTTTTTCCGCCCCTTTTTAAGTTTCGCTTTTCAATGTGACATCGTTAAATGCAATTATCATTTTTAGCTGGAAAAATATTTGGCATTGTCTGCAACAACAATTCCTGGCCCTTCAAGTTGGTGGCATAAAAAAAAAGTTGTGGGGATAATAGAATTTTAGGGTATTTTGGTATTTGGATAGCGATATTATTAGAATTCTCATAAGAGCTGTAATACGGATTGCCGACAGAGTCTTTGCCGAAATTATCTGTCAAATTATTCTCTGGACGATTCCGTTTCATTTTTTGATTTTAGTTATCTTCCAGTAATTGATTTGGATTCATTGCATTTAAGATGCATTCCGATATTGTTCATCTGATTTCTGATCCTTCCAACTTCATCACTTTTTTTCTAATTGTTTTTTAAATCTTTTAAGTCGATTGCGTATAAACAGATTTTTGACAATCTTTTAGCTTTAAGTTGGGAGATCCTTTTTTATAACCCAGCCTTCAAAATCCAATCAATTTGCCTCTGTAAATGGCTATATACATCCCAAATTTTTATGATAAATCGGAAGAACATCAGGGCAGCCATTTAGATAGGCCGAAACATGATGTGGCGGATTTTGTCTAGCTATGGTGCTCCGGAAAAACTCATTAACATCATTAAGGAGCTGTACCGCGACTCAACATGCCACGTCATTCATAACGGTCACCTTGGCGCACCTTTCAACATCAACTCGGGAGTCAAGCAAGGTTGCACCCTCTCACCATTGCTTTTCACAAATGTCATCGACTGGGTGATAAAAATAGTAGCCCGTACACTCCATCAGGTTTGCCATGGAATGGTTTTCACCGCCTAGAAGACCTGGACTATGCCGATGATATCTGTCTCCTATCACAATCGCTAGGTGACATGGAGCGAAAATTAAACTCACTAGAACTCCACGCTAACAAAGTGGGTTTAAAAATTACCGTCTCAAAAACAAAACTACTTCGCGTTAACGCTAGTGGAACATTTGATCTCTCGATTGACGGACATCAGATAGAGGAAGTCGACAAGTTTAATTTGGTATTTGGGCAGCTGGATGTCAAAAAATGGTGGTGCTGACTCGGATGTGTGCTCTCGTGTAAACAAGACGCGACACTCCTATAGTATGCTAAATAATATCTGGAACTCCTCGCAAATCTCCCGGAATCTGAAGTTCAAACGTTCTCTCAGTACTCTTGTATGGCTGCGAAACGTGGAAAGTTACAGAGTCAATTGCGATGCGCCTCCAAGTATTCGTCAACAAGTGCTTAAGGAGGATACTGAGAATAATATGGCCGGACATTATCTCCAATCAAGACTTCCGGAGAGTAATGCAGCAGGAAGCAATCGCGATCACCATCAGACTACGAGAATGGAGCTGGATTGGCCACACCTCGAGAAAGCCAGCGGACGATATTACGAAACTAGCGCTCGACTGGAATCTACAAGGAAGCCGTCGAGTTGGTCGTCCTAGCAAGACATGGAAAAGGACAATAGGACAAAAGAGGAAGCAAGATCCCAGGGGACCGAGTGGCGTCTCTTGAAACCTCTATGGTCCATTACTGATTTCGCCAAACCATTATCGGTTGTTTTAATGGGGCAGATTGCTTTAAACTAAATATCTTTTTAAACAGGTTCTTTTAATTAGCACCAAGTTTGAAGCTTTAGCTTTGTGAGATATCTCATTTTAGATAATTCGGCAATCGTACAATTTTGGTATATGGATCTTATAGTAGAAAGTTTTTAAGGATGTGTCGTATTCCCACTGCAAATTAAATTACCGGGTTTTTCGGATACTGGCCACTACTATTAATATACATATTTCTAAATTCTCTAACATATAATTCCTATACTGGCTAGATTCTGATTGTTAGTGTATAACATTGATATTGATTAAAATCAATTAAAATATTTAGCATTATAAAGTGTAAACAGAGAATCCTACTTCCTCACAGTAGACCTTCAATTAATGAAACTTTTTCTCTTCAATTTCAGATCGCCAAACTTCTGCCAATCATCGAATCGGGATGTTCGAATCGAGCACGCTTTCTTCTCTGTTCATCTCTGTTTCCACTCTGTACGCCGGACGTTCCACGACCGGTCACAGCTTGCAAGTCACTCTGTGAAACGGTGAAATCGGAATGCGCAGATCAAACGCAGCTTATGCAGCTATGGCCTGAGTTCTTGAGCTGTGATAGTCTGCCACAACCGGAAAAGCACGAATTGTGTATGCAAATCCCTCAGGAATCCGTGAAGCATCAAGAATTAAGGCCTCCTGCACATCATCTTCACCATCAACAACAACAGCAGCAGCACCTCTTTTGGCCGTGGCTACCGTGGAAGATGCCACACGGCATGGCTAATAAGGCAACCACATCGACAATTATTTGCCCGCAGAACTTCACCGCTTCCCCAATGCTGGCCGATCAATGTTCGCCGCAATGCAATCGGGACGCCATGTACTCCACCCAACAGAAAAAGATTGCCGAGGGTCTCATCTTGGCACTATCGGCTGTTTGCTTCGTTCTTACACTCTTTTCGCTGGTCACCTTTTGGGCGGAACCAACACGCTTTGGGTACCCTGAGAGACCTGTGCTATTCCTCTGCCTGTGCTACAACCTGTACAGCGTGTGCTACTTGGAGCGCATCGTGTTCCACAATTCTTCAAAAGCTGCAGCTCTGGCTCTGATCAGCAATGCCGAGGAGGACAGCTCTTCGTGTGCGCTTACACCGCCCTGTCTGGCATCTTACATCACGACCAGTTACCTGACTCTATGTGCGGCTGCATGGTGGTTGATTTTTGCTCTTTGCTTTTACCTTTCTTCCCACAAGAAATGGTCCAGTGAAGCGCTTGAGAAGAAATCTGGTCTCTTCCATGTACTTGCTTGGGTGCCAGCACTGGCCCCGCCAATAGCCGCTCTCCTGTGTGAGGCAGTACGGCCCAACGAACTAACGGGAATGTGTTCAGCTCCAGGATTTGTGGAAATTCCAGCACTCGTACTGCTTCTTCTCGGTTTGTTCTTTACCGAACGTGCATCACGATCGCTCCGCTCCCTGCAGGATCAAATCCAGCCGACTATCGGACACCAGCAGCGATTCTCACAGATACGCAAGCGATTTCTCATCTTTAGCTTGGTCTTCTTTATTCCGACAATAAGTGCTGTGGTGGCTTCGTTTTTTGAGAGGATCGATGTAACACTGCCGTCCTGTGCATCAGCGGATCACTGTCCAATGCCGGAGAGGACAACATCTTGGCCAACCTTAGTGCGAATCTTTTTCCAGCTAGCTGGGGGCACACTCACCGGCATGTGGGTGTGGTCACGGAAAACTTGCGAGTCTTACCGCAGCCGCTTAGTAGCGACACCAACATCGTCAACATCGAACAAATCCGTTGCGTCGCTGCCAAAGAAATACAACAACAACTCGACGGGAAAGTCATCCGTTGGACAGCTTTATAGCGGCATAAATTTCCACAACGTTCCCGTTTACAATCCAAATCATTCGCGAGTGTAGTATAGTAATTTGTTTTGTAAATCTAATTTTTCAAATGTGAATCAGCTTTAAGCTTAAGGCTCGAATGAGTTGACATAATCGTTAATGTAAATGATATCTCTTTTTATTTTCAAAAACATTTTTTGATTGTCTGTTTAAATTAATTTATTAAATTTTTGGGCCGAAAGAAATATTTAAATCCCGAATCTATGTCTTGATAGCTTTAAATTTATTTATATGTAGTTACGAGTACCAGTTGTTAAGAAAGGACTCAACTTATTGTACATATCAATCATGCATTAATATAAGATTTAGTTTTACCTTCCTATTATTGTTCATATATATATACGAGTACATATTTATATAATAAGAATTTAGATTTTAAGGTAATAATAAAAATAATAATAATAATAAATAATACAACAACAATAATTAATTTGAATGCTTTTGATTTGTGTAGAATTTCCCTTAAGAAGATGCTGTTTTCTTTGCACAATTCTCTTATGTGTGGCAATGAGAAGAAAATATCCGATATCAAAAGAGAAGAGCGCATGAAAATTTCAAATAATCTTGGACCGACTATATAAACAAACATGTCCCAGTGTCAAAAATGACTACCAGAAACTTAACACATCTAACCCTCGGTCAAAGTCAGATCACAGGTCTATTTAAGAAAAATCAGGTATAGCTATCCAAACTTAAGTGATATTCACAATTTGGTCTCTTAACATTGGATATTTTCCTATCCTTACCAAACACAAGAGAGTTTCGCAACAACATCCATAGTAAGCAAGAAATGTGTGCGGTTCAAATAAGGAGTGGACCGCTGCTTTCGAAAGACATCCCCCTTGAACGGCCATCGGTGATCGCGGCGTGACTATTCTCTATTCTTCACATAACCGCTTCGACCGTTGCTGGTACTTGCCAAGACACACTCGATAAAATTACCCTCCCTTGAGAAACGGAAAATGGCATGAGTGTACGCATACTCATAAAAGCTCCATGAAATAAGTCCCAAGTTTCATAACAATTTTTAAAAGGACATAGCTTCCAAAATAAATTAAGTAAATGCCAATTTTTTGGTTTTATTTCAAAACATTTTTGGAGTTATTTCATTTATTGCTTGGAACTTAGGTAGGTAGGGTTGTGGAACTCGCTGATGTTGCGAGGTCTTCAATTAGCGCTAGTGTGCGCCATTTTGGTGCCACAAATCTCGAGGGTTTAAATCCAGCCTGTAGCGTTCAGATACGAGATCAACTCGATGACCCTTCAGGTCGTGAAAAAATTGTTTTCCTAAAATGCGGTGTCTTGACCCTGCTAGCGCCGGACAACTGCAGAGGAAGTGTATGAGAGTTTCTTTCGCATTTTCATCTTTGCAACTTCTGCAGAAGTTATTGTGCGGTGTACCATACTTGAAAGCATGTCTGCCCACTGGCCAGTGGCCCAGGCTGATAGCCATAACTCTGGCAATATCCTTCCGGGTTCTAGATAACAACGCGGTGGTTTTCCTTTTGATGTATACTAATCTTGATATGGCGCAGTTCAACAGACTGCTCCACCTGAGCTGTGACTTAGTATTAAAAAATAAAACAAACCATAAAACTTTAAATTTTTGGTGTAAATTCTCTAATCGGGAGTACACAATGTACAGTTTGAATAAAATTGGGTACATATTTTAAAATTTTTGTTAGAGAGCCCCCCGACCCCGGGGCTATTTCACTTCCAAATTTTTACAAAAAGTGTTGTCCATACACATGCATATAAAATTTGAAGAAAATCGGGTACTTTTTTCCGCCCGACCAAGGGGCCCGATCACTTCCGATGATCGATGCCAATTCTTCTTGGCACTGTTGTACGAGTTTCGAGTTTATTGTGGTCGCATAAATCGCCCTTATGGCAAATTGACTATCAACACATATACCAACCCTTCCGATTTGGGCGTTTTTGAGGTTTAGTGCCCTGCAGGACTCCCTAATTGCTGATCTCTGCCTGAAAGATGCCAGCTTAATCAGGTAGCTTATATGACCTTGACAGACTTAGATAATCCTGCACCGACTCCGTCCTTCATCTTCGATCCTTCAGAGAATATTGTTGCGTCAAATTGCCTCGTTACTGCCCCATCTTTACAGTTTCCCCTTGTGCCTTACTGTACTGCACTTCGAAACATATACTTGATAAATATGTGAGGAGGTAATAGGTGCAAGGGTGTTAAGGGCCTCAGTCAGACAAGACCGTAGAGCTCCCGTGATGCCTACTGCTGCTTATCGCTGTAACCGGCTGAGTTTGGTGGCGTTATACTTCTTCTTCATCGCTGGCCATCAGACCAACGATCCAAGGATAGGTGAGAATTGTACGGCCAACAGCTCTGTACAGCCATCATTGGTTAAATACCCCACTTCTTGCCGATGGTTTTGCTGCTGGCATACAGGGTCACGTACGCTTTCTTAGCCCTGTTCTCTGTATTAGCCTTCCAGCTAAGCTTCCTATCCAAGATTAATATTCCGCGCGACAGACCGTTGCGGTCAAAGGCCTAGCTTCACGCGACCATTTGTGTTGTGCATGTACATTTTTTGGACACAAATGGAAGGGACCTACAATTTAAGGTAGTATCCGAACGACGAATTGAGAAGCTTTCCGGGACAAGTTATTACTCTCGGAACGTTTGTCACCAATACGCGATTACTTCGAAATATTTGGCCCTGGGTTTAAGGCTGAGACTTTTCGCATTGAGTTTTGGAAGGATAAAGGCTGGTATTTTGGATTTAGTGGTGCACAATACCCAGGGTTGACTACAAGGCCACAGCTTGTTGCCCCGGTGCTGATTTTATCCAGGGCCCTTTCCATGACTTCACTAATAACGTAAAGATACTGGCCTGATACGAGTATCACCACGTATTCCTCTTCAAATTTAAGTAGCATTTTGTGAATTACCATCACCCACAGTAAGGGAGAGATGACCCCTCCTTGGGGGGTGCCTCTGTCTACTCTTTTGGTAATGTTACCGCTGCCATGGTTGGCATGTATAATCCTGCTACCGAACATGGATCTGATCCATTGCATTAGGAAGGATTCCACTCCGGACTGGGTCAGGGCTTCCTTAATGGCCTCAATGTGAACATTTTTGAAGGCACCTTCTACATCTAAAAGAAGCTAGCGTAAACTGCTTGTATTTAATTGTGAGCTCAATCGTTCGCACTACCTCATGTAGGGCGGTTTCCGTGGACCTGCCCTGAGATATACGTGTTGAGATCTCGATGCTTGTGTGACTTTAAATCGTTGCCTGATATCATGATCTAGAATTCGCTCCAGAGACATTAGCTAGAACGATGAGAGACCTAGAGGCCTAAGATCCTTTGCTGAATAATGGCCTCTTCTGCCTGCTTTGGGTATGAAAACCACACGAACTCCTCTCCAGCTTCGGGGGACATAATTGAGTAGGAGACAGCTTCTGGAAATCTTCATTAGCCAGGAAGTTGGGATTAAGTTTTGGACATTTTACGGAAGACACAAGGAGTACTCTAAAAGGCATATTGATGATCTACTGCATACTTTGGTGTAATGTTGAGTTTTTGAATTAAACACATTTTATTATGAATGCCTTAACAACTATGCGAGGGCTATTCAAAATTTCATAAAAATCGGTTGGCATAATGTGTCTGATAATAATATTTTATTTTTCACTCGTGATTACTTATTATTCACACCATCTGCAAGGCTGCAGATGTTCTACAGATGATTCCAGACGCAGAGATGAGTTTCGTAAGAATCCCGAAAGAGTTGGATTTGCGGTTCGGACACTCTCACCCCAAAGAGTTATGCAAAATATAGCTGCACAATAAGAGACAACAGCGAGAGGAATGTCTTCAAAATCTAGAACGAGAAATAACGAAGCTGGCGCGACGAGCCTATTGCAATGTTTCAGCTTATAAATTAAGCGAACTAGTAGTGAATGTCTTTATTAATGCTGCTGGAGACGACGAGTTAAAGCATAATTTAAGTACAACAGCCAGAGGAAAATCAATGAATGAAGTATTGGCATCGGCATTAGGCTACGAAGCAGGGGTCGATTTACCACATACGTGACTGAATAATATTGATTTGTCATGATCGCTTACGTGAACGAGTGACGAGTAGTGATCATCCCAATGTAAATAGACTCGTAAACGTATGGATTTCATTCACTCGTTACTGATGTCGCAATTCGACCCCAGTTTGTTTTCGGATTTTGTTAGCTGTACAAGCTGGAAACTGAGGACATTGCACAAATAAAAGTCCTAATTGAATACGCGATCTGAAAATCAATCATTGGACGCTTTCGAAACAACAGAAATAGCTGATTCGGTTCTTTATTGAGGTGTTTTAGATGTCAAAAGCCTGGTCATATTATTTAGGATTGCAAGGGACTCAGCACAGGAAATAATGCACAACAGTTGGATAAGGCAGAGCAATCGGCTGGATAAAGGCTCAAGAAGGCAAGGAAATAAATTAGGATCACAGTAGATCGTGAGTCCTGAAATGGAGGCACTTGAAGAGAGTGCATCACTGTAACCTGAGAACAGCTAGAGGAGAAGCTGCAGCAGTTAAGGAAAATTTTTTACTTACAGTCGTGTTTGGAGGATTAAGGTTTAGACATCGCTTTATCGTTGCCTGTGTGAAGGATGAATGCATATTTGGTCTGGATCCATTATGCACTCTAGAAAGCCTACATTTCTTAACAATATCATTATTAAAATGTAATTCATAGTCCTTAATCCCAACTAAGCCTATTTAATGTCCTACATGAGTCGCGTATATATAGTTCCATTTATGGAAAACTTAAACAAATAGTTTAGTTCGAAAAGTACGAACAAGTAATAAATTTAATAATTAATAAAAGTAGACGTTAGAGCATCTGTCAGTCATTAGCCAAAGACAGTTGGAGTTCACCAAGCAAGCGCCTTCCGAATAGAGGAGATTGCAGCACAGGAGCTCAGCGCAACAACAAATAAGATGTCGGCGGCAATTGCATTGCACTGCATGTTTGGTGTGCATTGCACACAGCGTGCACATCTCGATGACAAACACACAAACAGACAGTCCTCCCGTAGCAAGTCAAGCGATTTGAGCGATTAATATTTTGCGACATTAAGTCAGCCACCATCATCGATCCGTCTCAGGAATCCAGAGAGGGGGTCGCACATTGCTAGCCAGCCGAGAAACCATTAGCAGAGTGCTTCAGTAGAGTTACTGATGTATCTCCACTGCCGCTTCTCGCTGGTGTTTACCAGGTTTGCCTTACGATCGTCGCAACGGACCGGATCGGTTGCGGGCGGCTGAACACTTTGATCTCTCGTCGCAGTTAATTGCGCGCCCTGATGCCGTTCAGTGGCGAGCTCAATCAAATTAATTGCTTTGTGGAGCTTGAGTCGCCGGAGCCTCGCAATCCACATTGCCATCGCCATCGACTGTTCGTCCGTAGAAAGTAATTATGGATACATTTGTATGCGAGTATGACGGCGATGATCGACACGGTCACGAGTAAGTCGAGACCTGTGAGCCCCGATCGGAGTGAGTGTCTTGCAGCTTGCAGCATGAATTGCCTTTAGCAGCAAAAATTATTCATGTCGGTCCGCTCGCAAAACGAACGGACATGGCAAAACATATTCATGCTTCTATATGAATATGCACGGATATGTGGCGTGAAGAAGCACAGGCAATGCGCGGCAGCCCAATTGAATTGTTAAATTGTTTTGTGTATTATTGTCATTAAAATTAATAGAAGACTAGCTTACTGTATGTACACGCTGACTTTGAACTTTGATTGGTATAATGCTGGAATTAGGGAAATGTAGGGAATTAAACGTAAATAACCGCTAATTAATGCCCAGCACGACAGCACATTTGGTAGAAAAAGGTACTTTTGGCGATTTCCGCAATTGATTTTTTTCTTAGTAACTAGACGAATTTACATACGATTATCAATCGCTTATCGTTTGTCCTGATAGCTGTTATACTCTCGTGGACGCGTGACACAAAGTATTTAGCTTTGTTGGTAACACATTTGTAGATGGCAATGAAGAGCTGTATAAACATGAATTTTGTTGCGAAATATTGGCTTTCGTAATCGATTTCGCAAATAAAAACACAGCACAACTTCGTTAATTGAAAACTACAACTTTAATTAACAAATAGATAGAATAAGTTCACGAATTTACACTGGTGATTACTTATTATTCACTTATAATACTATTATTAAAAAAAACAACCCATAAAAATTAAAATTTTTCATCTAAATTCTCTAATCGCAGAAATTGATATGGGAGCCCATCGATCCTGGGCCATTTTTTTTTATTGTAGGAGAAAATCATCGAAACAGACATTTGACATCAGATGTTAAAATTGAAAAAGCTCAGATCATTTTATTCTGAGCACTTAGAGCACGCTCATACTCTGGAGCAAATAAGAAACACGAACATTTATCTTGAGAACTCTTTGACTGCTCTGAACTAATTTATGAAAACGCCAAATGACAGAATATTGTGAAAACTTGTTGTTCTATCTGTAAGTTGATATCGACAACAAAAAAAACGACAAAATACAATTCAGTAAATAAAAATGTAAGTTGAAGTAAGCATAAAACATGTATGTCTCGTTTCATTTGCTGGGTTCATTTGTGCGTGAGCTAAGATTTCTCTCTCTCTCTCTCTCTACCACCAAAACCATGCAGCGCAGCCGACTGCGCAGCACACACTGCACACAGTCCATAAAGGGCGACGAATATCTGATGCCAGTATAGATATTTAAAAAATGTATAAGGGCCTTGCGGCCGAACCCGGGACCCGATCACTACCAAATTTTCGAAAAAGTATTGTTTATTTGGTATACACATGTGTGTAAAATTTGAAGAAAATCGGGTAAATTTTTTAAAATTTTTGTTTGGGAGCCCTCCGACCCCGCAGCCCGAGGGGCCTCAAAATTTAATAGAAAGTGTTGTCTCCGGAAATACACATGTGTGCAAAATTTCAATAAAATCGGGCCATGGGAAGTGGGTTAAAAATTGATCGCAAGAATCCACGACAGACGACCGACGACCCACGGGCAAGTGAAGTTAATATAGAGAATTTAAAAAGGCGGTATATTTTCAAGAAGTCTGGTTCACTCCAAATATTAACTAACCTAACTGCGATAGAGTTGTTGTATTTATACCTAATCAACATATTCGAGAATATTTTAGTCTTTTCTACTTGCAACCACGTAAAATGTACAAGAAATTACTAGAACATACTAGTGTACTCTTATATAAAACTCCCCACATAATTTTATATAAAAGTTTCCAACAATATTACTGAGCCTGAAGATATGCTTATTCTTATATACCAGTATGTAGAGTGCAATAAAAACTTTCTATTTAAATTATTGTTACAAAAATGTTTTACATTTTACATTTTCGTAACAATTCGTAACAATATTGTTGCGAAGATGTAAATAGGAAGCTTTCATTGCACTGTACATGTTTGTATACAAGGCATTCTTACCAAAAAACCATTGCATACCTTTAGGCTCAGTAAAAAAGACGTTACCAACAATATGGTACAACATAATATTCAATTGTCCAAAAAGATGTTAACATGTTATGCTACAAAACCTACTGATATTAATGACGTTAAAGTTATCCGCTCTATACCTAACGAAATGTGTAAACGAGTTATGGCCAGTATGTTGAAAAGACTTCGCATATGCATTAAGAACCAAGGAGTAAGGTCGATGGAGTACATTCGCTTAATTTGGACTTGTGTACGTAGCGTGTGCTATTATGTTATTAAAATTAATAAATAAAAGTCAATCCCATATAAATGGTAACATCTTTTTGGACACCCCTGTATTACATTTGCTGGATTCCATTATGCCATCGACCCGTTTCCTACAAGTAGTTGTCAGTAGATGATGAAAAGTATGCGATTTTTTGTTTTTCACAATTTTAATAAATAAGAAGAAGTTATCGCTAGCAGTTATTTGTTCATTATGGAATATAGCAAAGATACTATGTATATATAGCGATACCAACAATCTGGGATGTTTTTTGGTGAAAATCACAATTATACTATTGTAGTTGTGGGTTACAGTAGCAGGAATATTCAGCTGGCGACTACTTCGGAAAAACGAATCATTTGCGTCCACAACAAACTTTACAAACCACAACAACTTTACCGGATACACCAAGCAGTCGAACGCACTGATGAAGCTTTTTAAGCTTTTATAATAAAAAAGTGCTACCAGTAACATGGAATTGAATAAAATCAAACATTTTTATTTGTTTGGTTTTTTGATCTGTAAAAACAACAATTTTTTAGAAACTAATTTGACAAAAGATTATAAATTGTATTATATATGAGTTGGAGTCACTCTGCATGCAGCTTAAATTATGCTGCGTTACACCAACTACTGTATTTTATTGTTACGAAATTCAGGCTTTCGAGTTCGTAAAGGATTTTGCAAAGAAAACACAACGCAAGCTTATTAATTTACAAATCATAACTTTAATTAATTAACAGCAAAAATAACACAAGTTCACAATTTATACTGGCGATAACTTTAAATGTAAACAAAATGACTTATTACTTGTGCTTTACATTAATTCTCTTAGGTAGTAGCTAAATCACTTTGCAAGAACTTTAACAACTAGCTCGGCATTGAACGGTAGAGAGCTATTTACTTCTTATTTTTGTAATAACAGTATTTAAAATTTAATTGCATTCGCAACTTCAGAATCAAAAAAATTAAACTATGACAATATATGAATAAATTATAATAATATTTTAGTTTATTTTAAATACTCTGCCATACAATATCACACTTTAAATTGTTTTTATTAAACTTTCTGCTTTGCAAATCGTTGGGCAATAAATAAATTAATTGGTGGTTTTCCATGCCTTGAGATAGTAAATAAATTATAAGTGAAATTTTTACAAATCGATAAAAAGTAAATAATCAAATGGAAAGTGCAGTGAACATTAAATCCTATAGTTCCCAGGAACAGGAACTGGAAATAAGCAAAAGTTATTTCTACGTTTACAATAAGTCGTCAAAGGTTAAACCAGCAAGCTGGGTGAAGTGTTTTCAATTGAGACAGAGTTAGCGGAGCGCAAATCGTCTACTCCGGAAGAAAAGGGTGGTGTGCCAAACATGGAGGCGATGCTGCAAGTTCTTATGCAACAAATAAATAGCAAGTTTGACCAGCAAAGAGAAGACATGAAGCAGCAAAGTGAACTAATTTATTTCCAGCAAAGCCAAAAGCTGAATCGACAAAATCAACAGCAGAGCCAAGAACTAAGGAAAGAATTGGATCAGCAAAATCAGCAGTTAAATTCCAAATTGACCGTTAAGTTTGAACAGCAAATTCAACAATCGCAGAAACAAAGCCATGAACTGAAGCAGGAATTTACTCGGCAAACCCAAGAACTGAACTCCAAATTCGATCAGCAAAATCAGAAGCTGGATGTTATTTCAGGAAAAGTTAAGAGGCGAGATGAGTGACATTCAATCAACAATTCAAGAGGAAGTGAAATCGCTCGAAACGCACATGACAGGAAAAATGAGTGGTCTGGGAGGCAACATAAAGGAAACTGAGACCCGGCTGGACAACCGTACCCAATTCGTCAGAGAGAACACCCAACAAAGCAGTACCAGAGTAATTCCAGAATTTTCTAGCAACCAGAAAGGAATGTTGAAGCCTCCTGCGACACGGCTTTTGAAATTTTCAAAGTCCAGTTTGGAGATGCTGTACAACCCAATGGATAGGGTGGGGAAGAACAGCTAAATTCTTTAATCCTAACGTTGAGGGGCAAGGCGGCTGATGTATTGCAAATGATTCCAAATGTGTTGGACTTGCGTTATGGACAGTCCCACACCCAGGAGCTAAGCAAAATACAGCTCCAGATGAAGAAACAACAGCGAGGAGAACGCCTTCAATAATTAGAACAGGAAATAAATAATCTGGCACGACAAGCCTATTGTGGGGTTCCAGCTGGTATCTTGGACGGACTAGCAGTGGATGCGTTCTTCAATGGTATCCAAAATTAAAACTTAATTTGAGATCAACAGCCAGAGGAATGTCGACGAATGAAGTCTTGGCATCGGCTTTGGAATACGAACCAGCTACAGCTAGTTTGTCCACGGATTTGGTAAGATTGCGCAAGTTGGAAACTGAGGACATCACACAAATTGAAGCCCTCATTGACGAGAAGATCAGAAAATCGAAAACTGGACACTTCCATAACTACAGAAATTCTACATCTGATTCCCGTCCAAGATGTTTTAGGTGTCAACAATTAACCACTGGTCACTTTCAAAACGACAGAAATAGCAGATTCGATTCTTCATTAAGGTGTTTAGATGTAAGATGGACATTTCATTCGGAATTGCAAGGAAGTGAGCACTGGAAACATGATGAGAAAGCCTGTGAATGGTATCAATAATCTAGAAAGTTTACGGCGGTTATATGCACAACATTTGAACAAGGTGAAGCGATCGTCTTGTACCACCTTTGCATGGCAAAGGCTGAAGAAGACATGGGAATATACCAGGGTCACAATACGCAGTACAAATCTTGGAAGGAATTGCAACAGTCTGATTGTTAATGCCGTATTGGAGAGAAGACGTTGCGATTTTATTCTAGACACACGAGCTTCGAGATCAATTGTGAGTCCTGAAATCATGGTGTCTGGAAAGCAAGTAAACAGAGTGCATCACTACAAGTTGAGGTCAGCTACAGGAGAAGCGTCAGCAGTTAATGGGGAACGTTTCCTTACAGTCGAGTTTGGAGGATTAAGGTTTCGATATTGGTTTATTGTTACCCGAGTGGAAGATGCATGCATATTGGGTCTGCCATCAGCGCACCAGATGTCACTTGATTTGAGAAAGCAAGTACTGAGATGGCGTAATGTAGAAGTTCCGCTCAGCAGGAGAAAGACCGCACTGGCACGAATTTGCAATAGCAAGTCTGACAGTAAAAAGTTACTGGGCTCAATGGAAGTCATTGAGATTCAAAGAAGGACTACTGGTAAGGCAATGGGAATCTGCCGATGGTCGATATTCCAAATCAAAGGTAGTGTTACCAACAAATTTGATGAACAATGAACACGATGCACTCAGTGGAACACCAGGCGAACATTTGGAAATTAAGAGGACACTAGATGAAGTAAGAAGTCGATTATTTTGGGTCAATTATTGCCGCAGAGATGTCGAAAACTGGTCCCGAACGGGTGAAAAATGTGCTGCAAGAAAAGAACTGGAACAAACTGATAGGGGCAAAACGCATCAAACGCATCGAACGATGCAAAGGAAGATCAAGTATCTTCAATGTGCATGCAACAGTTAAGAATAACATTGTGAATGGTGGCGAAGGATTGAAAACACGGAATCACTTGCGTGCGAATTATGAAAAATTTCGGAAAGGAGATTTCGTTTGGCTATACAATTCCAAGACAAGACAAGACATGGAAAATTACAGAAACGACAGCAAAGTTGGGAATATCCCTTCAAGAGGAACAACGAACAAAATTAAGGTGGCAGTTATGTTACGAAAAGTAGTTAGTTGCGCAGATGGGATTCGAATCCTAAGATAAATCGCAATGTACATACTGCATACTAGAAATAGGCACTGAATTAGAACTAAGCACTTTTGAATAGCATACTTTAAGGCTGTAAGATTTATTAGATTATTTGAAATGTAACCGCCCGTAGGTTTAAATCATTATGTACTGGCAAAAAATTTAGTCAAACCGGTTTGTGTTGTTTGCCCGGTTTTTGTGTAAGTAGATGATTGAACATTTAGTTTATTTTTAGAAGATGACTCATTGCATATGAGTATGGCTAGTTGTAAAAAAGGGAGTAAGGCCACAATTTTCTGATCTTCTCTTGATATTTCTGTCTATAAGATTGGAAGTTTCTAAAAACTTTTCAATGAGTATAAATAGAGACGTTTGGCTGAAGTAAGTTAGTTCATTGTTTAGAATTCAATCATTCAAGTTGTAAAAGTTCTTGCAAAGAAATACTGCTACCACCTAAGAGAATTATAGTGAAGTACAAGTGTTGTTGTAATAATTTTTTTTGTGCACATTTAATGTTATCACCAGTATAAAATTGTGAACTTGTATTATTTTTACTGTTTGTTTATTAAAGTTTTTATTTGTAAATTAATAAGCTTGTGTTGTGTTTTATTTGCCTAAATTTCGTAGAAATATGTTAGTGTTCTAGAACAGTTGTTCGATTAAAACGCAATTGCTCAGACGTTACATGTGTTAACGTCAAACTTAGAATTAAGAAAAAGAAGTCGTTTTATAGTTTTGCACTTAACTGGATTTAAATTATGACTATTCACTACACATACATTCTTACATGCATTACTTTGGCTTAACATTTTTCCCCAAAATTGCAGTTGCCAAAACGAATTTAATGAAAAATTTACGCTTTTGCAAAAAAAAAAAACCATTTTGAGTACAGGGAACCCCATTGAATACATTTTTAAACAAGCAGACGCTTTGCTTCAAGGCGATCGTCTAATTAAAATGACTAATAATAGCAGTATGCAAAGAAGTAACATTAATCTTTTATATCTTAATCTTCATATAAATGTACATACAGCTGCTTTACATATCTTCCCAAACGCATTCGCGATCGTTGATCGCTTGCCGCTTATCCATTATCATCATATGACTCCATCTCTTTTTCTCTTTTGTTGTGTCTTGGGGTTGTTGTTTATTTGAAATTCAGCCGGTACAATATTTGTCTGCCTCTCACTGCTGCCCGCCCGCAAACAAACTGCTTGCCATTTAAACTGGTTGACGTATCACAATGGCAGACGATCACGCCACTTTCTGAACTTTGGACTTTTGTATGAGGCAAACGAAATAAAGTGTAAAACCTGATAAGGAAACTGAAACGATTTCGCGTTGATGATTGATGTTCAAGTCTACATTCGAACTCGACACAGTGCTGTGCTGTTTTGGTATAGGAATTGAAGAGCGGAGCCGGCTGATGTATAATTTGCTCTTTATTATTAAACGAAATTAAATATGTAATTATAATGTATGTATTTATATTATATATCGTGTTATAAAAAAAATTTGAAATTGGATATTGTAAAAAATTGGGCATAGTTTTTTTTCCAATTGGAGATTGATTGCAGGAAAGGGCTAAGGCCGTTTTTGTAATCACCCTCTTGTGACTGTTACGAGGGAATGAAACTGTGAGCTACTGTTACTGTAGACTTGCATTCATAATAAAACAGCGCAGTTCTGGTTCCCGTTTATTTTAATGTATGATTTGACACATTGCTGAATATTTATCTCCACCTTTTGCCTGTAGCTAATGCATAAGCCTATCGTTGGAAACGAAAACATCTTAATCTCTTCTATGGACTTTGAACTCTTCTTTATGGCGTAACGCGTAATATGTTGGTTGGTTTATTTGGTGTCATGAATTATTTTCTTCGAAATGTGTTTTTGACAAAGACAACAGTGAGGCAATGAAATGCTGGTATTGTTGTTTTGACTTATTAGGCAAATCCGACCTTTAAACGGAAGACTAGTCTAGAACTGGAGAGGCGAATAAGAAATATATGTAAGAGAACTGAGTATTGATTTTTTCATTAGTAACGAGAGTAAATTAACTATATTTGTTCAAAATTATGCAAAAATAATAAGAGAGAATAAAAACATTATCTCTTTTTTATATTGTGATCTTTTCTCTTTCTCTCTTCTTCTTAGCGAATAGTTAAAAGTCAATCCAAAGATTTGCTTTGTATCTCTTAGAGCGTACTTGGGTTTCGGGTACGGACTGTAGATTATTTAATTGTATATTTAAGGTATGTTTCTCTTTATGTGTATGCTATCGGAATAGCAAAAATTAATATTTGAACTTCGACTGTCATTATTGGCATGGAAACAAAGTTGGCTTGTTACGAAATCTCTGTCTGAATCTCCCAACACGTCGTCGTCATATTCTAATGAACTTTGGACTCTTTTTTTTTACAGTTGTGATGTACATTCACACACATTTGTAAGCACATACATTAATAATCCATCAAACAGAGCAAGAGCCTCTTGTGGTTGTGTAGATCACTCTAGAAAATGTATGCGATAAACCTGGTATACATTCATACATACTCCTTCGAATGTTAAGTATGCCTAGAATAGGAAACTTCCATCCAGTCTATACAGTAAACTGCTACAGTTTCACTTCGCAGATCAGACAATTATTATGATAGGCGTGTGCGGTAGAACTATATATTATGTAGTACAAAATATTCCTACGTGCTTGAAGAAGGCAGGGGCTGTTTCAACTCCTTGTAGGGCCCAGAAAATAATATAACAAATATTGGGTATTTGTCGTGAATTGATTTATTGATTGTCGACATAGGAGAACATGCATTACATAAATCGCCATATTGCATGCATTTACAAAATGTCTCCTTTCACATATGTATATATAGAAAGCAATTCTAAGCTACTTCAAAACCTTAGTTTCACAAAAATGAAATAGGTTAAAATTTTTGAAAATTTTAAATATACCAACAATACTAATAATATTTCGCGCAACAGGCCGTTTTGGTCCATTGCGTAGCTTGTCGCGATCATCCATTTGGTGCGAGTTATATGGCCGTTTTTTTATGCCAGAGAAATCGGAAAAATCCGAGAAATCAGAGCTCCGAGATATCCGATAAATCCGATAATTTTTTCTCTGATCAGATTGTAAGATCAAAAAAATTGACTTTGTTTTGATATAGCTCCTACCTCATAAGAAGTAAAATATTTATATTTTTTTTGGGTAATAAATAATAAATAAATAATAATCATAACAATACTTTTATTTTTACATTGTATTTTTTGGTTATAATCGTCAAATTATGTCGTTGCTGTAAGTGAAAGTGATGATGAATAACCGAATTTGCCAATTTCCCGACGTTATCAGCAATGGAGCCGGCCGGCGTATGGCGTATTCTGCACCAAGATTTACACCTCCGTATAAGGTCCAGCTCACGCAACAATCCCGCTGACGAGACACAACTCAGGAGATACGTCTTATTGGTGCTAGAGAAACAGGCTGTGAACGAGGATTTTTCAAACAAAGTTTTCTTCAGCGGTGAGACCAATTTCTGACCGAAGTGTAAGTAAACATTTGGTGCTCTAAAAATCCGCAAATAATTAAAGACGGACCGGTACACACAAAACAAATCACTGCGCAGTATGGGCTGGAGGCTTCATCGGACCGCATTTCTTTGAAAACAATGAAGGTGTGACAGTTACCGTCAATGTGGAACGCTATGGAAGTACAATAACAGAATTTTTTTGCCTGCAATTGAAGATTTTGTCTTGGGCGATACGTGGTTCCAACAAGAGGGCGCCACAAGCCACACAACACTACTGATTTTGTCTTTATTGCGCAAGAAGTTTCCAGGACGCGTAATTTAACGTTTCAGCGACGTCGATTGGCCGTCAAGATCATGCGATTGATTTGACGCCATTGGACTTTGTAGAGCTAAGCGAAAAACCGGCCGGGATAATGCTCGAAATGTGTAAAATAGTGGTCAAAATTAACTCAAAAGTATCGACTGTTGCAATAGATCTCGAGGAGGCCATTTAATGATATAGTATTTCACATATAATGTCAAGGTCGAATCTTTACAACGTAAAACAAATTTCATCAAAAATTTAATTTTATTTACGTTCACTTTTAAAAGTACAAACCCTGTATTTTCGCACACAAGTGGATGGGACCAACAATTCAAAGTCAATCCCAAATGCTAATTAAGAAGCTTTCATATGACAGTCATTACTCTCTATTACTCCAGGTACTAGGTACAGAGCCACGGCAACAAAATTGGACTTTCGGCGAACATTAGTTAACAGTTTGTTGCGCTAACGTTAGCATTATTCTATTCTATTCTATTTTATCTTAAAATCGTTCTATAAAGCGCGGCCCTGTACTCTCCACATCCTTTTCAGAACCATTACATCAAGCACTGAGACTTGTGCTTCTTGTCTTACGTTTGGTCGCTTAAAAATGATATAGAAAGTTGTATCGTCAGCGGCGACTTGTTATGTATTCAGAAATTTTCGCTAAACTCTAAACATGGTTCGGATCCAGGACAAGTTTTTCCCTCAATCAAATTCTTCGAAGAACCAACCATGGTTATGTTGGATCTAAAAATATACTTGGACGAAAGAATAATTAATTTAAAATAAAAACAATCCCTTGCTCTGTAGCCGGTTTGCTGGCAATATTTCCTTTGTAATGTATTATAACCTTCTAGAATTCATTCAAAATAAATAGGATTCATATGATTCATGATGACAAACGTGTTCATCAGTTCTTCGGTCGTGGTAAAACGTTTACTTGCGCAGTTATAAGCTGCAGCAGGGTAATATTGAGTCACAACTATGTTATCACATAGAATCTTTTTCTTTTTATAAATTATACATCATTTTTCTTATTGTGGTGTATTGATGAAATTATATGATCCTGAGAAAAGTTAGTATAACAGCTAAGACTCTTCGTTCTGACAGTAAAGCCCTCTGCACGCGGTTATTCATAATGAAATTACCACATTGCTTCATCCATAACTGTGCAATTGTGTATCGTATTATAAGTACATAGATACGTACACGTATCTATTAGATTTGTCAAATCCATCGTTGGTTGTTTTATTGGCAAATCGGCGATATTCAATACTTTGGCACTTTGCGGTTTTCGTTCGAAAAAATAAGTCATACGATTTCACACAATCAATATAAAAGCCACATAAGAAATAGCTATTTTGCTTATATAGCCAAACTCTATCTAAGTGTGTATCTATCCCTATATGCGGGTATTTACTTTCAGTTATTCCATAAATTTCAATAGCTGATGATTTTTCGCATTCAAATTGCGAACTTTGCATGGTGCGCCATAGCCTCTACTCTCTAGCACTAGCACTGTGTCGCTCCGTCGTGGCCGTTCGATGGATGATATCACCATAGGCAATTTATTGTGAACAACAATTTCGCTGCGATAAGCGATAAGCACATATTGTTGTTGTTGTTGCTATTGTTATCACGTTTTATTGAATTTTATTTGTACCTAACAAAATTAGCTGATTTTTTTCCGTTTACCGCTTACCTCACAACCCGCCAGCAAGAAGAAATTTTGCGCATCGGAGTGTTTGTAGCTAATGTTCATTTATATGAACCCAGAATAAGCTTACTGCAATAATTATACATATTTGAAATTATCATAAATATTAAGAATTTAGAATTGTAATGTACTAGCTGTTTGTGACGCTTCGCTACCATCGTTTTCGTTTGCAAAATTAAAATTTGCAATTAAAAAATTCTGGACAATCTATAAAAATAAGATTAAAAAAAACAGACCGCTGTTCAGTGTCTGACCCCTTCCAAAATATGGCGGTTCTTGTTTTTATTAAACATCAAATAGCAAAATTTCAGAACGCTACTATTCAAAAAAAAGTTTATAAAAACAATTCGTATGGTGATTATGGATAAAAACGCCACGCAAAGTTTAAACGCGATCAGTTGAGGGCTTGGCAGTCCTTAAGGAATATACATACATACAGCCTCTTCGTCGATTCCAACGCTTATTTATAACGACATTCAAGTTGTCAGCTCTATGGACAAGGCCAATATTTTTCCTGCTCATTTCGCAGCTAGCTCCACGCTTCCAGATTGTGCATTGCTGCCTCCTGCACCTCAGAGTATTGAACACTCTATGGGACAGATATTCATCCGTACTCGTGCAGTTGCCAGAGTTTTAAACGATCTCAACGCTCACAGATCCGCTGGGCCAGATGGTATTTCCCCATTAGTTCTGAAGAGGTGTTCTTCCAAGCTGGCATTACCATTGCGTAAGCTTTTCCATCTATCCTATTCTTCTGGACTCTTTCAGAGAAGTTGAAAAACAGCCTATGTCCAGCCCACACACAAAAAAGGCGTACCGACCAATAGCACTTACATCCATTCTTTCCAAGGTCATGGAAACGCTGATAAATTTTCAGCTTAAGATATATCTTGAAACAAACGAAATCCTATTAGTTACCGGCAGTATGGATTTCGTGGGCAACGTTCTACTGGTGATTTGATGGTATATACCGATCTGGTATTTGCATCAATTTGGAGGAAGCAAAGCTGTTGCACTCGATATTTCTAAGGCATTTGACAGAGTTTGGCATCAAGCTCTTTTGCCCAAAATGCGTGCTTATGGAGTCGATGAAAACCTGCTTCATTGGATTAGAAGTTATCCTTTGGACCGCTCAATTCAAGTTGCTTTGGACGGTTTGAAGTCTAAAGTTCATTACTTAAACGCTGGCGTTCCCCAGGGCTCTGTTTTGTCCCCGACTCTCTTCCTCATTTTTATTAATGATCTCTTATTTGCGACTTCTAATCCAATTTACTCTTTTGCCGACTCTTTGCTTTTGTATAAGCGAATCCTAAATCCCATGCCATAATCCATGAATGGCACTTGCATCGAGGAAACTGCAAATCTCGCAATTCTCGTTATGTGCGTTATCGACAAGCTTCGTTGGAATGACCACATATTTACCGTCGCCAAAAATGCTGCGAAATGTTTAGGTTTTCTAGCCCGGTGCACGAAATATTTCTCTCCCTCTGATCTAAAAATGGCGAACCGTCATCTACTTCCTCGTACCGACCCATTGCGCTAACGTTCTACAGGTGATCTCATGGCATATCTCAACGAAAAAGGAGAAAGCAAAGCTGTTGCACTCGATATTTCCAAGGCATTTGAAAGAGTCTGGCATCAAGCTCTTTTGTCGAAATTGAACACCTATTGAATTGATAAGACCCTGCTTGTTTGGACTAGTAACTACCTTTCTGACCATTCAATTCAGCTCGTACTGGACGGTTTCAAATCCTGTGCTTACGGCACAAACGCCGGTGTTCCCCATTTTCATATTCATTAATTGTCTCCTTTCCGCTATACTCCTAATCCAATTAATTCTTTCGCTGATGACAGCACTCTAAGCTTTTCATATGAATTCGCGCTTTCTGCCCGCCCCTCTTCATCACAAGTGGAACTTGAACAAGAACGTATGTTAAGCACGTTAAATTCTGACCTTGGCGGAACAACAAGGTGGGGTCTATACAATAGAGTAGAAATTAAGGCTTCCAAAACCTAATGGTGTCTTTTGCCGTCCAAGCGTAATTCAAACCCCCAACCCTTTATCCATGAAAGTATCCTGCATTAAAAAAAAACTGAAAAACTCGCAATACTCGGTATGTGCGTCAACAACAAGCTTCGTTGGAATGAGCACATATTTGCCATCGCTAAGAATGCAGCAAAATGCTTAGGTTTACTAACACGATGCAAGATATACTTCACTCCCTCAGATCTGGCTACTATTTACAAGGCATATATTCGCCCTAAACTTGAATACAACTTTATAGTCTGGGCAGGTGCACCGAAGACCACATTGCATCTACTTGACAGAATTCAGAATCGCGCGATAAAACTTATTTGTGATGTAAATATCGCGAAAACAATCAAATCGCCTGAACAACGTAGGAATGTTTCCTGCTTGTCACTGTTTTATCGCTTTTTACATAATCGGTGTTCAAAATAAATATCCAGATGCATCCCGCCCATCCTCCAACCCAACCGAAATACCCGTGCCACAACTCGAGCTCACGGGTCTACCATTAGAAATGTTGGCGCCGTATCTGGGGAAGTACGATTCCGGAGGTGATGAGATCTACGAGCGTTACTGTGATGCCGACATCGTGAGAGAATTAAGCTTGGTAAGCTTCGGTGAGGAGGACACCTAAATCGCATAATTCGGACGGGTGGAGAATTATTTCGGGTGTCCAGGCAGAACCCCAGTTGTAAAGCCAAATATGATGATGAATTTAAATATAACTCCGCCTTGTTACGAAAGTAGCATGCCGGTCCCAAGTTCAAGCGGGTAAAGGAGGAGGGTATGAGGCAACGGACTTGTCCTATCCTCAGTAAAGTAAATGTGGGCGCCGTGGCTCAGTGGATAGGTGCATGGCTGCTGAGCAGGAGGTTCGTGGCACGAATCCTGGTAACACCAAAAGTATTCTTCACGGTGTCCCACCTCTCTCAAATGTCTGACAAGCGTCGAAGAGTAATAACCTGTCACAGTAAGCTTCTCAATTGGCCTTCGGATACGGCATTAAACTGTAGGTTCCTGGCGATTTGGGTACAAAAATTTACATGCACAACACAATGGTCGCGAGAAGCTAGGCCTTTCTACAATGATCGGTTCTACACACCGGGAGGACTCCAGTGTTTCTCACATTGGACCAAGGATCATCAACTCAACTCAGCAATAGGGTTTACAGACCTGGAGCTGCTACTACAACAACAACATGGATTTAAATAAGTATTTGGTAATTGAAAAAGCAAACGTTATTGTAATTGGAAAACAGCACTCTGTTCGTTCGTAATTGGTTTCGTATTGAGACGCTGTCTTAAATGGGACTCCACGTCCTCTCAAAAAGTGTTTTATAGAAATTACTCGATAATAGTGTACACCAATGAATACACCAATAGAAATAACTTCGGTCGGGTTGGTGCCAGATACTTCAGAGCTATCAAGCTCGCATTATTCCTGGCATCAATGATCTCTGCCCCGACTGTAAGCAAGGCACCCATACTACCAGCCACCTATTCCTTTGCCCCCTACACCCTACGGATTTGGACGTTGCAGACCTGTGGTCCCACCATGTTGGCGCGGCCACCTTTCTTGGCTTGCCAACATAACTTGTTAACTAACACCTCCTTTAGTTCATCTAATTAGTATAAGAACTTTTACTTTGCTTGTCATTAGCCTTTAGTTTAATTTAAGTACACAGCGAATTGAATGGGTTTATTTGTACAGTGAATGAGAGTTTAATGTTTGGAGGGTTTCCTCTTAGTCTCGTTTCAGGCCTGGAGTTGCTACAACAAGAACAACAAAAAATAAAAACCCCACGTAAATATATTTCAGCTTAAATTCTTTATTAGTTTTATGCATTGAGTAGGCTAAATATTGCTCGTAATTGCAATTATGAAAAATGTGTGTTTTTTGCAAATAAAATATACTCGACATATAATATAGTGTAGTGTGCATACTTGACGTTCTCATGTAGCACAGCATTTATACATGTATCATCAATAACAATAATAATAGTGTGTAATATTACTACGTGTAGGAACAATAATCGTAATAAAATTTCGCTTCAATATTTGTGTGTAAGCAACAAACTGCATACTTCTAAAACATGTTTAGTAGGTAGGCAAATCACAAAATAACAATAAGCATAATTTGATTAAATTACAATTGAATGAGTAGAATGAATATGCAGCAGAGTGAGTTGAGTTTTGTGTTGGGACACATATTGCTCGTAATGGTTGCCAACTGAAAACTGTAGGCCAGCTAAATTTTTATAATTCGCTTGGACTCCCAATTTGTATATCACTATAAACGAATAGTTGCATATGTATGTATGAAATAATATATATGTAGTTACATAATTAGTATGCAGACAACAAAGGAAGAGAACTTTTCGAATTTTAATAAATATTTACAGAAAATGATTACAAAACTTAGAAACTACGACGATGACAAATAGAGATTGTCTTTAATTTTGTTGATTATTGATAAGACTGTGTGTGTGTGCTGTGCTGTGCACAGCTGATGGCGGTTAAAAATGCAAAAATTTCAAAATTTTATTTTTAAAAAAAAAAACTTAATAGGAGGGTTTGGTTTTGATTGATTTTTCGCCGGAGTTTCTTCGCTTCTTTGCCGCCAGTGATGATGCTACGACACTATTGTTGCTTGATGTCGCAGTCACCTCGCTCAGAGCTGGCTGATGAGGCTGACTGCATTCGATGTTCGTCCCCATGGAGGCGTTAATGAAATTTATGTATTGTGTAAGCCGTAGGGCGGCAATTAAAGAGGCAACATAATCGTTGACGTTCTCCTTGTTGAGGGTCTTAATCTGGGTGGACACAGTTCGATAGACCCGGCGGGAGATCTTGTTGGAGAGGCGGCCAACGGTCTGTACTGTGTGTAAAACTGGGTCCTCGGCGGCTGAAACTGGCACTGCAAGAGAGAAGAAGAGACATTTACTTATATTACTAATGGACAGAAGAAAGAGTGCTGCTGCTGTTCGATTACATTTTTCTGTTATTAGTTTTAAAAATTTTGTATTTTATATGTTTCGCTATGTAATCAGCAGATCTTCAATTGACAAACTAAACTAAATCAGATAACAATTCAAGCTTGCATGCGAATGGTAAAAAAAGTCTTAATCGAATAGTGATTGCAAAAAATTATAATGTTATCTGCGAGGAGGAAACAGATTACGGTTCTTACCATTACATTTCGCAATTCCCTATCAATTACTTGAATGATCTGTGGATTTCTTAGTATGCAATCCACTAATTCTGTGACAATTGAGAGCGATAAAAACAAAAATTGCCCAGACACCTCGAGCAATAATCTAGTATTAGTATCAACTAAAAGTAGAAGAGAGAGTTAAAGAGAGAGAGAGAGAGTGTTGGTGTTTGTGGAAAGGAGGGTTAGTAGAGAGCATTTTGTTGAAAGCAGTAGAACTATGCTTGTTTGAAGAGCAGTTTCTTGCATTTATGTAGTTATGAATAATGAGGTTTTTTTTTATAGAATTTTTGTATTTTGTCTTGAAATGATTACAACAAACGATCGGATGATGATTTTTGTTAGAAATGGCCAGTTTTTTTTGTTAGTAATAACAGCAAGCTACTTCATTCAGTTTTTAACGAATGCCCCAAAACAGAGTATAATGAAGTTAGCAGAAAAAACTTACATTCATTTGGGTTTTGGGCATTTCGAGTGTTCATTAGTAAAACGTGTCTCCAGTCTGTTGGGAAGGAAGGAATTGAAAAAAATGGTTACGCAGAAATTGACAGAAGATTTGAAAGTGAAGATTTGATGTGAAATAATGCGGAATTATGGCAAAATTATAGAAATACATATATACATATAAACGAGTAAATAGAGTTCTATAAGTACAGGAGCAAAACGTACAAAAACTATTCATAGCAATTAATATAAACTGGAAGCGTCATTACAATGTTAACAAACTTCAAGCTGTGCTTCTTCTAAATGTTTCTTATATCTGAGTCTGAGTGCTCTTGCAATTTTTTGAATTAATAATAAATTGTTTGACAAGAAAGAATTTTCTACCGAGAAGATAATTGCTGTATCCATTATACGTTGCCAAAGCCAATAATAAAGTTCTTGAGTGTTGATGATAAACAGAACACAACACAAACAACAGCAAGAGTACATTCCCAAGTAATTGTGTGTAGTTTGTCATGCTTAATTGATGACAGCAAATAATTAGCAATAGGGAGGAATAGAAAGGAATTGGTGGATCCACCAATTACCGAAGACCATTGGTGGCTGCCGCATAGACGTAGTTAGCCAACAAAGCCTGCTATAATCTGTCGAGACTCATTAAATCCAGGAACTTAATCTTAACATCCAAGCTGTTAGTATATAACACAGTGATCATACAGTACTTCCATATGGTGCTTAGCAAAAAAACATTCTTACCTCTTAGCCACGTTCGAGGTTTAGTCTTACTGAGAATTGTTGGCCCCGTATGTAAGGAAGGAGGATTCCGGAGACTCTATAATGACGAGATGCGAGCGTTACCGCGATATCGACATCGTAAAAAGAATTAAGATCGGTTGGCTCCGGTGGACAGGACACCTAGCCCGCATGAGCAACGAGGATCTTGCTCGAAAAGTCCTTTGCGATATAGGATTTGAGGAACACGACAGCGTTGTTGGCCAAGATTACGCTGGAAGAAAGGAAGTTGGAAATGGCGTAGACCAGGTTGCCCAGAGTTAAGGGAAGCAAAAATGGATAACATCGGCTTAAAATCGGGTCCGGTGGACAGACTTTTTGCGGGAGGCCAGGACCGGACCCCGGTTGTAGAGCCAAATAGGGGTGGCAAAAAAGACGTATACAAGTCAATCCCATGACTTTTATTTATTTATTTTCATAACATAATAGCACATACTATGTACACAAGTGATAACATCGCTATGGACACCACTGTATATAGTCTTTCAAAGGTAACATAACTAGATGATGGTCGAACGAATAACGTGAACCTTCCGTGCGGCACCCTAACGAACAGACAGACAAGAAAGCGAGTTAATACTGCATTGTCATCCAGTTCTGAGCTGTGTTTAAAGTTTCAAGTCTCTAGCTTATCGGGAAAGTTAGTTTAAAATCAATTATGAAATGTGTGCCTGCCGAACAGACAACAAACAAACAAAGCCGCTTCTCTGAATTCTCTAGCATAATAAGCTATAAATTGCGTACATTACAAGTATACTATGAATCATTTTTTATTCACTTATTACAATTATATAACAACTAATAAAGTAGACTATGGATAATTTGTGCATTTAACTTTTTGCATGACGCACAAAATTATTAATTATTTTTTCTTTTTTTTATCTTATCGCGAAATCGCAAATAATCTGTTCCCGACTGTGCGATTTGCAAAAAAATATGATATTGTCCAGATGGTGTTTTGCCTGTGTGTGTAATTTGCAATAAAATATGATATCGATCGTTATCCAGACTGGTTCAGGGCAACAATATTATAATATATAATGTACTTTGTTAAAGCAACTAAGCTGACTGATCGCACAGAGGGTATGCGGTCAATGCTTGACTGACGTAGAAATATTATCAGAGCAAAAACAAAAAAAAAAGGTTTTTCAAAACGTAAACTGAGCTTTTATTTAAATTTAGTGATGTAGTGGTTCACATGGCAGCGGGTCGTGACTTCTGCTGGGGAAACTTACCATTCTCATCTTCGACATCTGCTTCGCTCTTTGGAAAATAGTACTCGAGCAGACGTTCAGCTAGGGCGGATGTTGTGTCGACGCCATTAACAGCAATACTGCCATATTGTGTGGCAAGCACCTCATTAGCCTTTTGCCATGCCAACTCCTTAAGTGAGGAGGCCTTCTGCTGCCCAACTGATTTGAATTTCACAACTCGGTCGATGTGTGGTTGAACGACATCAATAACTTTTGTCTTAGCCTGATTGTAGATCTCAGCAGGCGTATCCTTGATAATGGGAGCTTTTACTTCCAGTTTGTCAATGCCTTTGACAAGCGTCTGATCGACATATTGAATTGGGCCGTCGAGCTTGGAGACAATCGGAGCAGCTGATGTAACGGCACGTGTGACACAGTCTTCGGCCGTGCTGAGAGCCCAGTTAAAGAGACGATTGTTCCCTGTTAATAATAAAGAAAAAAGCGGACGACTATTAAGTGAAATAATTATAATATAAACTTTTAAAAACTGAATGTTAAATTAACTTTAATAACAAACAAAAAAGTACGCATATCTATATAAGGAGTCAAGTGCTAGCCGCTATTGCTAGCACGCTAACAAGTTTAATCTAATTGAGCCTCTGCTTAGCAAAATACTTGAATAAATTGCCGGTTGCACATATAATCGTATTTATAAGTTTTGGTATACACTATACTTACATAACACAAACATTATGGAATATTTAATAGATAAGTTGCCTCTATGAATCTCATCGCTTCCAACAAAAAACTCGCAAATGCAAAAGGAACAGTGAAATTAACGAAAAAACAAGATAGGCAAAGATTGGCAAAGGCCAGATTTATCAGCAAAATAAATACATATTTAAAAATTAATATATACATATACTACGTATAAGGCAATGGCGACTGCATTTTGCTTGACTTGTGCCTCAGAGTTCGAGTTGGACGTTTATTTTTAAACTGTATATTTGATAAGAAGCCACATGTACGCCGGCTGTAAAATATTTTATTGCTGCAATAAAAACTTTTTCAACAACTTTCTGGCAAGTGTATATATATATTTAAATCTATATAAAAAAAATGAAATTTTTTGTGCCGTTTGTTATTTAAGGAAACTCACATTTCCCAATCGATTTTCATGAATTTTTTAATGTATATTATTGGAAGGTGGTGGAAGGTTATAGGCATAGCACACCCGACATTCACACTTCCTGATGGGGGAAATGTAAAATGGTAATATCAATTACATTTACAAACATAACCGTAGTGTATATTATTGGTAGGCTGGAGGGGCGCTTCGCTACCCGCACACATGAACCACCGTTGAGGGGATCTACTATAGCATATAACCTTCCCCCTTCATTGAAAATTTCACAAAAATTGGTTGGTAAATGTGGCTGATATTAGCATTTCCCCTAGAAAAGTGGAAGAGGGTGTACTGTAGCCTATAACCTTCCTCTAGCTGCCAATAATATACATTAAAAATTTCATAAAAAGCGGTTGGTAAACGTGAGTTTCCATAAATAACAACCGCATTTGTACGGTTATATGATATAGTACGCCTCCACCTAGCGATAAAAAAAAAACGAGTTCATGGGTAGCGGAGGAGCTCCCGGGAACGGCTAGTTCAATATATTAATTTCGCGTGCTTGTGTGTTTGTGGCCAAATCTTTGTGATCTGTTTTTAATCCCCTTCCTAAGTCCGCATTTTCTTCGCAGTGTATCTCCGATGGCAGCACTTTTCGTAAAATTTTGGAAGTGATTGAGGTCTCATATAAATTTTTCCAAAATTACCCCATTTTATTCAAGCTTCGCACGATTAGAGAATTTACACGAAACATTTTTATTTTTAAATTCGCGTGCCCGTGTTTGTCTGTTCGTCGTTGAATCTTGCGATAAACTTCTAACCCACTTCCCAAAGCCCGATTTTATTGAAACTTTGCACACATTTGCATTTCCGTTGATAACACTTTCTATTATTATTATTTTCTAAACCCCATATAATAATTTACAAAATTTACCCGATTTTCTCTAAATTTTATACACATGTGTATCTCCGATGAAAACACTGTTCCCGAACAAATATTTCAAACTTTGCACATTGTGTATAAATTATAGACTTTACACGAACATTTTAAATTTTCATGGGTTGTTTTATTTATGGGTTGGTTTGTTACATTAAACTTTGAGATCCATTTTGTTGCTCTCTGTTCAATGAACAATTAGGTTTTTGCCGAACAATTACATTTAGTGCACGAAAATTAAAAAAAAAAAACAAAAGCATGAGCTAGGATTATAACAAAGTTAAAATGGTAATGGTTTAATAAAAACGTCTACAGGCTGTAAATTCAAATATCTGACTGATATGAAAAACGTTAACGCCATTTTCAATTTGTTAGTAGATATATTATGATTATTGCGAGCCCGAAGGTGAAGCTTATATTCAGAGGACATGGAATTTTATCAGATAGTAAGTGTACGCTTGTACGTGTTTGTTTGCCGTGTCGTATAACTCGGTTTTTACCAGTCAAAATTTGATGGGACTTGTTTTAAAACAATTGGTTAGCGTTCGGCTTGCAATGGTGTAATTTTTTCATTAATACTACCCCTGAGGAAACTGAGAAAAATACTAAAGCTACGCATCGCTATCGATTTTTTTTAAGGCTAAAGGTTTGCAAAGTTAAATGCGGTTTTTTCAGTTTATTTCAGAAGCCGCTTGACTAAAAGACTTATCGCTTATGAATGAAAGGCATATACATTTATTGTTACATACTATTAGGATTTTAAGATAAATTAGTCCTTAGACTGAATTACAACTAAATATACATACAGGGTGTCTATAGTCACTCGCGTAGCGTGTGTGTATAGCAGCGGAAAGTTTTTGGAAGGAACTCGTATATCTCGGCTTCTACCAGTCATTTAATGGGACTAGTTTTAAAATAATTGACGCGTGGCGCGTGTAAAAAAATGAATTTAAAAAAAAGAAAGAAGAAAAAAGTTTCTTTTTATAAAAATGAAAGTAAGAACTGAGAAGTTCGCTTTACTAGCTGTATTGCTTTGGTAAAACTAAGCTGGTTTTACTTTAAATCTCAAAGCAACAGCTTTTGGTTTTACCGCCTTACGGTGAGCACCATAACTATAAAATGGCTTTAGTTTCTTAATCCTAAACATTTTTTGGATTTACTTTCGGCTTTATGCTTATGCGATTGTTGTTGTAAGCCAAGCTGGCCTTGCCAAAGCAATACAGCTACTATCTTAATTTAATAATCGAGAATCTACTGTAAGTAACTGCCTCCCTTCGATATGCCTACATATATTTTTAACGCGCCACATAGATACACCTTGCTAAACCTTGTGCTTGTCCAACTCGGTGGCCAATACACCACACCCATAAAAAACAGCTTTGGCAAGACTTTATAAATTCGAATTGGCATACATCCACTAGTATTTATAACTAAACTCAGCCGACACAATTCCTTTCAACACCAATTAATTCAAATCGGCTTTAAATTGCGCCATTTACCATTTATTAATTGAATTTCAATAACAAATTTGTTATCTTCCAATTGACATCAATTGAGAGAACTCCTTGACTACCGGCAAAATTGAACCCAACGACGAGCTATCAATAATTTGGCGAAATAACGTGCGAACAAATTTGCAGTTATGTACAATCACAATTATATGGCTAATGCAGTTAGCAACTAGTTCACGTTATGTACAAGTTAATATACGAGTGGAAAATTGATCTATGGAACTGCGAACTAAAGGTTCATCATCTGTAACAAGCGATCATTTATGAATGCGCTCAGCAATTTCATCAAGAAACGAGACTTAACGCGCAGTACAAAAAGCTTATGCGACGCTCGCCGACTTACCTTTGACCTTTCCATAGACATCCTGAGATTGCTGCCATGCTGCACCAACACAAGGTAATGCAATAATGCGCTCCAACGATTCCAAATGTGGCAACAAGGTTTGGTTATCCTTTTCTTGATCACTGATCGCGAAAATGTTGCCGTTTCCTGTGGCGCTTTTTGTGGAATTAACACTGCTCGTGGCCATTTTGTTTTATTGGATTTCCTTTTTCCTTTTGTATTTGATACAATTTAATAGATATTTTCTCACGCACTTAATACGCAATTTATAAATGTTCACTATTTTTTACAAGCTTTTGATTTTTTATTATGAAAATTAATGTTGTATGTAATACAAATTTCTTCAACTTTCTCGACACCCTCTATTCCGTTACCGTACAGTGCAAGTACAAGTCTGAGCTCTACCTCAGTGATGCTCTTGTATTTTATTAAAAATCTTGATTGATATTGATGGTGCCGATCATCTTTCTCTTTGTTATCGAACCTTTGCTCTTTATAAAGAGCGATTTGTTTGAATTGCAATTGAACGTCATGTATGCGAAATGGCTCTACTTTTCATTAATGCCATATCAAATTTACTCTTCTATTGGATGACGGCTCAGAGGTTGCTACGAGAGTATCGAAGCCAGCAATGCAAAATGTAATGTAAATGTAATCAGAATGTAGTTGTGAGGATTGTGTTGCTGTAAAGTTGGACTTGTCCGAATGAAAGAGACGAAGATTACTCAATAAAATTCTAAAACGCTTCGTACAAATTAACATTCGTTCTCTTAAAAATTCTTATTATGTGGGCCCGACACATTCCATAAAAATATAATAAAATTTATAAAAAAAACCTTAATTTGTTAGTTCAATATACAGTTCATAGTACATAGAGTGATAACAGATAACAACAACGTCCGCTAACAACGCAATTTGGACTTTTTATTTACTTCGTTATTACAAAGTTTTATTACGCCAGACAAAAAAGCTTAATGGACGACGGCACAATTGCGCTCGTGAACAGCAATGATTCATTAAATGCACCGATTATCGCGTCTAGTTATAAGGTTTCCAAAGGTCATAGTACGAAATTAAATTGCTAATCTATGTTTAAGCATATATTTTTTAATCAGGCATTTACAAGTTCGCAAGCAAATTTTTTTTGCATTCAAACAATTTCCTGATAAGCTCTAGAGCAATAAATTACAATAAGAAAAAAAAATCACTCAGACGGCAAACGTGAGTCAAAGTAATTGAATTTAAAGATTGTTATGCTCATAGGACTAGACATAATATACAAATAATTCCTTCGATTGTAATTTACATTCATGTGAAATTGATTACAAAAAATAGTACTTAGGTATTATTATGTTCATAATTATTATAAATCCGTACATAATAATTGTAGGTATTTGGCGAGGCAAATCGAAAGCTGTGAACTAGAAGTGCAAACCGTCCAAAGTCCAAAAATTAACTTTAAATTACTAACCCGCGACGTTCATTACAAGAGTGTGGAGCAATTTTCTTTCTTTCAATATCTTGGCAAATAACAATTATCGCTTGCAAGTTAGTTCCAAATGCAGTTTGCAGGTAAAACAATTTATCGAACATGATTCAGTTTGCACTTGACATAGAGTATCTGAGCCGAAACCCGTGATTGAGATGGGCGGAGGACTGCCGTATATATTTTGCGAAAGGCTTTTTGAGTATAAAGGATAAGTGTGAATAAGACGTGGAATTTCTCCTATTTCGTAATTTTAATTTAGACAGATTTATAACACATTCCCACGCCAGGTCTGCATAAAGTTCGTCGCTTCTTTGCCAAATGATTGAGAATTGTTGGTGCCGTATATGAGGAAGGACTATTCCGTAGATTATAATGATGATATATACGAGCGATACCGTGGGACAAGACAGGCCAAACCTATGCTGGCGGATGGCTTAGACCAGAACGGCTAGCGTTAAGAGATGTCAAACTGGATGACACCAACTGAAAACTTGAACCCTTTAGCGTGTGTACATTATAAAAAAAAATAAAAAATCCACCAGCTCAAGGGAAATAGCCATTTGTATGCCATCTCTCCTTGAATTCAACCGCAATACTCATGGCGCTCTAAATGTTCATCAGTTTACCCTCAAGCCTATCTTCGGATGTACATTTACGTTCAGAGATTCGTTCTTCCGCCGATGAACACGTGTGTCGATATTTTGTTTGACAAGCTCTGTTTTTCCTCATCACTACATTCCGCAGGCATTGAAAGCACAATTTCACAGACATCTCCATCTTTCCTCTTCCTAAACCTTAATGCCCATGCTGTGCTAAGCCTAGCATTATAAGGGTGCATACCCCTTAACGGGTGTGCAAACTAAAAAAAAAACAAAGATACCCATTTAGCTTTGTGGATAGTCTTACGCGATAACCTTAACCAATTTCTTGGCTGTTGCCATCTCTATGACTATCCCTTGACATAAGGCCAATTGACTTAGGGCAAATGTACTGCCTGAATATTGGCTTCGACCAGTTTTTGCGCCCACATCCCGTTTATTCCTGATATGTGAAGCTGCAAAGTGATAAAAAATAAAATGCAGTTTTCACTGCAATTTTTCATTTTATCACTTTATGAACGCACCATTTGCAATTCCCGATCTCATTATGAGAATTCACTTTGGTCGCGTGTTCTAAAAAAGTACTAAAATGATAATTGCTCCAAATTTCGAATAAATTTCACATTCATTCGATGGCTCTTCACAGAATGAATTGCTTGTGATAAAAAAAAATATCATATGAAAAAATTACGTTTTTTTCTTCATTTATCACACAACCGGAATAGCGTTAGACGTTGGATCTTGTATGGTGAAAAATGTTATCACTTCACAGCTTTACAGATGGGGAATCGACCCCAAGGTATAGTAGTGCGGTTGACTAAATACTGCAATTGCAGAACTGTAGGCACCCTCCAGGCGTCTAGGCCCAACCGAATCATCGACGAACTAGCCTTCCACAGACAGAAATAGCGACGTACTTGTCTTCGTAGTTTATTTTTATTCCATACTAATATTTGTGTCCTAAAATTGGCTCTGTCTCGTCTATGTGGTTGAGTCTGCCTGCCAGTATCGCCATATGCCATAATGAGTGATTCACGGTAGATTTACTCGTCGAGACAAAGTTCAAAATTGAGTTGTTTTCGGAAATTTAAAAAAGAAATGCATAGCTCTTAAGGCGGACTTCTCAGAAAAAGCTGTATATAGATAAGCGATTTTTTCTACACATTAACTGCGATCGAATGCCAGCGCATTAATTTTTGGTTAGAATTGATAATTTTGTTATTTACGGTCTATGTGCCATAGGCGACAGTGATAATAGATTTGCACTTAGTTTATTAGACTAAGAACTAACTAACTAAGAAAACTCGTGTCTCTATCCATCTATACAGGGTGTATCCGTTAAGGTGGAAAATACTTAAAGGGATAATTCCTTGGTTAATTTCGTGAAAAAGATCGTATGAGAGGGTGGGGGTCTATTTTCAACCCATGCGGTGTACGCAGCTTTTAAATGCGAAGAGACATACCTTTGACCTAACATCACTTCACACCCTGTAACTCTTAACCGCTTCTAGCTACAATGTCACTGTTGGTCATTTTTGAAAGAAAATTACATTTTTAAGATAAAATAATTAACATTTTTTTAAATTCTTGAAACCGTTATCAATCTAAAATCCAAAAATGTTTTTTCTTTTTTTAAATTTTATTTTCAAACGAGAATATTTCGAAAATCGCTCTCGGATACATAATTTTTTTTTTACAAATGCAATATTAAGGCCTATTCAATTTTCTACAAATCCATTTCACAATATTTACGCATTCGGTCAACAGGAGCAGGGTTAAAAATGAAAGTTTGTAAAATGAACGAAAACATTCGAACATGACTTCACACCATATAACTCTTGATTCTTGAACGCTTCCAGTTACAAGCTTACTGTTGGTCTTTTTTTAAAGAAAATTAAATTTTTAGGATCCAACAATATACATTTTCATAATTTATTTTAGCCATACCGATATATATATATATATATATATATATATATATATACAGGGTGTATATATATAGAATTCGTGGTACAAACGAAGCAGGAGGAGGTGATAGCGGAGGTCATATCCATATTTATGTCGTGGTTTTTTTACAAAAAATTTGGCGCAGATTGATTTTTTACCTGTCAAGTAGTTCGTTTTTACCAAAAAACCAATCTACGGTAGATCGGATTTCCCCTCTAACAGATCTTGATATTTTGGGAGATATGCCGCTCTTTTCATTAACTGCAGCAACAACACATGCAACTAAACAATGTAAACAAAAGATTCTCAGCTTTCGTGTTCGTTTTTTCAAGAAAAAATCTGAGCTCGAGCGCAGATATCTAAAACCAAACAAAAAATACGACATTAGTCTCTGACAAATTTTTTTTTATTATTATCCACTTAACATCCGACTTCCGCGATTCCGCAAGGTCTTTTTTTTTTTTGCTAACAAGCGAAGCGATGTTTGGTATTCAAATTTATGTAGAAACTAACACTTTTTTAAGCAGAAATACTTTCAAGTTTAGTGATTTATTCCGTTAAGAGTAAATTTGCAAGTAAAACCCCTAAAAGACAGTACAAATCCTACTTAGTTATTAACCACAGTGTTGAACATTTCTTTAATAATTGTCCAACCGTCGTGTCGTAAAATCCTTGCACCCAAAGGAACCATTGATTAAATCTCATGGCAAGAAAATATAAAAGAATCAATTTAGGTAATAATATTATTCAAAAAACTAATTTGCACTTTATAGTTCAACAGGTAGAAGTAAATATCCATACTCGTGAATGTTTACGGAGACAACAACGTTGCATTGATGCGGTAAGACGAGTTTTTCGGCTTTTCAGCTCGCACTTTGCTGCCGCTCTAAAAGATCAAACTATAGCACTCGATTCAAGCTTAAAGCGTGAGTCTGCTTGAATGATTGCTATATTCACAAACTGCGCTTTAAACGTGAAACAACGAAAAAGTTAATTTATAACTATATTCATCTGAAGTAACAACAATGAATTTGAGTACAAAAACAAGGGCTCCTTACAAGCTGCAATCAGCAGGCATGGAAGACCATCCTGCCGCGTCCGGTTTAATGTTACTTACACTCGATAATCCCGTTTTCTGTTGTTATCTATTTTGGTGTAGTGTTTTGGTTATAAAAATGTTGCTCATGTCCTTGTTAACGGCCTTTCAACGATTCAAAAATAAGGTGCGGCTTGTGACAGAATGGAATTGGAATTGTTAGCAGACGTGTCGTGTCGATGTTGTGTTGCTTTTGTGATTAATTGCGAAGTTATAAAAACTATAACAATGCAGGAATAGTAATTAGGCAGTTAGCATAGCCAGCGTGCAACTAAAAATCGCTAGGATAATGGAAATCGAAATAATTCAGACACTTGTGCACTTGACCACACTGTGATAGCATTCCATTCATATAAGGGTGACCATGTTTAAGCGTGTGTAAATTATAAAAAAAAACAACCCATAAAATTAAAATTTTTCATGTAAATTCTCCAATAGAAGATCCATCCATATGTGTTTAAAATTTCAAGAAAATCGAGCTTATTTTTAAAAACTAAATTTTAAAAAAACTACATGTGCACCACTCGGGCCCTAGGGCCCATTCACTCCAAAAACTTTACATAAGTTTTGTCCATCAGTGATACAAATGTGTTTAAAATTTGAATAAAATCGGGCTAAATTTTAAAAAATTTACATGGGCGCCTCTCGGGTTTTAGGAGCCCGATTAGTCCAAACAATCAGTGATACACATGTATTAAAAATTTGAAGAAAATCGAACTAATTTTTAAAAAATTTACATGTGCACCCCTCGGGCCACAGAGAGCAGGGATTTTAATTTACACTGGTACCCCTCATACATAGGAGATAAATATTAAACACATATGTATCTCCTATTAGAGAATTTACATGAAAAATTGTAATTTACATGGGCACCCCTCGGCCTCAAGGCTCGAACACTTCAAAAAATTTACAAAAAGTTTTGCACCCCTCGGGCATCAGGGCTCAGGGATTTCAATTTACATGGGTACCCCTCATACATGATACACATTAAACACATACATATCTCCTATTATAGAATTTACATAAAAAACTTTAATTTACATGGGCACCCTATGGGCCCCAGGGACCGTTTACTCAAACCACTTTACAAGAAATTTTGTCCATCGGAGATACACATGTGTATGAAATTTGAAGAAAATCGGGTTACTTCTTTGGAAAAATTTTTAAGGGGCATACGACCCCGGGGCCACCCAATTTTTACAAAAAGTGTTGTCTATTGGATATAAAATTTTAAAAAAACGGGTTAATTTTTTAAAAAAAATTTTAAGGCCCATCACCCTGGAGCTCCATCGGAGATACACATGTGTATAAGATTTAAAGAAAGCCGGGTTAATTTTTAAAAGTTTTTAAGGGCACTCCTCGGCCCTGAGGCAAAAATTTCAATAGAAAGTGTTGTCTCCGGAAATACACATGTGTGCAAAATTTCAAAAAAATCGGGCTTTAGGAAGTGGGTTAAAAATTGATCGCAAGATTCCACGACAAACTGACGTGCCACGGGCAAGCGAAGTTAATACAGAGAATTTAAAAAACGGATTTCCGATAATCACTGGCTTACGAATTTATTTCTGTGAATAGAATCAGTATTTTACTTAAAAGCTGTTGTGCTCCATGAAAACATAATCGTATTGCATGTATGGAGTGACCTCGAGCTTTTTTAATTTGCATTTAATTGGTAGCCACTGATGAGAGCACTCAATTTGAACTTTAGCAACTAATAACCGAAGGCCGAAATTTACATTTTCTTTGCTAAATTGTCTTGCTTTGTATTATTCATAGATGGAAAATTGGAACTTGGTTAACTTCGTACAAATAACATAGTCAACATAAGTTATTAGTATAATATTTATAATAAAATAAATAATTTACGTGCATTTTTGAACATGACGGATATCTTGACAAGAACTAAGTACTATAGAAGTAATATACCATCCACACGCATCCTTACCTTTTTCGGTGTATGGGTTTTTCCTCTAATACGTTTTTTGCTCTTCCCAGATCTTTCCCAATCGTGAGGACTTATTCTTTAAAAATATAGAAGTCCAGTTTAACAACGATGATGTGGAACGTGTTCGCAGGTGAATATATTATGTTCCAAGAAGCTTGGCAAATAACCGATTTGTATTTTTTTATTGTCTACATTACAGAGCACATCGTAATGACTTGGAAAACATTCTTCCATTTTTTACCATGGCCCTGATGTTCATCTGCACAAATCCCAATGCGATACTCGCTATGGTGCTTATTCGTATCGCTGCAGTTGCAAGGCTCGTGCATACTCTTGTCTACGCTTTCGGTCCGGTACCTCAGCCATCCAGAGCAATTGCATTCTTTGTGACTTTGATATTAACTATTTACATGGCATTGCATGTGATTGTCTATACTTTTAAATTTATTTAACTTAATGATGTAAAACACTCACTTCAATTGCTTCAACAGTTATGCAGTCGTCTTTTTTTATATGTTTTATTCCTTCACATAAGTTATAAGTATTATCTACAATTTATTTATTTACTAGCGGAGTGCCCGGCTTTGCACAGTTGTAAAATTTGGCACGAATATCGCCGCCTCCCCATACCATCACTACTATGGAATTGTCAATATAGACTACCCCCCAATTGCGATCCTCACGGTTTTCGTCTCTGGATCCTCCCAGGATTTCTCCTGACCAAAGAATGTCAACAATCAACTACAATTCGTACACTCCAAACGATTTTTCCATAGTGGAGCAAATTACGCCGGCATCCTTGCTCCGCATACTACTCCAACTAGCCGGCATCGAGCCGAATCCAGGTCCTCGGATCTGGACATGCTCTATGCAACACAAAGATCAATAGTAACATCTCCTCAGTTAAGTGCAACAACTGCGGCAATTTCCGACGATGCTTAGGTCTAGCCAACATCAGAGGATGGAATCGGAGTGTCATTGCGGAATGCTGGAGGACACGAGTTCAGCCAACCAACCACGCTACCACTTGGCACAGCTTATTGTGCCAGAGCCGCATACACGGCAATGCCTCTTCCGTCAAAGAACCGGCTGTGAAATATGGTGTCATCTTAGAGCCTGCTCTGGACTTTATAACTGTTGTTCAAACCAACCACTACAGACAGCCCACAACCTCACACTCCATCCACGGCCTCCCACACCCTGTCATAATCTGATAGACAATGTCAACTTGCTCATCAACACTCCACCAACATATAGAGCACCATGGGATCTGAATTGCCGCCATACAAGAAACAAAGCTCACCCCCTCCTGCTTGCTATCCAGAAGCACCAATTACATCATACGCAAGGATAGAAACAGTGGAGGCGGTGGAGGTCTTGCGTTCATCGTGCACAACTCGGTCAACTACAGACTCATGCACCGGCACTCACCACACCCGATCCACAACTCGAAACACAAACTATTGCGTCAAGTCCACCGACACTCTAATCGAAATTACAAATGTTTTGAACCCATTATGATAATAATAGATAATCTCCTATTATACGTTATTTGCTTGCTCCACTATATTCGTCCAACTACCTGCTGCCCATCCGGCTACCTTCCTTCTTTAGAACATCTACTAACAGATGGTAACCTCCTGATTGTTGGGGATTTTAATGCCCACCATGATTGCTGGATCTCTAATTTAGAGAACGATCGTCGCGGCACGCATATTGCTGAGCAAATCGACGAGTCAAACTCTGGTACCATAAATGAAAATTCTTCCACCAGGATCTGTGCCACTTGCTCCAGCTCCCCAGAGATCAGCATAGTGAGTGGCTGCTTATTAGCCTGTACATCCTGGTGAACAGATATAGCGTTAAACTCCGACCATATCCCGATCACCATCACCGTGGATAAAGCCGAGTACTTTATGTCTGCGGATAAACGCACATTTGTCAATTACGCCAAGGTGGACTGGCCAAGTTTCACTTGATTTGTCGACAGACAATTGGGACAGTTACCACCCCCCACCAACGCATTCTCAGGTGAAAAGATCTTCCGCCGGATCGTCGTCAGAGCCGCAAAATACATTTACTAAGGCCTAATTTCCCAGCCGAAGCAGTCCAGCTCGCTAACGAACGTGACCACATTGGCAGCATCAACTCCGCGAATAGTAGAATTGACCTACTAAATCACAAGATTTGCGTCACCACATAACACCGCTCATCTATTCAGCTGCCAGTCCCATCCGACGTTACTCACACCGCTATCCCTATGGACACAGCTACACAAACATTACAACCCAACGTTTGGACTTACACGAATTAATAGTTGCTACAACAACTACAACCTCCCAATTGCCGTTGCACAAAGCCTAAAACATGATCAAGGATCGTAGCACGAACAAATTTAATTCAACTCTCCTTTCACTTATAGCTGCTGAATAGAGTAACTTCTATTATTTTTTTTAAAATTCTGATTTAATTTTTTCATTATTTCGAGACTCACAGACGCTAATAACATTCGGATCACTTCTATCGCACCACCGCTACGAAAACAGACAAACAGAAGTGGCCAGTTTTATTTTTTATGATTGTGTTATAATGTGGGACTTATTGTAATTACTAGCACAACCTCAACTAGTTCAACCTCAGATTATTAATTTTCTACTCTGTGGACATTACATTTTAAAACAACTTAGTTAACTTAAATTTTCTGATTACAATTTGGATTAAATGTTTCAAAGAAATGAAATCAAATCAAGTAAGTTATGGAATTCACACTATCAATATATTTATTGTTTGTTATTATGTACTCCACTAAAGCAATCTCAACTTAATTTAAATCACCATAATTATATAAAAACTAACAGAAGTTAATCAACAAAACATAGTTAGGTCTTATTCGGACCGTTTGCAGCAATAAATATTTAAATGTTAAATCCTTGGTCCCGCATGCATTTTTTGTGCGCCTCAATAAGTGATCCACAATTATCTTCTCCACGTTCAATTATACTGAAGTTGTAAGTTTGTAATTGCAATTGGAATTGAAAGTGAAATCTGCCTGTTTTACTCACCATTCGTCACGAGCTCGTTTTGTCTGCGGACAGGCACAACAAGCCTTGCACTTTGGTTTCTCCTTCTCACCGGTGATGTTGGAGGCGGCAGCCTGAACTGTTTCCCTAACTGGTGCATTTCCCATGGTGTTATATTTGTTATGACGTTATGATTGCAGTTTAACAACTGTAAGCAGAAATATTATATAACGAAACGCACACAATAGTTTATTTGGATAATTACAAAATTGTTTTTGGGAATTTCTTCTATTCTTCTTCTATTACGTATGCCTATGCTATAACCTATGTAGTTCCCTGTTTTGATTTCCGATTCCGATTGGTTAATTGGTTTTACCATCTCATATGTTTTTGTTTTCAACAATTTGAAAGTTGACAGTAGAAGAAACTTAACCCGCCGTTTCCACATGAAACTACAATAATAACTTGCATTAGTAGAAAAATTATGGAATTATTATTGAAATACACCCATGGCAAAAATGAAAGACCGAATTATCTTATCATATATGAGAAAACATAATTTCTTGTTGCTTTTGTATTGTAAGGTAGTATGTGTTCTAAATATTGAGTGGAGTAATTCAATAGTTGATAACTCATTATTTCGGTGTTCATAGCTACCAATTTCAGTTCATACTAATATACGTATCCTACATTTTTCTTTGCCTCCATCTCGATGGTTGCGTTTTGACCTATCTCTTCAATTTAAAATTTAAAATGTAACCCTACACCAATTTTCTTTCAATTCGGTCGGCATTTATTGTAGCAATTTATGAAGCCTGTATATGTGTACACGCGCCCAAGCAATTATGGTATTGTATCATTAATGTAATTTAATGTGGAAACCATTACATTTGGGTACTAAAATATACATGTGTGGAAACAGCGGATAAATCTGTTGGTGTTTTTTCTTGTAAGCAACATCAGGCGTATTTTATATGCCGAGGAATAAGGAATTCTAATGTCAACACCAGCAAAACAGCAAGTTTTCTTATTCCAAAGATGGAATTGCTGTTGTAATTCCTTATTCCTCGGCATATAAAATACGGCTAACATTCCTATGCTGAATTTTACAGAAGAAATATTCGTTGGGTATTCAGCATTTACAACTTTTAGAGAAAAGATTTTTACAGAATATTTTCTGTATCTTCTTCACTTCCTGTAAAAAACCAATCAGGCAAAAAATAATTCGTTAAATTTTTCAAGAAGATTCATAGGCGGGGCATGCCGCATAATACATACATAACATGTCAGCTAATAAAAAAACACTTTTAATTTAAAACGAGTATTGTTTGCTTCGATCTGAAACAAATTGCAAACTTGCGTTGAATTTTTTTTTGCGATTTGTTCTTTTTATTTGTGATTTGTCAATGTTCATCCAGTTCTGAGCTATCTTTAAAGTTTCTAGCTCTAGTTTCTAGTCTCTAGCTCAATGGGAAGTTAGCTTAAAATCAATTACAAAATTCCACCCGCACAGACAGACATACTCGAAAGCGAGCTAATAAAAACGTTTTAAAATAACAGTGGCCTTAGTTTGGTATTTGGTTCATTTTAAATATTTATATACTCTATTCACCTCCTCACTATTCTCGTATAAAGAAATCAAAACAGTACACAGTTAATCTAAACTAGATACTTATTGGAGAATGCCATGACTCTGGCTTCCTTTTAAATATATTTCAAAAATAAAAATTTAGCAAACAAAGCAAATTCATAATGCTAAAAGCAACAACCATAAAAGATGCCCTTCGACTGTGGGAAGAGAATAATAAAAAACCACCGGACCAAGCTGAAGATATTGGTTTACAATTTCAGTGGCCACCGATTGAAAAAATGGACAATTCGTTATCCATATTGACGCCCTGCAAGTACTATGCCTTTCATAAGTCGTTGGGTTAGTTTCATGTTGAGTTATTTATAACATCCTTTTTTACCATTGTCAGAAAACTAAGCCTTTCGACAAACATGATTGAAAAAATTACCGGACTTGGTGCTTTGAAGAACTTGCGAATTCTTTCACTGGCGAGAAATAATATAAAAAATCTTGCAGGAATTGTAGGAAATGGAAAAAGATGTAGTAATAGACTTGTTTTACTAATATTTTCAATTTTAAGGAAGTACTCGCCGATACACTTGAAGAGTTATGGGTCAGCTATAATATCATTGAGAAGCTTAAGCCGCTGGAGGCAATGAAAGCTCTTAAAGTTTTCTATGTCGCTAACAATTCCATAAAAGAATGGGTTGAATTCCAACGAATAGGCGTTCCGCCTTACTTGGAAGATATTGTGTTCACTGGAAATCCCCTGCATGATATGATGGACGAAGCTACTTTCCGTTCCGAAGCAATAAGAAAGTTGCCAAATTTGAAGAAACTCGATGGTGAACCTGTGATTCGCGGCATTTAATATTTTAGTGTTTTATTTGAATTATGTTATTTATAGTAATAATTTTGTATTTGTAGCAATAAATCAGGCAGTGGTTGCAACATCCATACTTTCAGCTTGTTGACTCTCATTGTCGCTGCAAGGTGTGACAACAATCAATGGGTTCTGTTTCTTAAGACGCTGCAGGAAACCATGTGAAACCAAATCTAACTTCAAGTGCTGTACATTGACTGCGTTTCCGTCCCAATCAAGAAGCGATTTAAATTTGACTGGATCACAAAGGTTGAGTAGCTCTAAGAGAAAGAAACAAAAACAAAGGTGGAAACGCTCTACGAGAAAGAACCAAAAGTATCATATTTTTATAATTTTAATCGCTTGGGAAACGTACCCAATCCTCCGCTGTTATACTCATTCTTTTCCTTCTCCAACGTCATTCGGATAACATCCTGGCGTGCGACATGTTGGTGAGCCCTATTCTTGCTGATCGACTGCTTTAATTCGATTTGTTCGAGCTCTTCATCAAATCGTTTCATATACAAAGCGATTAGTTCTTCGAATTCCTTTGGCGTAAGTGGCGATTGCCTTCCTTCGGCAATGTGACCAAGAAACCAGCTTAGCTTCTCACCCATAATGTTACTTTTGATAGCATGACCCATGCGGGATTTGTGCTTGTTGTTCTGTCGTTTGGCTTTTTTGCTCAATGCTTTTGTTTTTCTGCTGTTCGGATGTTTGCATTTTTCAAGTTCTTTGCGTAGGTTCGTCTTAAGGAAGAAACAAATTAATAAAAAAATAAATTAAATACTTCAATGAAGTTTAAATTTTTTATGTTTACCATTTGTTGTATATACTTCAAATATAAATAAATGTAAATCTTTATCTGTTTTTGTATAGTGCCTTCTTCCCTTCTTAAAAAAAGCAGAGAACACGTTATTCCTATTTGTATTTGAAGTCATTTTGACAGCAGGATGTCACTACCATAATTGACATCTGACGAATAGACACTGAAAAAAATGTTTGCTTCCAACGTCAGACCTAATCATAACAAATATAGGATGTAAACAAATTCAGAATAACTGCAAATTTACAAATTTAAAATGTATTCCATTTTTATACAATATTTAAGATTTATTTTTACCATCAATTGCGTAAACAAAATTGAGACAAGGAATTATAATAACTATGACTATATAGTTACAACCCCCAGCAAATATTCCTGTCGGCGCCTGTGTTGACAATGGGAGGAGTAATATATAAGTACTCACAATAGCCTATGCATAATATTGAATGTAATTATAGTGTTGTATAGCTCAACAAAACGATTTATAATCTTCTCTTTTTTGGAAACTCGCCGAGAATGGTGTTAAGTCACCCTCAATAGAGGTTAATTTTGACCAGTGTGTCGAGGCAAGGCCCTTTCTAAAACGAAGACTTATTTGTGGAAACTAAATTATTCAAATAAGTCTCCTCGTGAGATGACTTTATTTTCTGTCTCTTTCTTGTGACAAAAATCTAATTTGGTTTCCAAAATTACAAAGATTTGTGACAAAGACAATTTTTATTATGATTTTGTTGTATATAAGTGTATATGGAATCAATTCGGATGATTTTACTGATTTATTTTAGATGGCGACAAATAATTTAATAAGTCTGAAATAAGCCTTAATTTCGGAAAGGGCTTTATGCCCTAGGGGATAGAAAAAGCGAGGAGATTTATTTGAATAAGTTAGATTCCACAAGTAAGTCTTCGTTTCGGAAAAAGACCTTTATAATTCTACATCAAAAATTTAAGCTTTCTAAATACTGATTTCTTATGGTCTGGCAGCACTAACGATGATGATCTGTTTAATTGGATTTTATACATACATACATACTACAGTTCTACATGACAGTATTTCTAGATTTGTGTGGTTGTGTTGACTAATGTCAGTTTGTTTACAGATTTGCCAATTTGCTATTGCATTTGCAATTGCATTGCTTTGGCATGTGTGGTATGATAGAATAGTGGTTAGGGTATAGACACGAGTTCTTGAAGGTGATCACTCGCTCGTTGTGATCAATTATTGCATTTTTGATTCATATTTTTATTTAACGTTGAATTTAATTTGCGAATTTTTTTTAATACGATGGCTTCTTATCTACTTCAAAACGCAGCTGCGGTGGTATTAAAAAGAAACCTACCACGTCAACTGGTAAGTATTATTATAAGTTTTTGTTATAAACATAGATATATACTTTTGTGTTGCGCTTGTTTAATTAGAGACTCAGTTAGTAGTTAAAGTTATAAATATAACTTTACTAGTGCAGTGGATCATATCAGTATTTTAAAATAAAAACTGATAGTCTATGTTCTATGACATTATTTCAGACAGAACTTACTTCATGTTAGTGCAGCATGTTTGGCATTCGCCTTCATTTATGTTAATTTTTTTTTCTCTAAAAATGCCCTAGAGCGCGCTCGAGCGTGGATTTTTACAAAAGGGAAATCGAACCCTAAAGGCGAAAATCTTTTGTTTACATATTTTTGTTGCATGTGTTGTTGTTGTTGTGTTAGTATAAAGAGGGGTAAATCTCCCAAAATATACAGATCTGTTTTCGCTCCACGGTATAGTCGTTTCGAAGGGGGAAACGAACAAGTTGACAGTCAAGAAACAACTCTGGGGCAGAGTTTTACGAAAAACAAAAAAAGCAAATGGTCAGCACTTTTAAACTAATGTTTCCGTTTGTAGCTTCGTTACGTAGCATTACGTTTTTCTTTACGATTGCCAAACGGAACGTTGAAGCCGAAGCGACATTGTGATAGGAAGCATTGAAATCGTATGGCTGAACTTGTAAACGTCAGGCGAAGCCGAAGCTGAAGCGTGTTTGCATTGCCATACGATTTCAATGCTTCCTATCACAATGTCGCTTCGGCTTGAACGTTTCGTTGGCAATCGTAAAGAAAATCGTAATGCTACGTAACGAAGCTACAAACGGAAGCTCTAGTTCAAAAGTACTGAACATTTGCTTTGCCTGACAGCTCAACAGCTGTGAAAAAACGACACAAACAAAATTATTTTGTGCGGGAAAATTATTTATATGAGAAATGTCATTCAAAGCAAATACAAAGCGGTTGCTCGTAACGCAACGAAGTCGAAGTTGAAGCGTGTTTGTGTTTCAGGCATAATTAACTTCGACAACGGTACCTAAAAAAAAGCGTTGGCGTTTATAATAGTCCAGATCCATTTTGAAATAGGCCCACTTCATAAAATACTTATATTTTGTTTATTATTAGTACATAGGTTAGGTTAGGTTAAGGTGGCTGTCAGTGAAACGGACACACTAAGGCCATTGTGATATCACACGGATCAGAAAAAGAATTCCCTCCACCTACTCGATGAACCAATTAGAGCTTCGTATAAAGCGTAGGAGACTACCAATGACAACGATGAATTAGTTCATGGTCCATATAAAATCTAACAGCAAGAGAGAATTTTAGATCGACGCTTGACGTTCCAATTTATGTTCATCAGTTCGTTTATTTATCATTTTACTTTACAGACTTCTGCCAACAACATTATTCCGTTTCGATTATTTCATTCGACCCCTTGTTTGGACAAAATTGTTTCATTTATTTTGAGCGACATTGGAGAGGGAATTCGCGAGGTAACTGTTAAGGAATGGTATGTGATACCTATACAACTACCAGCTGCATTTTAAAGGAAATTGTTTTTTATAGGTTTGTAAAAGTAGGTGACACTGTTGAACAATTTGAAAACTTGTGCGAAGTTCAATCAGATAAAGCGTCAGTTACCATTACTAGTCGTTACGATGGTAAAATTGTTAAACTCCATAAAAAAGTGGACGAAATGGCAATGGTTGGCATCCCGCTGGTCGATTTTGACGTTGAGGACGAGGGAAATGATGACAGTTCTGATTCGGATTCTGATACTGACGATGTAATTAACGTGTCTTCTGCAAAAGGTAGCACAGGCACGACCGCACCAGCTGCAAAGCATATCACTTTGGCAACGCCAGCTGTTCGCCGCATAGTTAAGGAACACAAAGTGGACTTATCAATGGTTCCACCAACGGGAAAGAATGGACGAGTGCTAAAGAGTGATGTTATGGAATTTCTCGGTCAAGTTCCTGCCGGAACAAATGTTCCTCATCCAACGATTCTAGCAAAGGCTGGAAGTCAGTCCGCAGCATTAAGTCCAACCCCAGCCAGCTACACTGAACCGCTTAAGGGTGTACGTAAAGCAATGTTTAAGGCTATGTCTGAATCATTGGTGAGAACTACTAGAAAATATTTGGAAACTAATTATTCTAAACTATAATTATTAAATTTATATTTGTCAAGAAAATACCCCACTTTGCGTACAGCGATGAAATTGACATGTCGAAGCTGGTTGAATTCCGTGAGCAATTAAGGGATATCGCCAAGGAATACGGTGTGCCCAAGCTAACATTTATGCCTTTTTGCGTCAAAGCTGCCTCCATTGCCTTAAGTAAATATCCAATTTTGAATAGCTGCTTGGATTTGGAAAAGGAGTCCATCATTTATAATGGTGCACACAACATTAGCGTAGCCATTGATACTCCGGATGGTCTTGTGGTTCCAAACATAAAGAACTGTCAGAATAAGAATATAATTCAAATTGCCAAGGATCTCAATGCAATTGTGGAGAAAGGACGCTCTGGAAATTTAAGACCAGAGGATTTTACTGGTGGAACTTTCTCATTGTCAAACATTGGAATTGTAAGTAAATTTGACCACTTATGAGATCTTCATCAAAGCATAATTCTTTTGAAGATTGGAGGAACCTACACTCATCCCTGCATAATGGCGCCGCAAGTTTCGATTGGTGCAATGGGAAGAACAAAGGTAAGCTTAATTTGGATTTCTCTTTCTCTCAATGTGACTCTGTGAAATTTTGTGAATGTCCACTTAGATTGTTCCTCGCTTTAACGACAAAGGCGAAATCGTAAAGGCTTACATAATGAGCGTGAGTTGGGCAGCAGATCACCGCGTAATTGATGGAGTGACAATGGCAAGTTTTTCTAATGTCTGGAAAAATCATCTAGAGAATCCAGCATTGTTCTTGCTCTCAAATAATCAGTAAATTAGATATTGAATCAAGAATACCCAAACTTTAGTTGGCATTTCTTACTATCTGCAAAGGATCCAAATTGATATTTGGAGTCAATCTGTAAAGGCTGTTTTATTGCATTTATAAATTTATATAATATAAGTAGACGATGGCATTTAAAATGATCCTTATTGTATTTTATTAAAAATTTATAAAATATATTTTTGATATACATATAACGTATTTTTAGAAAGAAAATAACTTTTATAAATTTTTTATATTGATTTTAATTTTTTGGGAAAAGCTAACATGTATATATTTATAACATATAAGTTTATATAATATTTTTCATTATTTCTGTCAAAATATATTTTAATATGCTCGTACTTGAAATCACGTATATGTAGTGAACATAGCTTAATGATGACTTGATGGGTTAATGGCACGTGCATGGTAATATCCAATATTTGATAACTGATGAATATGCACTATCGTAGGAAAATCGAGTGGATCATGTTTGACATTGCATGTGTGTTTGTGTTATTTGACTATAATTTAAGTATAAAAAGGAGTGGTTAAATGATTAGAAAATAGATTTAAATTCTTAAGTATTCCAGAAGAAGGTCGCAGAATTGCTAAAGACAGCGGGCCTCTAGATAGATAAATAATGAAAATAAAGTTCAAATAAGATATTTAAATAAGTTTGATTACACCACAACGCGTCATTACATGTATTGGAAACATAAAACTGATCTATGTGGGTGATCTATTTATTCTTATTTTTCTTCCTCTGACTCATTTACAGAGCACTTTTATATACTCTCTTCATATATCCCATTAAAACCTAACCGATATTTCGGGGTTAACTGTGATATACGAAAACCCTCATAGATTAAACCAAGCGACCGATCGACAGTGTATCAATAAATTAAGATCTATATGGTGTGCAGCGCCTGTCGTATTTACTTTACGAAGGCACAAAACTATGTACATAAGTGCAAAGCATTGTACTTTACAAACATTCAAAGATAATGTAATTCTGCTGTCAAGTTGAACCTTAATTAAAAATTTATAAATAACAGTGTCACATAACATTGTGACTGAGCATGGTACATAACAGTTTCTCATAACAGTGTGACTTAACATGTGACTTAACATGGAACATAACAGTGTCACATAACAGTATGACTTGAAATGGGACATAACAGTCTCTCCAAATCTCCACAACCTTGAGTGATGAATATGTATTCTCTCTGGGAACAGGGAATATTTGCCTATATAGTATATGATGTAGGTAATCCTTTTTCCAGCTAAGTGGAGTGTATTTGTGGAGAAAATTCATTGTTATGTCAAAATGTTGTTATTAAAGCAGCGGATGGGTTGGCTTCCATTATTCCACAATCCACACGAATGTAAACAAACTTCCAATCCCACCACCCAAAAAAAATGTTTACAAACAAACAATTCAGATAAAAGCCAGCCAATGTCACTGTGATGTGACATAACAGTACAATGCGGCGGTACATGCGCCTATCGTACAACGCTGGTGCACAACAAGTCCTTATCAGTTGGCGGTTGGCCTCGTGATTCACCTCACTACCGCCGGAAAAGCTTTCGCTTTCCATAGGAATGTCGTCGATTTCCAAAGCAAAAACAGAGAATTTCTCTTAAAATAAAATTCTCTCTATCTCTCTTAGTCTCTCCTTGTAAAATCCAATCGACTAACTTGTCCAAAGTTCAAACCGATATTCTGTCGAGGAAAATTGAAAATCTTTTTATCAGTTGAAGGTAAGCTTTAGTGTAGTGTAGTCGTCTTTGGAACAAACAAGCGAACATCCAGCAGCAGTCAGTGAAAAGTGTAAAAGTGAAGAGAAAAGGGTTTGCTTAGAGTCCAGGATAGTGAAAATTTTATGCAAATTTGTGATTTTGATTCATCGTCTAAGGCAGGCGACTAAATTTATAAATATTTATAGCGTTATTCAATTCTCTAAGACAAGGATAGATTCTCCGTAAAGCAAAACGCTGTCGAAAAACATGGAAAATTCAATAAAATCGCAATTGTGGCTTGAGGCAACGAAAACACCTTGGTAAGTGCGCAATGAATTAAGAAATAAATGTTCTCCCTTTTTTTCGATAAAATAATTATTCCGAATTGAAATGGCGTTTTTTATGCTGCATGAAAAATATTTATAAAAAATATATCCATGGTAGTCTTTGGGGTAAAAAAGTTGGTTGGTTTGTGTGTATACCACTCTGTCGATTTTAACGATTTTTCCAATGACCTTGTTGCATGTATTGTACAGGGAACACACATAGTGTGAAACTATAATGTACAGATTTTATATACATACGGAGTACATTTATGGTTGTTGTTGGGTGGTGTAAACCATACCAAAGGCACACCACCAATTTTTCTTCCCCCCTAGTCACAGGCACTCGGTTACTATCTCGCTTTGTCGCACAATTTAAAGCTGTGAGGTTTGCAATAAAGTTACTGCCATCTAAATAACGACATAAAAAGGCCCAATAAATGCGGCATGTGGACGAACTGGTGTTGTTTATTCGAAATAATTTTTTCTCAAAATGATTATGTGGGGAATTTTCACATCGATTTTTCCAACATTATAGGAAACTTTTTGGCTTAGTCGCATAAGATATAGGCGCAAACCAAGAACACCTAACGGGTAGAGTTTTAGACTTTTTTTTATACTACAAGATGTGACTAGTCGATATAAGATCACGATTTGACTCCGTCTTGTCGCCATGAATAAGAAAATAGCCCACAAGTCATTCTGGTGTACACAGATTTTCCGATGGCCTTTGGCTTTTGACAGCAAATCCAGATTTGATATTTAAATTGTTGGGTATGCTCGGTATCAGTGGTTATTTCCACAGATGGTTATCAGCTTATCAGCCATTTAATGTTAAAAAAAAAAGAATTAGTGAAGTTTGTTTTGTTCGCTATGTTCCCGGAGATATTTTTAGCAAAATAAAATTCGGGAAAATTTGGAAAACGATAAATTGGATATATTTTGAGGAAATAACTCTATTGAATGTTTTCGGTGAAATGAAAACTTTGGAAACACGCATTCCAGCCTAACTTAAAATAAAATTAAATTTGTGTTGATTCGCGATCTGTCCAGCAAAAGTAGCTTTTCACAAGTTCACAAAACGATTACAAACAAATTTATTGAAAGTGGGACAGGACAACGTCTGTCGGGTCAGCTAGTAATAATAATAATAATATCGGCGCGACAGACCATGCGGTCCAAGGCCTGACGGACTTCTCGCAACCATTTGTGTTGAGCAAGCATATTTTTGCACACAAATGGAGGGACCTACAATTTAATGCGGGATCCGAACGGAGAATCGAGAAGCTTTTAGTGAAAAGTTATTACTCTCGGAAGTTTGTCAAACTTTCGCGAGAGGTGGACGCCGTGAAAACTACTTTGGTGTTGCTGGGATTCGAACCATGAACCCCCTTCTCAGCAGTCCATGCTCCTATCCACTGATCCACGGCGCCCACATTACAGGAATACTTGGCGTCAAAAATATTTGCTCGCGTTAGATCCCACATAATTTGACAATCGCTCAAGAAACGACTCGTGTCAATTGGTCGAAAGAAATGCTCAATAAATATGATCGCGGTCCTTCAAAAGGTGTCTTAACATCGTGACATGTGACGAATCCTTGGATCGATGCGTATGAGCACGAAACCAAGCAGTTGTCGACCGTATCAGCCAAATCTACTGGACATGTGGCAACCTTACCATTGCTGCAACCTAGAACGGTCATTTCTTAATGATACACAACTACTTGTTTGCCAGTCTTTTTACTCCCGCAAATCAAAAAAAAGTTTCGAGGTCAACGTATTTCGACACCTGAAGAAGCAGTTGTCGCGTTCAAAATGCATGTTTTGGAGGTACCCCAATCGGAGTAGAAAAAGTGCTTTAAAAATTAGTTCATCTTCATGGAGAAAATTTTGAAAACAAAAAAGGCGATAAATAATATTTTCTTATTTTCTAATTCCGAAATAAAAAAGGCACCCCTCGTATTTCACCCACATCCAAGTCTATTACAACATATGCATACTTGCGTATATCGAGTATCAATCTGATACAGATTCATTACTTACTCGTATTAACATCCTGTGTTAATGTTCTTGGATTTTTTTTCGACGCTTTAGCATCAAAACCTTACGGTTATGCTTTTGATATCTTTCTCAATCAATCGAGGTTACACAATCAAACTTATAATTTGCTAATCGATTTTAAGCTGCCTTTATATTAACCCTTTTTTTTATATCCTCTTGCTCATTTGCGTTGAGGGGATGGCACACACAAAATTTATCATCTAGTCTCTAGTGTGACGTGACGTGGTTTAATGACGCACAGTAGTTCATCGGTATTTTTTCTGACGCAGACGTTGATGGCATTTGTGCAACATGAAAGAAAATTTTGAGTGCGAGTTAACTCGTCCCACGCCTGCTTTTGCATATTAAGCCTTTTTGACAACAAACTCAGTATTCTCAGTACCAGCTCACAAAACACTTTTTTGTCATAAACGTGTTTTCAGTGCTGATTCATAAAAAAGAGACTTTGTAGGGTTTACAATAATGTTTGGTCATTGTCTACTTTTTGAAAACATTTAAAAAACACCGCTATTAGGGTTAGCGAGTCGAACGTTCGACTTGTCACTTAAAATTTTCATTCGCTTATATGCGATAAAATAAAAGAAAATTTGATGTAAAAGTATCAATTGAATCAAGCCAATAAAGGACAATTAGAAAAAATCAACAAATTGTTATTCCTATGACAAATATAAGCCAATGATAATATTAAGTGACTTAGTCGAACGTTCGACTCGGTAACCATAATAGGGGTTAGCTATGTGTCAACGTCTTAGAAGCAATCATTTACTTTAACATTAATGTTACAAGGAAAAGAAATGTTTAATCCAAACTATTCTTCCAATTAATAGCAAAAACTTAAGTGTAAGAAAATTATTTTTTTTCTTCAGTGAAGCTATAAGACATTTCAAAAGCCAATAACTACTTACTTTACTTAAGCTTTCCCAGCGTGTAATTACTACACCCGTAGTGTGCTAATTGTATCGCATAACAATACGCTAGAAGAGAGCGTTGTTGGAAATTGGAATTATGTATGCAGCGACTACCTACTTAACTCTGTGGAAGTATAGCGGATTTCTATAGAAAGTCCTTAGCATCGTGTAGCATCTCTGCCAGACGCAGTTAAGTGCACAGTCATCACCCTGGGGTGCAATTGAGTCTCAGAGACCTTGTATGTGATGGATATTCTTCCCCCTTGAAATCAACTCTGCGTGTGGAGTTACGAGTTACACTTGTAATCGTATTTCTGTCATATGCACGAGTTGTGTATAACATTGTCCATTGGACTTATATGCAATGAACATTTTATAAACTTTTTACATTATTACGAAGTTAGATGAGCAGAAGAGAGATAAAAGAATGGTTTTTTTGTGTTTAAAGTTGAAGATTTCCTTATCGTAAATATAATAGAAGGTCATCTGTCATAATTAACTCAGAGCAAACTCTAATATGTTAAGAGATTCTTTTGCAAATGGGGTTTCGCTATTCAAAAATATAGTATTTCGAAGTTAAATTTTAAATAAACCCTACCATTATTTTGCACTCTAAAACTCATTATTTCCTGTTTGTAGAATTTTATTGCATACTTACTACGAATAAAACAAAAAATGCAAATAAGAAGCAAGAATAGCTTCTTAACAGAAGTCGGGCAGTGTTCAAACTTTTCTAATTTCAGTTCTCATTCGGATTTTGCCTACATTATACGGACTATTTCTTTCCATAAATGCTCGCAGTTATTGATGTCTTTCGATGTAGGGCAGTTGGGAAGAAGCCGTTCCCTTGCAGCAAGACATAAGAGTGTTTCAAATCCTTAACATTGTTACACTATCCTTGACATCTTATCGTTCCTTACCAATAAAATTAAGATTTCCAACACCACACAACCAGAAGAAGAAAGCTCCATAACGATTACTGGTCTATGTACCTGCGGGACTCAGTAGTGTCTGTATTGTATTGTAGCTGTCTATAAATGAAACATATCAAATTTTACAATTGCATCAAAAATTAATCTTTAGTTCACTTATATTGAAATGCCACTTCAATACGTCCAGCTGGGATAAGAGACTTGGTGAACACCTTTATAGGTCTTATTCGGAGCTTCAGACCATCTTAGAACCGACATACGACCATGAAATGGATCGGGAAAAAGAGGGATAAGATACTACGGTGATTGCTATAGAGAACATAAACAACGTTTATTCAGATGAGGATTTGTTGTATACGGCAGAGGCATTAACCAATGAAAGAACGCACGCTCAAGGGTCTTGCACCCTCATAATGCGTAGCATAGCGTGGGCGTTTGGAGTGGAAAATATGAGATATCTATGCACATGTGTCTTGCATGACTGTATAAATCATAGAAATGCGGAAACACAGAGTCGGTCAATGCGTAAACGGAAGGTTTATTTATAAGTTCATCCAGAACGTTCAATATGCTAGGATAAACCCAAACTTTAGTCTTAGTCTCAATTTGGGCTTCCTGCTCTCTGTCTACGGCAGTCATAATGCATTTTTGCATCAAATGCGCCTTAGTGAGACAGAGTGCTGTGTTTGTGGTTCCCCTAGAGAGGACTGGCTGCATATTTTATACAAATGTCTTCGATGTACGCTGACCTTAAAGATTTTAATACGATGGCATTAATGCTGAGTATATTTTTTCTAGTCATGTTCTCTAGCCTTAAGGTGTAGAGATTATGTTGTGTTCATGCTACGCTAAATCGCACGTATTTGAACGGCACACAGTCAGGCAACACGCTCTGTTGTAGCACAATTAGACTGATTTATTGCAGTCGTTTTAAATAATAGTACGACGTAGTACGGGTCACCAGACCCGATTTGTAAGGAACTCAACTGCAGTACCTAAATACCAAATCCAATCTGAGATTCGTCTGGCGATGAGCCAGCCGATGAGCCCACGGATGTATTTCTTTCGTCTCCGCCTTTTTTGATGATTCTCGGGGAGTAACGTAGTGAATGCGATTTGATACCCAAATGCGGGTAAATTTTTTAGCTAAACTTGAAGTTGCGTTTTCTTACTGAGTGCCGTGACTCAGAGATAGGCAGAGATTTAGATGAGTCTTACTCCCATTTGTTAAAAGCTGGGGCCTTACACCCTAGTTAGACGGATATTTCTGCATCAGTAGTGTTGTTAATGGGCTGTTATTGATATCGCATCAATCCGCATCTGTAGAGACCCATACAGTAGAGCTTTTACGGCAGTTATCCATCTAAAACCTTAAGATATCTTCTGTTGTATGAGGCATATGAGCAAATGCATTGTACTCGTTACAATCCAAAATTTGGCAACATCGGCCCAATAGGTCCGCATGCTCCTATAGACGCAAAGCTCACGAGGAATATTTTACACAAAGATTGTGCTAAGGCATTTTTATGTCAAAATTGGGAAGGACGACATCTTTGGTAACACTGTCGAGGCGTGTTTCCGAGCCCATAAACATCATATATATATTGTATGGAGAAGGTTGTAAAACTTTTAAGATACTTCACAGGTGCACTATTAGCATTAATATGTGCGAGTCTCAGATTTTTATTGACTAAAACCAACCCCCATATCTGCTGGGCTCTTTACTCCCTGCGGTTCCACAAATTAAGGAACTTCTTCGCAGAGCAGGTTTTTTTCTTCATTAGCCTAATAAATCCCTCTGTTTCTTGCAGTCTGTTATCTCGGCGAAGTTGGCTGATTACCTTCCAAGCTTCATCTGTGCTCACCGTTACTTCAATGAAGCCACCCGGACTGACACGCCCTCCAAGTAGCTGTTCCAGCAGCAAGTTATTAAATCTCACACACTCTTGCAGTACGTGTTCTTTATTCTCTACACTATCCTTGCAGTAAGTCAAAAAGGTTCTTTCGCGTGTTTGAACTTGTGAAGATACTCACAAAAACATCCGTGCCCCGACAAACAACTGCGTCAGGTGGTAATTGCCCTCTCCATTTTTTCTCGCTACGCATACTTGGATGTTTGGGATCCATCGGGCTCTTGTGGATGCGTCTTATCTACGCTGCCACTCCATTAGCTACGGTTTCGTATGTCCTCTCTTGTACGCTGACCTCCACTTGATTGTTAGTTAGTGAGGTCTTACACTGCCGCTGCTTCTATTGCCATCCTGCCTGATATGATTGCTGCTGCTCCGGTGGATACCGCCCGGAATGCACAACATATTCTGAATAACGGCTGTCTGTAATACGGTGCCTTGGCTCCTTTTATGTAGCTGGTGCAAGCAGTCGGCGTACGCCATATAGGCGCCGCAAACATTAATGTCGATATATTGACCCAAGCTAGCACTTTTCTTATCGGTTGCTTATTGGCCAAAATCCTCGCAAGAGCTGTCCCTTACGAAATGCTTTATTACTGGAATATCTAAGATGCTCCTTGAAATTTAGCCTGAAGTCCAGCAGAACTTAGAGATAACCTGGCTTGATCCAGCCAATCTCTGACATCACGGATCATTTCATCGCATTTTTGCGTTACCTCAACGGGCGTCTTAGCAACAACCACCGGCATATCCTACGATTTCTACTCCGGTTGGTTGTCTAAATGTAAGAATGCAGTAATACATCATGTTCCATAGTAGCGGTCCAAGTACCGAGCTCTTTTGTACTCCCCCGGTCACTTTGTACTGCTTGGGGCCCTCCTCAGCGTCGTATAGCAGAGTTCTGTCCCTGAAGTAGCTTGCAATGATTCGTAGTAAGTAGTCTCTGGTACCTGCAATTCAGTCAAGGCAACCAACGTTTTGCCCCAATTTGCAGAGTTTCTTTTCTTATCCCAGCCTTTCCATCTCTTTTCTGCAATTGACTTGCGCGCGATATATCATACCGCAGTGATTGCATCGATGGTGCTCATTTTATTCCTAAATACTTATTAGAATCTTGATAGGCCGGGCGAACCCTCTGTGTATATTTCCAAGCGTGTGCATATAAGTCTTTCACCGCACCTTTCCCACTGAGTTCAGCATATACAAAGGTCGGTGCGATGACGGTTCTTTTGGTGGCTTGTCACCTTTCAGAACGAGCAGCAAGCATATGGTTTTCTCATCTCAATGTCCACAAGAAGACATTGGCGGTTTCCATTCGTTTATATAAAAGGACTGTAACTGCATTGTTGTGCTTGATGCTGGTTCCACACTCCGGATCACTTGAATAGAAACACGCATTATTCTCACGATCAGAGCTTATGACGCTTATCAAAGTTTATGCAGCTGGTTTTTCGTGTGCTTTAGTGTGAATATCAAAGTACCGTTAGGTAATTTTTTCATGCTTTTCGAATTCCTACAAAGAAAACGCTTTTTTTACGTCACTTGAATAGAAACAATGGTCGCAAAGTTGCTGTAGTCTAAACGATTCTTAAGAGTTTAAACATTTTGGGGAGCTTTCTACAAAAACGAACTGTTAAGGTAAATTTGTCATTTTATATATTAATGAGTTTGGAATTATGTGCATAACTTAAACTGGTTGCCGGTTGTGGTTGCCAAAAACTATACATGCAATTTAAATTGTATATATATAAATGTATTTACATATCTTAGTTTGATTTTGTGTGCGTGTACGATATGAACTTTAAGTATGAGCTTTGGTATAGAAAAATAAAGCTTATACACCAGTTGTATCTTAAAAATTTCCAGTTTTCGTCTCGTCCAAACCTTTGCCACCCTTGGTAGATTTGCTTTCCAGTTTGTTAAATATTTCTTATCTTATTTGATTGTGCTAGTTTGGTGCGCACCGCGCTACACCACTCACACATACAAAGGTATACAATCCATCTCCTAAAGTGTTTATAAGTTTCATGCTGAATATCACAATTACTGACTGGGACAGGGCACTAGAAATGGTTCTGTTTTGAGCTACACGTCTAAATGCCATCCATATACAAGGCAGTGACGTATATGGGCCATTGGCCAAAATATAGTCAATTTATCTTTGATGAAATCAGTATTAAAAAAGTCTTTTATTTCTTCCCCTTTTCAAGTGTCAGTACAGTTGCATTGGTTTACATTCATTCTTTAAAAAGAGATGAATAAGAAGGATAATGAATGCCGTACGGCTGTTGTGCCACATTTTACTTATCTACTGTTTCATATTTTTGACTTTTGGGACAGACCACGTCATGATTGCTTTGATTGTCCTGAATTTTCCTGCTCAAATAGATTGATGATTGTCCTTCCTTGCCTTGTCTTGTTCCTTTGAGATTTCTGCGGCAAAGATGGGAAGGATTTTTTATTTTGTGTGTTTGTTTTGGAGTTATTTTCCTGTGAAAAATAATCTCGTAATGGCGCACAGTTTTTAAGAAGTAAATAGTACATCTTTGAGCAGTTTTAAGGTATTTTTTTTCGTTGCCTATGTATGTTGTATAAGCTTAAAAGTTTATGAATTAACTGGTTGCCTGGTAAACAAAATGATAATCTAAACCTTTTAAAGCCGTTCTGCTTAAACTTACACCTGTAGATAAGTAAGGGAGTTTCCACCGTTTTAGGCCGGTTTTTGGAATCAATTTGCGCATGCAACGGTTCTAACTATTTCTTGAGAGTAACAAATATGTTTATTCGACTGAGAAAGAACTACATAGCTTATACAGTTCAAGTCATATTTCTAGAAGGGCTTCCTAACAGGCCATTGGTGCTTTAAATATGGTGCCTAAGAGATCGCATCTTAAAGTTTAACGTGGAGCTAGGAACAATTGCTAACGACAAAAATACAATATAGTAAACTCGCTTCGGTGTGGTAAATCGCAAATTTAAGTGTTAGATAGTGCGAGTACAGACAAACACAGATATAACTAGGACACAGTCAATCAGTAAGATGATCCGTAAAAGTATTCCAAAGGATACACCATATACCATAATATATGTGTACAAATTTGAGAAAGACGATTATTTATCTTACGGCAGACTTCAAGAAATCTGAAACAGTTAAGGACCAGATGGTTATCTACAAATGAAAAGCTCTCTAATTTTGAAAATGATGGTCACAATAACATTAGAAGGTCGCGACTGTGAAGTAATTGTCGTATAGCTAAGAAATTACTCATTCTGAAGTTCTGAAGAACAGAATGCAGTTGTTGAGGTTGGCATTTAAAGTCTACACAAATAAATAAAACAAAACTGTATGTATTGGCAAACTTTTAAAAATTACTATGTATTTTACTGAAATAACAGTTTTATATGGAATGCACATACAGCAATATCCTAATTGCCCATGTCCACCGCTCACTTATGCACGCATGCACGCATATTTTTGATTCCGATTCATAGATTCATCATCATTATTGTTACATAACTTAGGCTTTCTAGAGTTCGTAATGGATTTGGCAGATAAGAACATAATACAAGTGCGTTTATTCACAAATTGTAACTTTAATTAAACAAATAGCAAAAGTTCACCAATTTACACTGGTGATTACATATTATTCACTTATTATAGCACTATTATTCACATAGGCGGTAGCTATATCTATATAACTAATAATAACAAATAATAACTTACTTACAGCGATAAAGTTGCTGTATTTGTATCAAATCTACTGTTTCGAGAAGATTCTAGTCTTTTTACTGTATTCTATTCGAACCACCTTTAAAGTACAAGAAAAAAAAAATGTCGGAGACGCGGCCGTGTTATATATACAAATTCCCAACAATATTACAGAGCCTAAAGATATGCAATGGTTTTTTGTAATTTCCTTATTGTAATCCAATTCAATACACTGCTTATTCTTATATACGAGTGTGTACAGTGCAATAAAAGCTTTCTATTTACATTTTTTCTTCTTCGTGCTAACGCAAGTCTACTGTATTTTTCTTCACAAAAACTCAAATAAATTATATACGAAAAAAAGTCGTAAAAACTAAAACAAATAAATTGCAACAGGGACCTTGCCACTTCTTGACCTTGTGTGCAATACGACTCGTATGCGTCTGTGAAAGAGTTGCTCAGAAATATATGTGCCGGTTGTTATATATGTACACATTATGATTGGATGATACTAACTACATATATCCTCAACATTCGAAAAATGTAAAAATTTCGGTAGCATATAGAGAAAATTAAATTTGGTTTTTGTGCATGTGATGTTTCCTTCAATCTTGAATTTTTTCAAATACGAGTGTGTAGATAATATTCAAAATGAGATATTTTAGGACAAATACCTTAATCCCCGCCGCATCATTTTATAATTCGCGAGAATTTCAAATACACATCCATCTGTCGGGGGCTTGCATATGAGATAACGATAAAATATTATAAAGAACAACCACTTATTATATAGAACATAGCACTTATTTATACGATGTGTCGTGTTGAGTTGTCCTTGCCTGACTATACATAAATACTTATTAACAGAAATATAGGAAATGTGACGCCTGCGTCATTTTGGATACACTCACGTTCGCGTGCTATGACAAATGTACTCGTACATACAACTCTTGGCAATTTAATGAGTAGTAAAACTACGACAAAAAAATGTTCTGACGCAGTATGAAGATGAACATAATTGAAAGGATATTCCACCAGGATACTTGTCTGAGTTTGAGTGTGTCACTGCTCGCCCAAGTGCGTGTATGTAATTTATATACTGCAACTTTTGCATTGTAACTCCGCGTGCTGTTCTGCACAAAATGGTGCTTTTGTGATGCCTATGTCTGTCTCTGACATAATAAATTATAATGTTAATAATTACAATCGCACTATATAGGTTAAAAGTAAACAGACAGATCAACGCTTTACGTTGGGTATTTAAAAATAAAATTTGAAGATCAAATGTTGAGGTTATTGTTATCATCTGGAGAAACTCCAAAAAAGATGCTGAGGTTGATTTGCCTGGGATGAACACACAATGGTTTTGGGCCAATACTGGCTTTAGAGTATGGGTCAATCACTTTAGCATATTGGGCTACCTCGTAGGATCGAGGAGAAAATTTGCGCGGTACTCAACTACCTTATACCACAATAATTGCTGGACGTTGTGATATTTCACTTCTTACGTATATGGCCTTTTCTCCAGTATTCTGGCTTCGTTTCCTCCTTCCATACCTCAAAATCCTCAGTTAGCTGGCCATTTTGCAACTCACAGAAGTGTTTTTTCCATCGTTCAAAGTTGTCATAGAGATCGGCAATCAAATTTCCCTCTTTGGCTTTGCAGTGTGCAACGCTATTTATATTGCGTCATACTCTGGACTCTTTGGTCATCCGCGTTTGGTGCAGTCTTTGCTCTCTGTACATACTGTTCTAGTTCATGGACGAGCTTCTTCTTTCAGGCTGCATTCTGACCTTTTTTTCATATCTTCTGAGCTCTTTACATTCTTCTTCGCGTGTCCGGTTCTATAAGATACGCAACATTCTTACGATCAGTAGTCATTAGGTTACATTCATCAACAAACCAGTCGCTCTGATCTACTGCGTCTACTGCCTAAGAGTGAAGCCCGAGGGGGCCGTTGTATCCTACTCTAACAATGATTAGGATACTTGGACACTTATGTAGATAGATACTTTGGGAAGTTGGATGTGCTCTCAGATGAGGTTTAGTGGAGCAGTTAGCCGGGTCAGTGCAACCGGTTGCCGTCATCCCTTGAATCAACAAATAAACCAAATACTGGCATGTCTTTTATAGGTGGACGTTAATTGTCGCATTACAATTCGTGTCCGAAAAGGATCGTGAGGTGAAGTCTTCCTGACAGGTTAATCCAATAGACAAGTTCTGCATAAGATGTAGTCAGCAGTACTAAATTTCATGTCTCTATTACGCTCGGCATCTCAGCCGCAGGAGTTTGTCTTCCTTCATTTCGGGCGTATATTATTGCTTGACCGTAGTTGTTTCTGAACGCTTCGTATCCAAGGATTTGTGATGCAATCTGTGCTCCTAGCACCGTACCACCAAGGTAGCGGTTCAAGTCGACGTTAGTACCGTCATCATATTGTCAGGTTATGTGTTGATAGATTATATACAACTTTTAACAAAAAATAAACTTAAAGCTTAAATTTTAAGAATCGAAAGAATACAAAGTATTTTAATTTCTCACTCGCTCCAGCCAACTATCTAGGTATTTTTGTTTAAGCATATCTTTTGAACTTTACTATTCATAAAAAGCCCAAAGCAATAAAATGGCAGATTGGTTTATGTAACACTTCATTGTTTTATTCTTGTGACTTTGTTGTGTCACTGTAACACCATACAATTGCTGCTTCTGAGTTAGAAAATAAGTTATACTACACAATGCAATTGTTTCATTTAACATAACAAATTATTGTTAATTCTCTGTGAAATCCTCGTAACAAAAACGTGTGCTACAAATGCATAACTTTGTTGTGCAAGCAATGGAACTTAGACACGTTTCACTTTGCTTGTCTTCATTTTCAATTCAGTTACAGTCGGAGATGGAGAATTATTTCTTATAATTGTGTTATTGGATTCAAATGGAATCTTGCAAGGTTATTAAAAAGGTTATCTTTAAAAGGTGAATGAAGAGATTCTCATTTAGGCACTCGTTAGCTAGATAGAAGAAACTATTGAAAGTTTATTTTTATCTCCTTGGGATATTTTCTTATGATTTGAGTGTTGATTGGAAATAATAACTTTCGCATTTGTATACTATATAAAAAAGAAAGAATTAAACAAACAAATAAAATAAGCAACTAACATAATTAGAAACTGTTCAGTTATTTTCATTTTGTTTATGATTTTCTTCGCTATAGACGCTTTTGTCATTTTTTTAATTGCAGTGCACTCGACAGTGAAGAATAATGTAGTTATTTATTGTGTATAACTGTATTATAATGAAAAAAAATTAATATCTACATTCAAGTACATCAAGCTTCCATCCGCATTATATTGGGTTTTTCAATTGGAACGCCCCCTTTTTCTTATAGGGTTTCTAGGATATGCGTAAAGTTAGCTGTGCTTTTATTAATTTTTCAACTCTTCTATACCTGCTCTTTAATCATGGAGAATTACACTCTTTATCATTATCAAAGTTCCCGATAGGTTGCGAACGCTTATTGTGCGCTTAACATTCTCTGAAAGAAAGTCTATTTCTAGCTCGACAGATTCGATTATAGACAACAAGTCGCATTTAGGCAACTCAGCAACCCAAAGTCATTCACGAAATGGGATTACATATCGAGTACTAACAGTTTTTCAGTTTATTTGATGCAGGATCCATTCAAGAATAAAGGTTGGGTGTTTAAATTACGCTTAGACGACAGAAGACAGCATTGGGTATTGGAAGCGTTAAATTCTACTCTATTGTGTGGTTATGTTGTCAAGGTCATGACATACGTTGTTGTTCAAGTTCCACTTGCGATGAAGAGGGGCGTGCAGAAAGCGCGAATTCATATGAAAAGCTAAGAGTGCTGTCATCAGCGAAAGAATGAATTGGATTAGAAGTAGCGGATAGGAGATCATTAATGAAAATGAGAAAGAGTATCGGAGACAAAACAGAGCCTTGGGGAGCACCGGCGTTTATGTGGTTAACACTGGATTTAAAACCGTCCAATATTGTCTTAATTGAACGGTCAGAAATGTAGTTACTACATTCAAACAAACAGGGTCTTATTAATTCAATAGGTATTCATTTTCGACAAAAGAGCTTGATGCCAGTCTTTGTCAAATGTCTTGAAAATATCGAGTGCAACAACTTTACTTTTACCAAATTTGTGAATAGAAAGGTTCAACTTTTAGGTGAGATACGCCATTAGATCACCTGTAGAACGTTGCCTTCGAAAACTGTACTGCTGATCGCAAAAGGTTTCACGTGATTCAAGGTATTGCATATTATTGCGATTGATCCGCGTTTCCATGACTTTAGAAAGTATGGATGTTAGCGCAATGGGTCGGTACGAGGAAAGAGATGACGGTTCGCCTTTTTTAGGAACAGCTGGATAAAGGATTTTTCCAATTCTTTGGGAAGACTCCGCAAGAAGAAGATAAATGGAAAAGCCTGCGCAGTGGCAAAGGCAACGTTGAAGAACACCTCTTCAAAACTATAGCGGGTATAACATCAGGCCCAGCAGATTTATGAATGTTGAGATCATTTAATACTCTATGGGGAATGATTGGGATTGAAGACGAGGCAGTGTTTTTAATTAGTTTTACGAATGACCTAAAATTTGTACTTCCTTTGGGACATTGAAGTATTTTTTGCCTCAGTTTCTGGTCATAGACGTATTTGACTCATCTAAGGTAGGCATAGCAATCATTTCTGACTTTTCTAAATATGGTTTGGTTTTCCACAGTGGGATTTTGTTTATATAACCAAAAGCATACCTCTCGGTTCTTAGATGCCTCTTTGCAGCCTAATATTAATTAAAAAATATCATACCAAACATTTTCCTTCGGTTTAATACAATTTGTCCTGGAAGGGATAAATTGTCTCAAACCCTCCTGGATTATGTTTGTGATAGTATCAGAATAAGTCATCCACACGACTATTGGCATTAAGTGGCCAGTTGTATTCCTAAAGAAATTGTTAAGGCCAACCCAGTCGGCTTTCTCGTGTAGCCATACTTCTCTGTTAAGAGTTTCTCTTTCACTGCGTGGTTCGACAACGAGAAAATAGCTGATAGCACACAATGTTCTGAAGAGCCTAGAGGTGATGATACACTGACGGTGTAATTGTTATGATGAGAAGTAAGAAACAAGTGAAGGCTATTAGCTACTTACAATGTCTGGAATTCTAGTGGGTTCATTCACAAGCTGAGTAAGATTGTTAAAATCAGCAAATAATTCAAAATCCTTTCCTTGCAGTGCTGTTCTGCTTGAATGGCAAAATCAACTATAATTGCGTATATTGAAATCACCCGCAATGCTGCTTACAGAAAATGGATCAAGCGGCAAAATTCTAGTTATAGAGTCAGACAGTGCGTTAAATACTCACTTCAAGTTGAGACACTATCTAAAGTAGGGTTTCTATATATGAAGCAGTAGTGAAGGATCCAGAAATCGATTACTTATTCGTGTGATTTGACGCTTCTGGACTTTTTCTTTATGGCTATGTTGAGTTCACAGTATATGCCAATAAGCCAGAGCCTCTCCAAACACGAAGCTTTCATCATATTGCCTGATTTAAGCGAAAAAGTCATGAAAAATCGGGTTCAGCGCATTCACTCGTGCATGGGTTTTCGAACAGAACATTTGAATTATGTTATCTTTCATAATTAATAGCATCGATGGTTATTAAATCCGAAATAAATTTTTAAAACTTACTCTCTTAAAGAACAACCATCATAGATATATGTATACGAAAATCTCGACTATCGATCTCGTTTGTCGAACAAAATCCTTGACCGCGTGTGAAAGTAGTTCTTCAAGTAACAACTTCAAGGAAACTTTTACTGATTTTTCAAAAAATATTTCACTATTAGGGATAGTTTGCTAAATAATGAATTTTTTTTTTGAAATCAAAAGTGATCTGGAACGAAAAACCCTTCTGAATTACTTCCTAAAAGCAGCAAACAATCGCATATGATCAGTACATAAACTTTAAATGGTCCTCAATAGTTCAGATACTTGTAGTTTAGGCCACGCTACAATTCTTTTTTAAACCCTCTAATAGACACTTTAAAGTTGAGAAGAGTATAACTGAAGAAGTGTATGTAAATCATTGCAATTTCAGGAATTTTTAATTAATTTTTTATTTGAAAGTTTCTGGAAGTTATAGAAAAGACTTACTGTTAGATTGCTGTCATGATTTTAATCGTAACTCGCTTAATCCTTATTTGTATCTACAAAGATTAAAATTGATTATTTAAGTAAGTTTAAGCTTTGTTTCTTACAGTTAAGTAACTTCTACCCCTGCATACTCAATTTCAGAGAATCACACTTGTTCATCTCCTTCAACACTTATCACCCCCACCATCACTAATGACTATGTGGCCTGAGCAATTTAAACACTTTGGGATATTTGTATGTTTGAACCAAAGCAATCCTTTTATTCCGATACAACATAAAATAAATCAACTAACCACGTTTTTATTTCTATTACACGTCCGATGTCTGCTGCAACTTCAATTCAGAACTTTTAATTGCACTGCAGCTACGGAGCAAATTACGTCTACGTGTAATTAAAACAATTTAAAAGTTCCTAATTGAACAGGAAAACGTTTTTCCTTCATACGTTTCTATTTAATGCTAAACGTTCTCGATGTTGAGAATAATCCATCCATAATGAAGTACAGATAATTGCACAACCTGTATAAATGTTATGTGTTATACTGTTATTCGTTATAGGGTTATATATCTCGCAGGAATGAACACTTTTATCGAGCAAATATGACCACACTCAGTAGATATTAGACTCCTTGTAAAATCACTGACAGAGATAAGGAGGATTGTGTTATTTATAGCACGTTTCTTTGTACTTTTGATCAGCTTTGCGGTCTTTTGTGCGCTTGGTTTTGCCAGGATTACAATGGTTTATCTTATAGTAGAAATAATACTTACGACCGATTAAAGTGAGGTGATTACTTTGTTTCAGCGATTTTTGCTAAACCTTTAGAAGATTACCTCTTCAGCTCCGTCAATCTTGAACTGCTTTCAATTGATGACGAACAGTCACTATAGCTATAGTGCACTTTAAATGTCAATGCCATAACAAGTGGAAACGTGTATTTAATCCGAGTAAACAGATGAAATCCAAGAGGAGGGTTGATGATATTTCAACCCAAATAATTTTTTTTTACAAAAATGCTTGAGGAGCAATGATTGCCACTGCAGCAGCGAAAGCACGCAAGCAGAAATTGGTTAAAGTTTTCTACTACTCTTTCCTTCCTCATTTAATTTTCGTATGTATTCATATATATACATATATATAATATACTAGTATGTATGTATGTAAATATTGTGTGTGTGTATTTGCCTGAAAAGTCCTTGATGTTAACACGAGTAACAAAAGTAAATAAATGTTGTATATCCTGTGCAAATACATCTACGCATTTTCTTATTTTGTTTTTTTCTTTCGAAAAATCATAATATTGATGCTAAGTATATTATATATGTTTATAGTGATAGCATATAGCTGCAACAGTAATGGATATTGCAAATTTTAAAAGAATGCTGTTAAACGACGTGACCAGCAAAAATTTATATCCTGGGTATTGTATCGACATCAACTGCGTCCGCCTGTTGATGACTCGAGCAGGATTCCTTTCTGTCCTTCATGGTTTTTATACTAACTTGCCTTGAATTCCTTGCTTGTAGCCATTTCGTTCGTATGAATTGTTGTTTTTTCTTCTGGTATGAGGTGGAACGAATTGATCTTAGAGATGAAGATGAACAAAGCCAACGAACGCTAGGCTGTCCATTTTATTCAGTAGCAGATTCTGTTAAGGACATTTAATTTATATTTTCTCTGTCACATTATTTGCGGAATGTTGGGAAATAATATAAAGTCAAATGCTGTTTTAACTTGCCATGCCTATTTATTCTTCTGAATAAGGTCATAAAATCAAAAACCCTCTTAGTTACGACAGTATTATAAGCATTTATTTTAAAATTACACATTATTTGAGCCTACCCCACTTTATGTTTCTTTGTTCCAAAAGTGCTAAAGTCGCCTTTAGGTTTTTGGACTTTATTAAAATTGATTTATTATCAGTGACATATAATAAATCTTGACTGCTTGTCTTATGGAAACTTAAGGCAAGCAGTCAAGATTTATTCAAGATTTAGTTTATGCGAGCATGATCCTTTTGTTGTGTTTACTATTTGATAAGAATAAAGGAACGCAATTAATGTTTATCGTTTAAATTCAGACCACGCATCTGACCAGAGGACATGTACATTAATATATACATTAACTTTCATTTCTTTCATTACTTAACGACCCTTTCTGATGGAAGCAAATATATAGGCATGTTTACAAGTGTTGTTGACCTTAAGACATCTTCCATTGTTCTTTTATTTATATCTATCGCTATCGTGCACTCAATCTTCGTAAATACATGGCTAAGTGGAATGATGCCTTGTATAAAAAAAGTCAATATATAGGTTGGTGTTTGCTGGGTTTGTCAAGAGTATAATTGTATAGAGCAAGGAACGCACCAGGCTCGGAAGTTCTACCAAAGAGTCCGTGGTATGACGCAATATACACCGCGTTGCACGTACTGCATGGACAAAGAGGGTTATATGATCGCCGATCGTAAAGGGATCTTAGAGCGATGGGATGTGCACTTTCATGAGTTGCTAAATGGCCAGTTAACTAAGGAATTGGAGGCTCTACCAATGACCAAAGATCATACTATGCTGCTGCCACCAAGCATAGACAAAGTTAGCAGAGCGATAAATCGGCTCAAAAATAATAAGGCGCCGGGATCTGATGGGATCCTAGGCCCTACATTACACCAAGCAATTCATGAAATAATAATGGAAGTATGGGATTAAGAAGCTATGCCAGAAGACTGGCAAAAAGGCATCCAGTGCCCCATACATAAGAAGGGAGATATCACAAAATTCAGCAATTATCGTGGTATAACGTTGTTGAGTACCGCGTATTTTCTCCTCTATCCTTCAAGACAGTGTGCTCCATACACTAAAGTTATCATTGGTCCATACCAGTGCGGCTTCATTCCAGGCAAATCAACCACTGATCAGATTTACACCCTTCGGCAGGTGATGGAAAAATGTCTAGAGTTTCAAAACTCACGCCTCACGCCTATGATAGCAATAGATATGGCGCCGTGGCTCAGTGGATAAGAGCCAGTCTTTCTGAACAGGAGTTTCGTGGTTCGAGTCCCACCTCTCGCGAAAGTCCTCTTCACCCTGGCGTTGGAGAAAGTGATCCGAGACTCTGAAGTAACGGCGAGAGGAACAATCCTCTATAAGTCCATTCAGATACTGGCTTACGCAGACGATATTGACATCGTTGGTAGAAACCCAAGAGCTGTACAGGAAGCTTTTATCCAGATTGAGCAGGCGTCACGAAAACTGAGGTTGCAGATAAATGAAACAAAACAAAGTACATGGCAGCCGCGTCTGCGAGTAGAAGATCCAACATTGGTCCCTAAATTCAAATAGTGGAGCGCGAATTTGAAGTAGTGCAATCCTTTAACTATCTCGGGTCAACTGTAGCAGCCGATAACAGCATGGAACCAGAAATACGCGCACGGTTGCTTAAAGCCAAAAAAGCCTACCATAGCTTGTCAAGACTCTTTAAATCCAGGAACTTAACCATAACATCCAAGCTGCTGGTACATAAGATAATGGTCATACCAGTACTTACATATGGATCTGAGACTTGGTTGCTTAGCAAAAAGCATTCTGACCTCTTAGCCGCGTTCGAGAGAAAAGTCTTACGGAGAATTGTTGGCCCCGTATGTGAGGAAGGACGATAATTAAGTGAAGTGGAATGTATGTGACTTTTGCAACAAATACAATTCTTAGAAGAGTTCTAATTCGAGCACAATTTTCTACTCATAAATGCGGAGTCATTGTAAGTCGTCTTACCGTACACAACTTGTAAACCCATATAAGTTGTATGTATTAATTTTTCAAATTGTTACGACGGCCAAGTTGTTCTTCACTGTAAGCAATTGTACCTGCAATAAAGCCTATGGGTAAGGACGAATGGACGCAGTGTTTCAATAACCTTTTGTAAAATTCGAATCAGTACTTTGCAATGTTATGACATAACAACAGTTGCGAATTCATCTTTAAGACCAAAGCGCAGACAGCTTCAAAAGCATTTTAAGCTTCAAAGTAAATATTAATCCAAACTTATTAATTTTTCTCTCTCTTACAGATTGTCACATTCTTGTAGCGGAGTATTATTTTGTTAAAAGGTGTACCTAGAAGAGAACGAGTTGAAAGCTTGTCCATTGAGTAGAGATGTCTGAGCAGCAAAAGCTTTCGTTATGTCCACGACTCGTCGACTATTTAGCGATTGTTGGAGCGAGAACCACACCGGTTCATAGATCGCTGCCGGGAAATAAAACGCCACCAGTGCAGGTAAGGCTAAGTTGCAATAAATCACATCGTACAATGCAAAACAAATTTTCTCTTCGGTGTGGGAATTTTTTTTTATAATTCGCGCACGCAAGTGGTTCGCACCCTTATATTGCTCGGCTATATGCTTGGCACAGCGTTGGCGTTAAGGAAAAGGATGAGAAAAGAGGAGATGTCTATGAACTTGTGATTTCAATGCAAGGGGGCTTAGGCGCACCAGACCAAATATGACAATTGTACTCAAGTTTAGGGCAAATAAAAGCCTTGTAGATAGTAGCCAGATCTGAGGGAGTGAAATATTTCTTGCACTGGGCTAGAAAACCTAAAAATTTCGCAACATTTTTGGCGACGGTAAATATGTGATCATTCCAACGAATTCCGTTAACGCACATACCGAGTATTCCGAGATTTTTAGTTTCCTCGATGCAAGTGCCATTCATGGATAATGCCATGGGATTTAGGATTCGCTTAGACGATAGGAGACAGCATTGGGTTTTGGAAGCGTTAAATTCTACTCGTTTGTTTTCCCCAATTTTATTATGTTGTCTAGGTCAGAATTTAACGTGCTTAACATTCGTAGTTGTTTGAGTTCCACATGCGAAGTAGAGGGACGTTGCTCAAACTAATACGAAAAGCTGAGAGTGGTGTCGTCATCAAAAGAGTGAATTGGATTAGAAGTCACAGAAAAGAGATCATTAATAAAAATGAGAAAGAGTGTCGGGGACAAAACAGAGCCCTGGGGAACGCCAGCATTTAAATTATGTACTTTAGACTTGAAACCGTCCAATACAACTTGAATTGAGTGGTCTAAAAGATAGCTTCTAATCCAGTGAAGCAGTTTATCATCGACTCCATAAGCACGCGTTTTAGACAAACGAGAATCTCTGTCAAATGCCTTAGAAATATCGACTGCAACAGCTTTGCTTTCTCCAAATTGATGCAAAGACCGTTTCCACTGTTCGGTGAGATATACCATCAGATCACCAGTAGAACGTTACCCACAAAATCCTTACTGCCGGTCACTAAGGATTTCGTAGGTTTCAAGATATTTCTTGAGCTGAAAATTGATCAGCGTTTCCATGACTTTGGAAAAAATGGATGTAAGTGCTATGGGTCGGTACGAAGAAGGAGACGAAGGCTCGCCTTTTTTGGGCATGGTCTGGACAAGGGCTGTTTTCCAACTTCTCGGGAAGAGTCCAGAAGAATAGAATAGATGGAAAAGCTTACGCAATGGTAATGCTAGCTTGGAAGAACACATCCTTTGAACTAATGGGCAAATACCATGCGGATTTGTCAGTGTTGAGATCGTTTAAAACTCTAGCAACTGCACGAGTACGAATGTCATTATAAATGAGCATTGGAATCGACGACGAGGCTGTATTTTTGATTCTTTTCACGAATGAATAAAAATGTATGTTACCTTTGGGACATTGTAGTATTTTTTGCCACAATTTTTGGTCGTAGGCGAATTTGATTCGCCAAAGATGAGCATTGCAATAATTTTTGGCTAGTTTAAAATTTGTTCCCGAAAGCATACCTCTCTAATCCTAGAGCCTCTTTACAGCTCTAGTCATACCATCCATCATCACTTGGTATGACAGATTTATTCCTGAAAAGGATAAAGTTATTACTCTCGGACATTTGTCAGAAATTCGCGAAAGGTGGGAAAAGTTTTTTAGTGTTTTTCTCGGGATTTTAACTTTGGACCTCAATAGTACAACGAACTAACCACATCGTCTTTATTCTTTCTTTCAGGTGCCCGAGCTGTTGCGGCGCTATCCACCATCGGATCATGCAGACTTTCCACTGCCACTGGATATGGTGTATTTCTGCCAGCCGGAAGGATGTACCAGTGTTGGTCCACGGCGAACTGGGTCTGCGATCCGCGATGCGACATCATTCGTTTTTGCTCTCACCGACAAAGATTCCGGGAAAACACGTTACGGCATTTGTGTTAACTTTTACCGGCCCATTGAGAAGCATTCATCTGGTGGAGACAAAGGTGCCGCTGGACATGCCAACAGTGCAGGTGGTGCACCGCATGGTAATCGCGGCCGTCGCAGTTCTGCTTTCCGTCGGGAATCTTGGCGCAAAAGCATGGAAAAAAGCTCCGACTCAGCATTCAGTAGGCAAGTTTCAATTAGAATTCCTTTGCGCCACATACCTATGCGTGCGTCTTTACCACTAATACGAAACATGGTACATATAATCATCTATTTAATAGTTATGGCATTTTAACTTCTTCTAGCGACTACAGAAGTAATGTAGCACCAAGTGATTCAGATCGTGAAGTGCCGTCACGTCGCGACTCAGATCCACCACAGCATCACCACAGCGGAGTGGGCGCACCGCCTCCATTTCACTCACAACAGGCCCACCATCTGCATCAACAACAGCCTCTCAAGATTGGATTAATTGCACCCCCAGCTGACTCCGAGTCGGGCGGCAGTCATTCGCCATCACCTCGAGCATCACGAAAGCGCACAAAAATCCGCAATCAATCGCTCACCTCATTGTGCATCATCTCGCATCATCCGTTCTTCACGACATTTCGTGAGTGTCTGTTCATTTTAAAGAAACTCATCGATGCGTGTAATGAGTCATCCTCGCCGAAGAGAGTTGGCGCCTCCAAGCAATATAATAGGTAGGTGGTTGTGTGTGTGCGTGTTTATGAATTGGTGCTGAAATTTCAATTCACAGAGACAACGTTTGGACTGTGCTCACAGGAAGCGCCAGCGAAGCCACCCCCTCAATTGTCATTCACGATGTCAAGGAAATTGAAACCTGGATATTGAGATTATTGTCCACACCAGTACCTGTACCTGGATCGACTAGAGTTGAGGTATGTGATTTGGTTGGAAAATCGATAAACAAAAACTTATTGCATTGATTGCCTTGCCTCCCCAGCTGGAGATCCTCTCGCCAACCGTTCATGAACCTTTGCTGTTCGCTTTGCCGGATCATACACGCTTCTCATTGGTCGATTTCCCGCTGCATTTGCCACTCGAGTTGCTCGGCGTTGAGACATGCCTCAAAGTGCTCACACTGATCATCCTCGAGAATAAAGTTCTCTTTCAGTCACGTGACTACAACGCCCTCTCAATGTCTGTTATGGCATTTGTCACAATGCTTTATCCGTTGGAGTACATGTTTCCTGTGATCCCATTGTTGCCCACCTGTATGAGTTGTGCTGAGCAGTTGCTGCTAGCGCCGACTCCATTTGTAATTGGGGTGCCGGCGACTTTCCTTATGTACAAGAAGAATTTCAGGTAAGTAAAAGAGTTAAGCGAATAGTTTTGACAAATATCGCCATCATTATTAGTTGGCTAACGTATATGTTAAGCACATACAGTGGTATTTATTTGAACCCAAAAAAACTATAAAACAGGGTACTTAACAAAAGTGGAATTCCTTTTGCTGATAAGCAACAAACATAATAGAGCAAATAGGAACATTCCCAATGTTGCAATGAAATTATTGCTAAGCAACCACTGTAAATCACATGTTGGTCGGCAAAACGCTACATTCAAACGTTGATTAGCAAATGTTGAATAGAAAACTATGTAAATGAAATGTTGGTAAGCAAAAAGTATAGGTATATTCCAAATGTTGCAAGAAAATATTGCAATTAAAATGTTGGTGTACAAAACGCTGCATACCAAAGTTGATAAGCAAAGGTTGAATAGAAAACGATGTAAATCAAATGTTGGTATACAAAAAGCATTGCTTAATGGGTATATACCAAATGTTGCAATTCAAATGTTGGTCAAAAATTGATAAATGATAAGCAAAGGTTGAGCAGAAAGCGATGTAAATCAAATGTTGTTAAGAAATAAGCAGCATTTCAAATATTGATAAGCAAATGTTGAATAGACAACTATTTAAATCAAATATTGGTCGGTAAGCAAGATCATTGATAATCGAAACTATACATTCTATAAAACATTGCTATTATTAATTACTCCTAATGTTCAATGTCATAAACAAAATTTTTAGTCACTTACATAATAAGTTACACTTACTCGTACTTACTATCCATAATGGCATATACGGATCATTACTGAACAATGGACATTTACATTGCACTTCCCATATTTTATCTTAGATTGCCCGATGACATTTGGGTTGTGGATTTGGATTCGACAAAACTGTCTGCTCCAACCGGTAGCCATGAAGAGATTCCTGGCTTACCGGAACCGGAGGGAACGCTTCTGAAAAATCACCTGAAGCAGGTAAGTGGAATGATGGGTTTGCTCAGGTTATTGTATTATCTTATGCTTTAAGTGTGTAAGCTAATCAAATTAATTTCTTTCTTTCAAAATTTTTCCTATTAGACGTTTCTATCATAATTTTTTTTCATTGAATGAAAAAATATCTTAATTTATTTTTTACAAATACTTCTTCTTCTTCTTCTTCTTCTTCTTTGAAGTGAATCATTATATTTGAAAAACATATTCCAATTTAACGTCCGGTCATCATAAATCAAAACTTTTATTTTATTTAACAAAAAAACAATCTAATCTGAATGTGCCTTTTTTCAAAAATTTCTGCAAATTTATATCTTTTCCTACGCAGCTAATTATGTATATGTAATTTAATTATTTATTACAAACATTTTATTTACAGACTATCATGTGTTCTATTATTTGTTCTTAAACTTTACCTCTCTCTATTCTTTCATTTTCAACGCTCTCATCTCAAATCAAAAAATTCAAAAATAAAATGTAAAAAAAAACACAAAACAAACTCAAACACATTATTCGATTGAACGCGCAGGCTATGCAACTTATGGATGAAGCCGGACTTGGTGTAAATATTTTATTTTTAGATTTGTTTTTCTTTGTAAAATATTTTTGCAAAATTTGTATATTAACCCATACAGAAAACGTGACAAGCGTGAACCTAAAAGAAAATCCTGTAAAAAATTAATTCTTCTGCATGCTAACTTAACTAAATCTATTAAAATATCTAATAATCCCCCTAACCAAAAATTAAATGCAAAGTAATGGAAATTCATATGTTGTATTGTTGTAAACAGTAACGGTAGATTTGTTATATCCTTAACATTGTTGAAATGTATAAATATTTACATATGTAATTACTTTTGAATTTATCAAAGTTTTTGGGATAAAATGCAAGCAAATACTTGTTTAACTTGCCCTCGTACTACGACGACGCATTAGAAAATCGAAACAACCACGCCTATTACCCGTCTATAGTGATCCTGAAATCATCCTATAACAACCCAATAATCGTATATACGTCCTGTATAATAATAGATCATAAATTATACCACAAGAGACCTTCCAAGTTCGTTCATCGGAGCTAGGTGTCCTGCCCACCAGATCTTGCCGATTTTACTTTTCTTCACGGTGTCAACTTTGCGGTAAACGTCTTAGATCTCATCATTACGGAGTTTCCGGAAACATCCTTTCTATACATACATACAAAAATCCAAAAATACACCTTAAGATTTTTCTCTCAAACGCAGCCAAGAGGTCAGAGTGCTTTTTGCTAAGCACCCAAGTTTCGGGTACCATGTACTTTATTTTGTTATCTCACTTACGTGCAGCAGCCCCAGATTTCGTGCCGTCCGCACAATGAAAGCTTCTTCCACAGCTCTTGGTTTTCTAATTAATGATATTAATATTGCTACAAAATTTCAAATAATCTAATAAATCTTACAGCCTTAATGTATGCTATTCAAAAGTGCTTAATTCTAATTTAGTGCCTATTTTTAGTATGCAGTATGTACATTGCGATTTATCTTAGGATTAGAATCCCATTATCTCCGCTAATAACTAATTTTCGTAACAATATCTTCTGCGAAAGCTAGTATCTGGATGGATTTATAGAGGGTTATTCCTTTCGCAGTTACATCAGAGTCTCGGATAACTTTTTCCGACGCATTATAGTCCATCCCTTTGCCGGAGTCCGTTATAGAGAGTGATCGGGTATATTTACTTGTCTTACAACATTGGTCGTTGTCAACCTACATAGTTGTGTCAGTTTATTTAAGATGCCCAATTCTCACATGGCTTTATTCTCCGCAGACTATGTTTCAATATGCGGCTTTAAGGTCGATAAACAGATGGTTTAGTGCCAAAGGGTGAATATAATTAGTTTTTGATTTGTTTAAGATGAAGCCACACTGTTATGGCAAATACTGATTTTAGCATATTGTGCTATCTTGTCTTGAAGGTCATCCTATAATCGTTTTATTTTTCTTTACTGAAATAAGGTATGAAAATCGGTGGCAGCGTTTGCTGCAGAGAGAAAACTTGAAACTCTTTTTATAAATAATGATTTGCTATAATCATCCCCATAATTATTTTAGAATCATTCTATAATTATCGTAACTTCATACTACAATCTTCGTTTAATCAACCCAAAACCATCCTATAATCATCCTATGCAAAACATGTAATGGAAAAACGTGCGTGTCCTCAAAATTTTACTTTCAAACTCAGAAGAAGTTTCTCTTCAAAACTTCACTTACAATTTGTTTGCAATTTCCGTTGCCCACTGCTGGTGCCCATTTGCAGGTGAATAATATCTTGAGAAACAACTAGGAATACAGCACACTCAAACAATACTCTTCTTGCTCTTGAAGTATCAAGTGAACCCATCCATCAGCATCATCAAAATCTTAACAATTTCCTCAAGTGCATCTTTTTGAAGTTGTTCCAAAGCATTGTTTGTGATTTTTACACGCATAACTTTTTTATTATCGATTGCTGCCGTTCCACATAACTTTTCATTGTTCGCTGTATGCTTTATTTTCGTAGAAACGCATTTGTATTACTATTTTTTGTTATCCTTTCAAAAAAAAAATACTTGAAGTAACTTTTATTGTTAAAAGTTGTGCTCTAGTTTATGCCTTGCATTGCTTCGATGTTGACATCCAGCCCAGAATGCCAATGTCAGATGAATATTTTTAATCTTTTTTCAAATACAATGTGTGTGTTTTGTTGGTTAGCTATGTTTTCGACAAACGAAAGGACAGACTGTACATCCTAGCAATTTCATTTAGTTTAAAAAATATTTACTACGTAAACATTTAATGTAGAAGTTGGATCTAAATGTTGATTACCATTAGGTCATTAGCTACCATACATTTGGTGGCTATATTGATCATAAATGTAAAATAGCAAACATTAAGGATTAGCTAGATTGATTTTTTCAACATGTACCGTTACCATTTTAAATTAACTGATTAACATCTATCTTTTTATTGAATTAAACAATTGAACAGGCTCTGACATCAATGTCAGCCAGCAACCAGGCGGCATCCGCCCAACAACTAATGCCATCAGTTAGAGACAGTCTTCAGCAGCCGCCAATACTAGGGTGAGTATATGTAAAAGACTTGCAAATCAAAGCTTGAACGTGTTCTCACATCATCATGCCGTAGGATTTCTCAAGCTCGGTTGCCACTGCAATTGCCTTCATCAGCTTATTCAAGTCAACGTAACTCAGTGTCAACCCAAGGCGGTGTCTCTCGCCAACCCAGTCCCATGACTTCGCCATCAGTTAATCCCTTTATCTATGGCACGGATGTTGACTCCGTAGATGTGGCAACACGTGTTGCAATGGTAAGAGAGGCAGTGCACTTAAGGTTTGAATATATACGTCTGCTCATTCATTGACTGCCATTAGGTTCGCTTTTTTAACGCTCAAAATACTTTGGCTAACTTTGCGGAACACACACGCACTCTTCGTCTCTATCCACGGCCGGTGGTTGCCTTCCAAATAAATAGCTTTCTGCGGTCGCGCCCGCGTGCCTCGATCTTTTTGAATAAATTCGCTAGGACTCAGGCTGTCGAGTTTCTTGCCGAATGGTCTTTGACTCCGACAAATGTGGCCTTCTTGCGGGTTCAGACAGGAGTACTCGATCCCATACAAGTTGGCGATAAACCGAAATGGTTTGCTCACGCGCTCACTCCGATACGCTTCTCCGTTTGGGATGATGGAAGTTCCTTGAACGGTGCTCTACGGTCACTCAAACAATTGGAGTGTCAGCCGACGGATGAAAGTGGATCCGATTCGGAGGGTGCTGAGAGCACAAGCTCATCGTATTCTTCGTTGAGTGACTTTGTCTCAGAAATGGCATCGTCAGATCTATCGCCAAGTATACACGATGTGTTTGGGTCTCATCATCATCACCACCGTGTACCCCAGGTAAGAAATGAAAGATCGATTTGTTCGACTGTGAATTCATGCATCTTTTCTCTTCTCAGACCCTATCATCGAACTTAGATCCCGCTCTTGTGTATCATCCGCCGAGCAAACTGCAATATCCCGAGGGTATGATTGAGAAGTCTTCCAAGAAGGACGAAGAACGTGCCGAGTCACCGGCCTCAAGTTCATCGAGTCGTTCGGATCTAAGTTCACCCAGTTTCAATCGGGACTCGGAATTTGATTTCCCATCTGCAAAGCCGGGTTCCGAATTGGAGCTGGCAGCTCCGGTGGCGTTAATGGGAAAGGACGCTACGGGAGGAAACTTAGAGAATGAATCCGACTCAAATTCAACGGTTACGGCTAAGACTGCCGTTTTTGGCCAGAAATTGCAGCGAAACTCAAGCGACTTGGAACGAGGCGCCTTAGAAAAACGCAAACCGGTAAGATTTGCAGCCAATTTTCACCAATACGATTAACAGTCATATCAAACTCGTCATCCAGATCCATCCACCAGTATGAATAGATAATTTAATTTGCAATTTTACAATTTCAGATTACACCCACAGCACCTAGTGTTAGCAATATACTTGCTCGAACCGGAAGTTCCGGCTCAAGCACTGGCAGTACAGGTGGAAGCCAGCGAAAGGGCTCACAGGGATCCCTTTTTGAAAGTTTCGCATCTCATGCAAAAGATTTAGTTCGCGAGACAGCACGTCAAAGTAGCCAGGAAGGACTCTTCGCACATGTAGACAAGGTGAGTTTGGCGCTGAAAACACTTGGATGTTTTCTCGACTTAATCTGGATGATGTTTTGCTCACACAGTATATTAATACGTATAAGACAAGCACACTGCGCTTATGTTGTTTTTTTTTGTTGATTAATTTCTCTACTCTTACTTTTGATTTGTTTAAACCAACTTAATCCCTTATTTTGAATTACAAAATACAAAAGGAATCAACGGATGGTGGTAGTGTTGACGGCGAAGAAAAAACTACATTCAATCCACTCGAAAAGGTTTGTAGAAAACAAAACAAAAACTAACACAAACATAGAAATTTAGCCACAAACACAAGCATCGGCAAAACCATTTTGGAACAAGCACATAATGTTAGGTATTATCACCGTAAAATTAAAACAAACAAAAATTCAAAAATAATATACTTACTACATGCAGTTGCTGCAAATTAGAAATAGATTTTTTTTAATTTCTGCATTTCACAATTTCATTGCTTTTACTTATAATTATTTTGTTTATTTTTGAAAATATTGTTAAGAAATTTAGGCTTTTAAGAGTTTGTATTGCATTTTGCAAAAAAAAAACAATACAAGTTCGTTTATTTACAATTTACAATTTTAATTATCAAATAGCAAAAGTTCACAAATTTACACTGGTGATTACTTATTATTCACTTCGTGATATATTCACATAGGCGGTAGCTCAATGTACTTTTCAACATTTCAAGTAGTCAGGTTCACTTTAAAATATCAACTAAACTAACTGCGATAATAAAGTGCCTGTGTTTATACAAAATCTACATTTTCGGGAAGGCTCCAATCTTTTCTACTCTGATCTATGCAAACTACCTTGAAAGTACAAGAAAGTACCGGTATTGGTGTAAATTTAAATGAAACTCTTCACATAATTTTATATAAAACTCCCAACAATATAACTAAGCCTAAAGATATGAAATGGTTTTAGGTAACACAATTCAATACAATTCTTAATCACATTAGGAAATGGGGTTTAAACATTAACTTCTTCAGATTGCTTATCATTTTCCATAGGGCAAATCGGTAGACCTTTTACGCAAAGGTTCAAAAAACATATTAATGATACTAGGAAATTAATTAATTAATCGAAGTTCGCTATCCATATCATTGATACGCTAAATAACTATACTGATATGGATAAGAACTTAACAATTTTGCATAAAATGGCAAGAGGCGATTCTTTGAAGAATATTACAGAACAATATGCAGAATAGAAAATAATAACAAAATTAATATTATTAATACAATATACGAATTAATATTCAAAAATAATAGTTCAAGCAGCTGATAACGATTAAAATTAAAATGAATCATCATCATATTTGGCTCTACAACCTCCCACAAAATCTCTCCACCGGTCCCGATTTCGAGCCGATGTCATCCAGTTTTGCATCGGATTCATAAGTACTGGTATTACGATTGTCTTACATACCAGCAGCTTGGATGTTATGGTTAAATTTCTGGATTTTAAGAGTCTTAGCAGACTATAGTAGGCTTTTTTGGCTTGTTTGCTGTTATCGGCTGGTACAGTTGACCCGAGTTGAGTTAAATTCAAATTCGCGCTCCACTATCTTCTACTCGCAGACGTGGCCACCATGTACTTTGTTTTGCTCTCATTTATATGCAGCCCCCGATTTCGTGCCGCCTGCTCGATCTGGATAAAAGTTTCCTGTACAGCTCTTCCTTTTCTACCAACCATGTCAATATCGTCTGCGTAAGCCAGTATCTGAATGGACTTATATAAGATTGTTCCTCTCACCGTTACGTCAGTGTCTCGGATCACTTTCTCCAACGCTAGGTTTAAGAGGACGCAGGCCAGTCCATCCCCTTGTCTGAGCCCATTATAGATGTTGAATGGGCATGATAGTGATCCGGATATTTTTACTTGTCTTAAAACATTGGTCATGTTTAACCTACAAAGCCTTGTCAGTTTATTTGGGATGCCGAATACAATACATAGGCGGCTTTAAAGTCTATAAAAATATGGTATAGTGAGTTTTGAGGGTGTATATCTAATCAGTTGTTGATTTGCCTGGGATTACACTACACAGGATTACACTTGTATAGGCTATCCTGTCTTGAAGGATAGAGGAGAAAATCTTATACGCGGTACTCAACAACGTTATACCACGATAATTGCTGCAGGTTGTAATATCTCCTTTCTTATGTATGGGGCACAGCATACCTCTTCGCCAGTCTTCTGGCATCGCTTCTTCCTCCCATATTTGCACTATTAGTTTATGAATTGCTTGGTATATTGCGGGACCTCCTGTTTTAATCAGCTCCGCTGGGATACTATCACATCCCGGGGCCTTATCATTTTTGAGCCGATTTATCGCTCTGCTAACTTGCTTGGTGGCGGCAGCATAGTGTGGTCTTCTGTTTTTTCATATCTTCTGAGCTCTTTATATTTATCTTCACGTGCCCGCGTTCTATGAGATTGTTGCATTGCTTGGTACACAACATTCTTACGTTCAGTCGCTAGCTTACATTCGTCATCGAACCAGTCGTTTCGATCTCTACGACTACTGCCTAAGATGGAGTCAGCAGTACTAATGATAGTGTTCTTAAGGCGTGTCCATTTCTCTCCTACGCCGGCATCTCAGCCTCAGGACTTACTCTCCCTGCATTTAGGGCGAGTCCTATCGCTTGACCGTAGTTGTTTCTGGTCTCTTCGTTGCGAAGGGCAGCCGTGTTGACTCGAATCTGATTCGTGGATGCTGTCTTTCTTGATAATGCAATCCGCGCTTGGAGCATCATACAGACAAGATAGTGGTCCGAGTCGACGTTGGCACCTCGGTAAGTTCGTACCGTCTCCAGTTTCGGATTGTGGCGGCGGTCTATCAACACGTGGTTTATCTGGCTGCGAGTGGCTCCATCAGTAGATACCCAGGTGGCTTTGTGGATATTTTAACGCGCAAACCATGTACTTACAACGACCAAATTATTGCTTGCTACCATCTCTATGACTCGTCCATTGTCATTAGTGTTCTCGTGTATGCTATGGGTGCCAATGTACTGCCTGAATACTGGCTTTTTCTCATCTTTTTCATCATCTGGGGAATCCTCTGTAGGTGCGTGAACGTTTATGAGGCTTATGTTTTTAAATCTGCCCCGCACGTGAAGGATGCATAGTCGTTCATTTACTGTTTTAAAGCCTATAGCGGTGCGTTTCACTATTTTGCTGACTAGACTAGGTTTTTCTTACGGACGAGGTTATTGGCCTCGCGCCAACCTTACTTTGAAGGGACTAGCCCGATCATTTCGCTTTTCCTGTACTGGAGGAAAATTACCAGCGGCCACCACGTGGAGGTTCGATCACACTTCCACCAGTAAGTGATAGTTGCGGCCACATGCATTTCTGAATCTTTCTGTATTATTTATCCTACTCTGCTGATGGCTGACCGACAAAATTAAAATGAAAATGAAGCTTAGAAATTTATCCATTGCTCGCCTAAGGGTGAAAATCGGATCAATTGTTGATTTGCCTGGAATGAAGCCACACTGGTGGTGCCAATAATAGCATTTGGCGTATAGAAGTGAAGTATAGGGAAAATCTTTAACGGGGTACTCAACAATGTTATAATATGACATAATAAATTCTGCACGTTTTGTTGTGTTGAAGGCATAGGATGCCAGTCTTCTGGCGGATTCTTCCTCCCATACTTGCGCTATTAGTTCATGAATTGCTTGATGTTTTGCGGACCCTCTAGAATTAATCAGCTTCGCTGGGATATCATCTGATCCCGTTGGCTTATTATTTGTGAGCCGATTTATTGCTTGTTTGTCCTTTGCCTCATTTTATTTTCGTAAAAGGGATAGGTGATAACAAAATGTTTCTTTCTTTCTTTCTTCTATACACAGAATTACTTTCTTTTTCATTTCTCATTTAATTTTTAGTTGAAGCTTTTAGTAGTTCTAATTAATAGATTAAAAAGATTATAAAATATCTAAGAAATATAAGTAACTGATCATTTCCCCCACGTTTAGTTAACATTGCATGCGAAAAAAGCAGCTGGAGAAGCTTCGAAACAAGCTCTGGAGGTCTCAAAGCAAGCAGCTGGTGTAAGCAAGAATACCTTCGACGACCTCACCTATGTGGGCAAATCGACTCTGGGTGACTTGACGAAAACAGCCAAGGAAGCTGCCACCAAGAAGGGTTTAATGAAGACGACTGGCAATCAAGATGACCTTACGACTGGTGGCGGAGATCAAATGGGAACTCAGGTTGCAACGCAAAAGCAAGTGCAGAATTCCGGCCGGGATTTTTTCTCATCAATTGGCAGCGATTTTAACGGGCTAGCTTCGTCGACTTCAACAATGTTCTCGGGGATGTTTGGCAGTAAGAGTGAGTGTTATCAGTGTACAGCCTATTCATAGGACTTAAAAAGAAAACGTTTCATCTGTCACAGATAAGCAACAGAAGGGTGGTCCATCACAAACTCAGCAACCACCAGGAATGCCACAGAAGTCAAAGTCGGGACTCTCATTTGATCCGTTTCCGGGAAGAAAGGCACTCGTTGAGCGAACGCCACTTATTAAACATTCAGGGCCGAGACAAACCCAGGAAGATATGCAACGACAACAGAACCAGGAACGATCTCACAGTAATTCTGAAAATCAGGCGTTCCTTAAGGATGTAATCAATCAGGTGCTTGCTGGCGAGGGAGTAGGTTGGCTCAAACTTAATCGCTTGCGTAAACTCATGGAAGATGAATCCTATAGAATGCTGGTGCTTGGCAAGCTCAATAAGACGCTTGACCGCAAGATCGCTCCCGATGATCATATTGACGATGTGGTAAGTAGTAATTTATACCAGCAATACATTAATAAGACACTCTCTTTCGGTGCAGTGTATTACCAAACCAATATGGAAGGGAATGCTCAAGTGTGTACAGGCAATAGCAGCCGGTTTAGATGTGACGTTTTCCAATTTTGGCCTAGGCGGTATGGCTTCGGTCTTTCAACTAATGGAAATAGCGCACACGCACTTTTGGAGCAAGGAACTCAGCGAAGGCAGTGACATGTCGACGTCGAGTTTACTTTCCAGTCATGCTGCAAGTCCAATGGGAAGCCGCGAAAATCTTCGATCGCCAACGAGTCCTAATGAGCCGCATTTAGACCATCATAGCAGTGAGTTTGCATCGCCTCAGGAATCCCGCAAAAGTTCCACACATACTGATCGTGGCAGTCAACGAAGAATGTCATCAGCCGACAGCCAGGATGGCCATTCCACCACGGAGATGTTCAAGGATATGCTAGCACAAAAGCGCAACGTCCTGCTCAGCAAGCTGACTTCATTCGACTCAGATGTAAGTGTGCGTTCCAATATGCTTGACTTAAACTTAAAATCATCCTCTGTTTAAGGTGAATTTCTTCACAATTTGTTGCAAGGCTGCAAGTTATTCTTTTGCCATTTTTTATGCTTATCAAAAGCTTCCTTGTAATGTTCTTATGTAGTTCGCTCCCTCACATTACATCTACGAGTATGCACAACAGATAGTGCAGTAGAACAATTTGAGCAGCCATAGCAAATGATAGAAGCTGATTCCGTTGAATTTGATGCACTCTCCATTATCATTAGTTCCGCTTAGCTCAAAGTTACGTTTTTTTTTTTAATTCGCCCGTCAGTCGACTGTAAATAATGATTTGTTATTTTTGTTGATGTTTGCTTTGGTCTGATACATCACCTCCTAATCATATATTGGTAATTGTTGTGTATATTGTTTAGGGCGCTGGCTCTACGGGAGCTCTTTCCGTGGTCAGTGATCTTTTACCATCTGGCCAACTCGGCGGAGGGTTCCGTATGCCATCGACTAGCTGTCGCTCGACCGTTTCCGATACTGAATATGAGAATGTAAGTAAAAATCTCGGCAAAATGATATTTTGTTGTCCTTAAGAGAAGATTTTGAACTTGGGTCAACATGTAGGTGATATTTGTACATTCTCAGTGCTTAGAGCAAATATGCTCTATTTCGAATATGCAAATGTTAGGCAATTCTTGAAAAAAGTAATCGTCAGAAAAATCGACCTGACGGGAAAATTTTCATAATTTTACAATGCATTTAAAATTGCTAAAGTCAAACTGCGTCTTGAAAAGGTCGATAACGTCTACGTGATATCTAAGAGACACACAAATAAAAAAAAGTTTTTGGCAATCTTAATATAGATACTATGTTGAGTCCACACACACTTCTAATACATTCATTTTCAGACATCAACATCGAAAGATTCAAAGAAAAGCACCGGTGGTAACCTGTGGTCTGGAAAGTCAACTCTTAGTGCTGGATTTCGGTACACTGGCGGCCATTTAATTAACACATCATCTTCTCCTTCGCCAGACAGTCCAAGGGTGTATCTGTTCGAAGGTTTATTAGGTAAAGAGCGCTTGAATCTGTGGAATCAGATGCAGTTCTGGGAGGATGCCTTTCTAGATGCAGTCAGCCAGGAACGTGATATGATCGGAATGGATCAGGTAAACCAGAAATCAAATTTCAACATGCATATATTGTTTTCTTGTTTACTTTTAAAAGGGTCCTGGTGAAATGATGGAGCGGTACAAATCCCTCAGCGACTCCGAGCGCAAACGACTGGAGCACGATGAGGATCGTCTTCTGTCGACGATGCTGTACAATTTGTCAGCCATTCTGGTAATGTTGAATGTAAACAAAGAAGAGATCAGGCGGAAGGTTCGTCGACTGCTCGGAAAAAGTCACATTGGCCTGGTTTACTCGCAGGAAGTTCACAATTTGCTCGATCAGATAAATAATCTGGTGAGTGAGATTTTAACAGAGACGCAAAGAATCGCTGCTTGACCATACTTTTATTAACATTCGTCTCTCTGTAGAATGGTAATGATATCGATTTGAAGCCGCTCGGTTCAAGACTATTGCATCGTCAGAGCTTCACCGTTCACCAAGGTGTCGATGCAACAGGTCCACTACGATTCATGGAAGTTCGTGACGATGGATTAGTTCTTCGATCGGTCAATGGCACAATCGTCGAACGTTGGTGGTACGAGCGTTTGGTAAATATGACATTCTCGCCAAAAACAAAAGTTCTATGCCTTTGGCGGCGCAATGGCGGACAGACGCAACTTCACAAGTACTACACGCGAAAGGTGAGCTGTCAACCTTTTGTATATCAATGCTCTCTCCCTAACATATATAATAATTCTTTATTTCCACTAAGTGCAAGGAGCTTTACAATTGCATAAAAGAAGCCATGGAACGCGGTGGTACACCGACAAATGTACCCGAGTTGGGCGGTGAGTTCCCCGTCCAGGATATGAACACCGGCGAAGGAGGTCTTTTACAAGTTTGCCTTGAAGGTGTTGGTTTGTTGTTTGCCAACAGTAAGGTAAGTGAACATTCTCGTTTCTGCGCATACATTTCGATATGAAATGTTCCGGAAAATTCCAATTTTTTAATAATTCCTATATTCAATTTGAACAAAGTGTTGATTATTCTAAGGGTAACTTGATATTTTCAATCAATTACATCATCGTATGGCTACGTCGTATGTTCTGTTTTATTTTTTTATTTTTAATTTTTTTTCTCGATTTATTTACAAAAAATTTATATCAGAATTTATCAATCAATCAATAATAAATAATAGTGGTGAAAAGTAAGAAAGCAAGGACCTTCTCAATTATTTTTCCAACCATAGTCATCATTATTGCTATATTTTAATGTTATTATTATTATTTTATAAATAACATCAGACATAACAGAAAATAATCATACAATAATGCTAATAAGAATTTATTATTTCCCTCGAAATATATCTCTCGCTCGTTCCTCATTCGTATCTATCTAATAATGCAGTTACATTTTAAATTTTTTTTAAATAAGAGAAGATCGTACAATATATAAAAAAATAATTATTTATCACAATTATGAGTTTTTTCTTCTATATACATATTAATACAACAAATAACAATCCCTTCACTCTTCACTTTCGATTTTTTGACTCTAACTGAAAGAAGAACGGATATTTTATATATTTATATTCAGAGTATAAATCCAAATATACTTGAAAGTACAAAAACGTGGCCATATATACCTATATTTTTTAAAGCAAACAATATAAATTAAAGTTATTGTTTTACTTACTTTTAACTTAAGAAAAACGTAACAATCGGCAGACCAATGTGATTGTATCTTCATTTGCTTATGTAATATTTCTCTTCTTTTTTTATATAAATATTCTTCCTGTTGATACAAAAATGAATATCTGTATTCTTCAGCTATTGCAAAATTATATACATATATCTAAATATGTACATGTACATACATTTGGATATAGCGGAAATTTATCTATCTTTTAATTATTTACCATTCTTCGATGTCCTTAATCTACGAATATTTTTTTTAGTTCTTAATTGATTTCTTATTAATTCTTAAGCTCATTATAAACATTGTGCATTTACTGCATGTTTTATTTACTTATATATATTTGCTTACAATATTATATGTATATATATATATATATATTTATATATACGTTATGTAAACACAAACACTTACACTTTATTTTATATGTATTTCGGAAGGGATCGCCGACATTAAATGATGCACAACTGAGTTTTCAAAAATATACACAAATACATACGAATGCATAGTTGGAACTATTAATCCTGAAACAAATTATTGAAGAGCGAAATTGGTCCTGGTCTGGCAGTCTTGTCTCGGTGACCACTAGACTATCCATACGGTCTACCACTAGCAAGGAAAAGAACAAAACCAACTCCAATATATTTCCAGTTTGTAACTTTTTTATCACTTTTTTTCACTATCGGTGTTAAGTAGAAAGTAGAAGTATTCATGTGCATTCCATCCTGAATACTCGGGTCTCAACTCCAGCCGATGAATCTACGATGTACCCCATTATCAGACGTACCCCCCACTTCCTTCTTTAGCCACACATCAATATAATGTGGAATATATTGTCAAGTTCTGTATTTCCGCGTCTGTATGATACGCATGCATACAAGATACATGTCCACTGACATTTCCTTTTTTCCTCCCTTTAATTTCATAACGCCAACATTACGAGCCATATAAAGTTGAAATATTCCCTCATTTACCTCCATACAGCTCCTTCAAAAGGTATTTTGTGGAATACCCAGTTTAGTTTCGTGGCTGCCCATTGGCCAGTGACCATTGCTTATTACGACATCTCTGGCAATATCCTTTCTTTATCTGGCAATCAACTTAGTGGTTCTGCTCGAATTTTAGGAAGACCACAAAGTTTGTGCATACATATATATATATATTTTGACTCAGAATTAAAAGCTGGGTCGATTGTGGTAAGTCTATCCGTGTGTCCGTCTGTTAAGGCGATTTAGCTTAAACCGTTTGACATAAACTGATAGAATTCGGCTACTTCCATATCTTTTAAAATTGCATTTTCGCTTTGGAATTTGGGAATAGAAATTGATTGCGATTGAAATTTGATTCTGTATAGTTTGCCGAGCGTATTTTTTTTAACATTTTCGCAAATTAGACTAATGATATAGTTTTTTTCACCATAAAAAACATAAAAGGTATAACGGCTACTTTCGAGGTTAGTTTATAGTGTAGGAAACAGTCACTTTCGTCTATGGTCGTGTGAAAAATATATATCTCGATGCATACCGCCTATTCTCCAACCCAACCGCAATACCCGTGCCTTAACTCAAACTCACGTGTCTACAATTAGGCCTATGTTCGGACGTACCAACCATTTCAGCGATTCCTTCTTTAGCCGCACAATAATTATGTGAAATGAATTGCCCGACTCTGTGTTTCCGCATTTGTATGATCTGCAGTCATTTAAGACATATGTGCATCTTCTTTTCCTCTACCTTATTTCCTAACGCCCATGCAGTGCTAAGCATTATAAGGGTGCAAGTACCTTGAACGTGTGTACTTTATAAAAAAAATAAACTTGCATCGCAATTTTCTTATAATTTGTCTGATAAACCGAAGAAGATAATTTAATTTTAAAATATAAATTAGAAATGTGAAATTTAGATCGTTAATGATATATTTCAACAAATATCGTAGTTTGTTACAATGAAACTGCCTGCGGGAGTAAAAATAGTTTATCAGGTGCCCTTATGCTTTTTATTTTTAATAATTTGGCTCGAGTCTCAAAACCCGAATAATAACATTACTTTTTGAATTCGCATGTCATTTAGAGTAAATAAAAAAGAAATAAAAAGATAAAATGCGTGTAGCTAATCTTTCTAGCCGCATGCATCTGCATTACATACTTGTACGGCATTCGAGAAATGCTCGTAGAACCTCCCATATCGATAGTCGTCCATTCACACATTGTAGATTCACTGATTTTATAGCCAAAAACAGGAGTATTGAACTTAGAATCTGCGTGGCCGTAATAACCAACAACAATAATTATTGTATTGAAAAATATTATTTTGCCGCACTGTCGTTTGACGAATTTTCATTTATACTTAATATGAAAGACTGCATTATTAAATTTTTAATTTTGTTTACTAAAAGTTAATAATCCTGAAACCTTACTACAATCACGAAAAGGAATCCTGTGTACGAATCTCCACCCACCAATGCCACAAATATTGCCAGTGTGAATGTACCAAATGCTATACAAAGGAATTATAATTTTCTTAAAACTCACCAGATACATACCTACATGTTTATATGTATATATTGCATATCTTATATGCACACATATACATATAAGCATACAAAAAAAAACACATTACACAACCTAGCAATCTAGCAATATTCCAATGTACTATAATATACGACCTATTTCTATCATTTTGCCTACTAAATTATTAATACATATTACATATTTATATCTTTTTCCAAATTAATCTTTAAATGAGAAAATTATTTTGATTTGGATTTTCTTGTCGTTAATTATGGGATCTTAACATGGGATTGGGATGTTTTATTTTTTATTTAATTTTATGTAAATGATAGATTTCGGATGAGTGGAACTGCAAAGGGTGTTAAGATTTTCATTTTGATGACTTTATTTTTAGTTAATTTTTCTAATTACTATTTCTGTTTTTAATTTCTTTCTTTCTTTTTTGTTGTGTTTTTCCAATTGTATATAATACATTAGTATCTCTGTTTATGAAATTCAAAAAAAATTAATCGTGTCAGCGGTTTTTTTCTTAAATATCGTTTTGTATTTCTTCTTGTCTTTTTACTTGTGGTGAATTTGATCTTTCTCTCGCTCTCTCTCTCTTTCTTTCTTCTACTTTTCTCACACTCTCTTCTTCTTCTTCTTCACTTAAAATAATTATTATTATTAATCTTTCTTTCCGATTTTTAAACACTCAATTGAATTATTACTTAATTGGTAACTTTTGAGATGGTCCTTGTGTACATTCGCTATGTGTATTCTTGTTGGAAGGAATAAGAAAAATTAATTTTTATATGATTAACAGTTTTTGTTTTTGTTTTTGTTTTGAATAAAAATCATTACCTCTTCATTGAAAGTTCGTTTTTATTTTGTCTTTTTATTTGTCGTTTTATTTTATTTTGTTTGAGAAGAAAAAAATTAGATAATTGATTAAAAAAGTTATTTAAGTTAAGTGGGTGCGCAATGTGCAATTTTTCTCAAGCTGGAAACAAAAACGCAAACATTGCTTACATCCATAAGCAGCAATTATATGTATGTATATCTATGTGTAACCCAAATGTTTCTTTTGCGGATCGCTGCCGCTTCCATTTGGATTGGTCTTCTATCTGCCACTCTACCAACATATACTATCACCTCTACTACTACTGCCACTACTACTGCTACTATGTATGCAAAAAAAAAACACACACATACTGTGCCTGTCATATTCTGGTCGTGTGTCCAATATACCAACTGTAAGGATTTCGAGGTATTAAACTTTTAATTTTGAAAAAGAAAAAAAAACGATAAACTCATTACAAACAATAACCAAAAACCACAACAAAAAACCAACCAGAAATGTAAACAATTCTTTTTTTTTTGTAAATTTGTTCGCATAAAAAGTGTATTTCTTGTTTCTCAGTTAATTTTTTAATTAAACACTGGAATACAATTATTAAAAATCTTACAAAACAAAACCACAAGCAACCACCATCTCCAACTTTGGATCATTATACTGCAATAAAAAAAAATTACTTTTTAATTTCACTTTCATTTTACACAATCCAATCCAATCAGAGACAATACAACAATTTTCATGTTAAAGAGTTTTATTTTGGTATCTTTTGTTTAAATTAAGAAAAAAAACACAAATACACAAAAATCATCATCAAGAAACAACAAAATTTTCTGTTTTGTTAACAATTTTTTATAATCTATATTTTTGTTACTAACACACTATGGAACACCATCACCCACATTACTACCATCATCACCAACGCTACTTCCACCACCACTGCCGCCACTACAACCACCAACACCTCCACCCCCCTCACCATAGTTGTAATTGTTCTATAGTGCTTCACGTATGCAAATTTAAAAAATGTTTTAACTGAACAGCTAGTTGAAAAGTTCAATTCAAAAAAATCTTAATTTTACCTTCAAATAAATAAATATTTGCAAATATTTAGAAAGACATAATTTGTAATTGTTTTTGTTTTTGTTCTCCTTTTTTGCTTGAGTAGATTTCCTTGTTTAGCATATTAACGGCAAATAAAAATGTAGCAATTTGATAAAACATAAATATAAAATCCTTAGTTAAAATTCCTAATGTATAATTTTCGCCTTTCGCCGCCTTTGCCACGCCCCAATCACACAGTCTTTTCTTGTTTCCACTCGTAGACAAGGGTTTATTTTTAATTTTTTTTTGAGACACATTGATTAGAAAATTCCCATTGAGTCTGTGTTCTCTTATGATTTGTTCCTTATTTATTAGTTATATAAATAAAGCATGTTGTTAATTTAAAAAAAAGAACACAAAAGAAAGATTAATTGTGTGCGTTTGAACTTGTATTGTAATTAACAAAAAATATATACCCTGTAGGCGATCTTAATTAACTCCCATAGTACTTTGTTTTTTTTTTTTTGGAAAAGTATGCAAAACCCCAAAGAAAAAATAATATATATCCTTAAACTAATACGAGGAAAAGAAAAGAATTCTCACACATACGTAAAAAAAAATATCAAATGAATACAAATATTTATATATAAATAAAACAGCGACAAAACGCTAATAATAAGAACTGAAGAATAATAATTTTAAGACCATCTCACAAGTGCTAATTAGAAAATTTACAAATTTGCCTGCTTACATTATTTTTGTTTTTAATCAAAGTTCACAGTTATTTTGTTTCCTGTGCTATCTACTTAATTTGATTACACTTATATCTAAATTAGTCACGTAGAGTGTAGTTGTTTGTCTTGTAGTGACTGCCACAAGCATTTTTTACTTTTTTTGCGTGTGCTTTTTTGTGTTGGAATTGAAGGGGCATTATTGCATTCCCTTATTCTGACGAGTGAATTGTTTGGAGTAAATTGGTATCCCTCAGTGCTTTGTAGTCATAGCTTTTGTAGTTTTTGGTTTGTGGTGCTTTTCTACTCAAGCATTTTTCTAGTTTGCTGTTGGAGATACTAAGCGCGCTGCATGCCAACGCTTTCACTAATTAATTATTGTCTATCGTATAAACCTCTGTCGAAACACTCTAACTGTACATAATGGTATCACATTTCCATTTTTGACTCAAGGAGAAAAAAGCACCGAACGAACGATGCACCACACATCTGTAGACACCATATTTATTATATATTTTAGAACATATACCCAAGAATACTTTTTCCAATTATTGTAAATCGAAATACAAAACAATCAAAATAACCACAAAAAATTCTTTACATTCCATATTGCAATGATAATAATATTGGGAAATATTTACAAAACAAAATTTCAGTTTTTCGTCAGATTGGACCACATCCGGAAGTGTTTCACTCAGAAGGGAGGAATATTCGTCCTTGAGGAATATAGTAAGTGCAATTATTTAGTTCTAATAATAAATACTATATATAGGTAATACATAAATATTAAAATTATCATTATCTATATATTTTTAAATGTATACAACATAAATACATGTCGTCTTGTGTGCAATACGTCATAATATAACTCCGTAGTTTACAGAAACCTGTGGAATTTCGTTATATCTTGAACATCTCATTTAAAAGAAAAAAATCCTCAGTATGCAGGAAAATTTATTCCATTGTTTAATTAGTTAAATAACAATTTAATAGTTCTATATGGCTTTAACGAACATCCATTATATTATTTGATAGCCCGCGTGTTGTTTATAAGTTTTACATACTAATCGAAATTGAAATTACTGGTCCATCAGGTTAACCTGATAAGGTGGAATTACTCCGTTAACGATTTTGGTAAAACTAAAGAAAACTAAAGGAAAACTAGAGAAAGCTAATCTCTTAGCTTCGCATTTTGCTTGTGGGTCTATCCTTCATTTATCTAATCAAAGCCCACCAATTCTTCCGAATGTAGGCCCAGGTATGTCTGAAATCTATTTCCGGCCACGGGTTGTTTCAAAGATTCTTTAAGAACTTGATTCGAATAAATCCACTATACCTGACGGTATAAGATGTCATCATACTCTGGCGAAACCGATTAGCAAACTGCTTCACCTCCAATGAATACTGGGGTCTTTCCCCCTATTTAGAATATGGCTAATATTCAACCCGTTCCGAAAAAAGGTGATAAATCTGCACATACTAACTACCGCCATATTGCTTTGTTGTTGGTTCTATCAAAGGTAATGGAATCTATCGGTAATTTCAACTAATAAGTTTTCTGGATACTAGTGCTCTGTTATCCAATGTGCAGTATAGATTTCGTAAAAAGCGCTCTTCAGGTGAACTCGCCACTGTACATTCCTTCGGTTTTAATTTTAATGTTAGCCCACCTTATTGCCGTGGCGTAAGTCATTCAGGTAGTAGTCCCTTGGCAATAAGTTGTGTATAAAAAAAATTGTTCAACTCGGTCTTACTTTTGGGTATTATTCACATAGATCCTTATATTTCATCATTACTTCACCATCGTTTTTATCCTACGAACTGTGAAAATTTCTTGACCGCACTCATATACTCCATCTATACCCATTTGCTCACATAACAAATACGATTGAATTGACTTCATTTTAATTTCCATCTCCATTTCAGATCCGAAAACAAGGCAACTCATTCAAAGGAAATACAAATCGACAATGGTAAGTGCGAGAATGAAGAAGTTTCCACCTCTGTGCAGTAAATTTCCACAATTTCCATTTTTCTATATGTTGCCTATGTAGTTTTACTTTGTTGTTAGTAAAATACATAGTAGTTAGTTTAACTTTTACTTGGCAACACTGTTCTAAGTTTTTTCTAGTAAATTCTTATGACACTTTAATAGTAGTATAATACATAAGTTATGCGTTAGTTTTCGACGAAATAGCGGATCTGCTGGCGGATCCTCACCACACATGGTGTTTAGCTTTTTTCCTATACACATCATACACACACATAAGTGCATACTTTTGGTTAATTCTTCATAAAAATATAATATGATTGGTATAATGCACAATTCAATTGTTGTTTTTGTTTTCCTACTTTCAACATACGAAAAGTCTGATTTTAATTTTTATCTTTGTTTTTTTATTTGTTTCCCAATTTATGTGTTTCGCAAAACCACAAAAATGAATTACACAAAATTACAAATTTGTCCAAACCTCAAAAACATTTACCATCAACACAATCATCAACACAAACACAACTACGGCTACCATATACACAATGTATGTTACAACAAAATCAAACCCAAACATAAACATCCAACGAAACCAAATGAAAGGCGTCCGAAGCCGCATTGTGCCTGCATAGACTATTTTCGATCAAACTGGCCCAAAAGCTTATGGAAAGTCCACATAAGGGCGACGAACTAATTGTTGAACCGCCGAAGAGCTCGTCAAAGAATGCCGCCGACCACAGCAACAACAGCAATGATGTCCTGCCCTGAATATAACATTTTGATGTACATAGTTATATAACTTAAAGCATGCATTGTTATTTACATTTATTATGTATATACAAACGTTCGTTTATTCTTCGTTTAGCTAAAGTTATTTGCGATTGTTAAGTCAGTTTTGTTGTTTTTGAAGTAAAAGACCGAACGCCCAAAACAGAAACAAACAACAATTTGTGTTTCTGTTGTACTCCATCCTTCTGCCACCTCTTTCTCAAATCGCTTCTTCATTATTGTTATCTACCTATTGTGTCAAACGTAAGTGTTGTTGTTTTATTTTTGGTTTTGTTTCTTGTGATTTATGTTTTGTTCAGCTGCTAAGCCGATGTCTTCTGACCAAGTCGTCCAAGTCAAGAAATGCCTCATTAACGTTCTTATTTCCATCTTCTCTCTGCTAAAACTCATTAGGCGGATCAGATTTGTTATTCGGTGCTGTGTGTCTTCTCGTATGTGGCTGCTGGTCAGGATCAGAAGAAAAATCCAGTTGTTATCACTCCTCAGATTCAGGACATTCATACACAGCAGAAAAAGCAGCAGCAGCAGCAGCAACAGCAGAACGCACAGATGGGCCAGCAGACAGCTTCATCGTCGGGAAGTGTAAGCCCGCGAAAAGCAGTTCCGCCGACATCACAACAGATGCCGAAAGGTGGTGGCCAGCGAACACCGTTGCCACAACAACCAACAAGCAAACTGCAGACCGTCACTATTTGCCACCCAGTTCCAATGCAAAAACCCACAATTACCACATCGACAGTGCAGCCTCCGGTTAAATTAGGAACAAGTCAAACCCAACAGCAGCGAAGAACCGTCACACCGTCACAGCATCTACCACCGCGCGCTGCCAGCACCAGCCCTCAAAGCGCTCCTTTGAATCAACAATCCAGCTTGCCACAACTTCCACCTCGAGTCCCATCACAAGGTTCCGTCGATGGCGCCGTCCCTTCGCCACCGACAGGAACTGCCTCAAAATCACGTGGACCACCACCTGGTCCGCCACCAGTAGTCCCACCCCGAACAGGCACCATGTCACGTTGCGGATCAATGCAGGTACCATCGTCGACAACGACGCGCCCACTTGTCCGCCAGGCATCAGCCAATTCGATTCCTCCCCAGTTTACACCTCAGCCACCGCCCCCGTTTGTAATTCCGCAACGTCGATCATCGCTCAGTCGGCAGACATCTGTCACCACCACAGCAACTGTTAGTCCAGCCAATAATCACACACAAACGGCTGCCGGCTCCAGGCCCTCGTATGGTGGAGGAGATTCCAGCTCTAACTCCATCTCCAGTTCAGCAAATGGCAGCAGTACAGGATCGCACTTCATCAACCGAAAACACTGACGAAGGGGATCACTTTTTCAATTGGGTAATGGGCACCCAAATGCGTGCACATCCTATTGCATTCCGTGGTTGTGATTCGGAGCCTCATTACCTGCTGAAACTCGGTCACAGCCGCACAAAATAACATCCTTGCGCACACGTAGAGCATCCGAAGGCAGTGGTATTGTTAAGCATGTTCGATTCAAAGATTCCAACACTTATTACTGAGCTGACGCTGTACTTCCCTGGAAATTTGTTGTGATGTATTTTGGACAGTGGCGGAAGTAATCGCATTTGAAAGATTGCGTTTGTAAAAATGGTCTCCTAGAGAAAAACCCAGCAACAAATTTTAGGTAAATTATGTTTTGAAGAAAATAGTAGACAACAGCTACAAAACAGCAAAAACCACAATGACAAATAGTCTATAAATATTATCAAGTCTTAATTATCCAAATCAAAGGATGATGTGTTGTTGCGTTACTTAAATAAATATTAGTAAGAAAAAAACGAATACTTCTACAGTTAATGGAGCCTGCCTGACAGCCTGACAACAGAACCTCTTATTTGGTAGTTAGCTAGCAATTTAGTAGCTTTATGTGCGACATCGTTATCATTATCAAAGATTAACAACTAAACCTAGTTTCCTTTTTAAGCTTTAATCAATACATACTCGCACATATGTAAGAATGTTAAACTGTAGGTGTATCTAAAGTGGTGTGCCATTAACACACAAACAAAATAAATTCCTAAATGCAATAGAAACGTTAAATATTTACCAGATACTGAGAGATAAGAAACATTTACGAGTAGACCAACAAAAGCGCAAAGAATTAAGCAATTTATAAATTTCAGAATATAATTATGTTGCAATCGATTAACTAGAACTAGAACTTAATAGACTAATAAACAATTTTATCTGTTAAATAATTCCAAATTATGGAGTAACATATATATATATATGTAAAAGAATACCAGAGACTATGTAAGTAGCTAAGGGTAGAAAATGAAGGCAATCTATAGATAGTAACAAGGGGAACATATTTTATTAACAAATAAAATTGTAAATTGTGTATTTGATTTAATTTATGCATAGCACGTGAGACGTGTACGATAAAGATTTGAACTCTACTAATAACTGAAGTAAAAATAAGTTACTCGTTTGGGTAAATAGCGCATCAATTTATTACTTTCCATTTGTAAATGTTGTAAATTTGTGTATTTTGTATTTAGAATTTGATAATCTAAGTGAGGGCTTAGTGGCGGGAGAATGAAGAGAATCACTTTTGAAGATATTTGTTCATTAATTTCTGTTTTGTATTTAGGAGAGCATTACATAAAAAAATATCGCTAAAGGAACGTTGTGTGAAATCGTTTAGTCCACAGTAGATAGTTTGTTTATTGAATATTAGAATAAAAAAAAATAACAATTGGAACGTTTTCCAAAGTATTAAGAATATTCTATAAGAGTGACGTAAGTCTTCTTCTTGTTGTCAAAATAATTGCAAAAATATCTTGAATTTTTTGGAAATCAAAGTGTACGAATATTGTATTTCTGTTAGTTGCAAAATTGAATTCAATTGAAATAAAGAAATTTGAATCTTTTATTTTTAAAATAAAGAAAACATTTTATTGATTGTTCATTGGATGCTAAGCAAAGAGCAAACACTGAATGTTGTTGTTGTAGCAGCTCCAGGTCTGGAATCGGACCATTTGCTGCGTTGACGATCCTTTATCCAAACACTGGACCAAATTAACACTCCCAAATGAAGAATAGTATGTCCTAAGTGGCAGCGTTTCTTTACTCAGCTGACAAACATATTTCCTTATGAAAAATACGCCTCCTTAACCCAATTAATGCTGGGCATTCACAGAGAAATTATTATTATGGAACCCAAAGGGGGACAGGACCGGACCCCGGTTGTAGAGCCAAATATAATAATGATGATTCAAAGAGAAAGTGCTCGGATGATTTGTTATCTTCCGAGCAGAACCTGTACTCCATTTTGTATTTTATTATTATTATTATTATTATATGTGTTGCTAAAAAGCCTTGTGCACTGCGACCTTGTGGTCTATTGTTCGTCCCTGATGTTTTACCACATATGTGATTGCTCAGTTCCTTCGTTAACGCCACCACATCTGACAATGCGATTGGTCTGACATTCGGCCAGGGAACTGTATGAGCCTTGAAATATTTTATTCTTTTCTGGGTGAGGACTACGCATACGAAAAGTATGTGCTCTGACGTTTCCTTTGCCTCGTTGCAGAATCGGCAGCGGTCCAATTGGGATTTACCCATTTTCAAAAGATGGCCATGGATATGTCCTGTCAAATACCAGACTAGTGTTCTTAGTGTATAGCGGTCCAGTTTGGGGCCCCTGTCCATATGACTAATGTTGTATTTTAGAAGCTTCTTGGCTTGTCTCATACCAGGCGATGAATTCCATTCCGCTTCGATAGTAGTGTTTCCCACTCTTTAATTTTTCTATTGATATGACATTTGGAATAGGCAATGCTGGGTTCTGGACCAGTGAAAGTTTCTTCTGCGCCTTCTCTTGCACCGAGGTCTGCTGCCTGATATGCCTGAGTGTCCGGGAGACGACATTAGCGTGATTTTGTAGTTTTTGGCCAGTTCTTTTAGGTGGTAGAAGCAGCTCCACGCTGTTTTAGAATAAAAGACTGGACCTTTTAGTGCTAGCAGTGCTGCCTGACTGTCTGAGATCACATCGATCTCGGCTCTTTCTTTCTTTTAGTATATTGCAGGACACAGGCTTCTGTTGCTATAGTTTCTGCCTGGAATTCTGTTGAAGATCTACCTAGGGGTATTCGTAGTGTGATTCTTGGTCCGAAACTAAATTTCTGAGCCTAGATTAATTTTGTTAAGGTGATACTGCAAAGGTGATAAGGAAACTCACCAGCTTTCTAATGATATCTAGATTAAAGACTTTCTTATAGGAGTACGGCCTGAATTATCGTTTGGACTGTCTTGTGCTCTCAGTTGACATAATAGTTCAGCGTTCAGGTCGTACGAACGAAGATTCTGAGCCAGTCCTAGCTAGGTAATCTGCATATTCGTATCGTATCGGTGTCGATGACTATAGTGACCACAGAAAGGGGGACAAGACTCCTCCTTGCGGATAACCCTTAAGTGTGGTCACAGACACAGACGTTCCTCCTGAGGAGGAAGTAATTTCTTGACTTTATCCATTGGTTGGACGAGTCTTCGATACCTTTGCTACTGATTGCACTTGCTATTGAGCCGCAACCAGTGTTATCAGTCCCTGGATCGAAAAGTTCCTTCTGTCTTCTTCACAAGATAGTGAAGGGCACCTTTTGTGCTTTTAACTTTCCTATATGTAAACTTGACTGAGTATGACTTGAGTACATAGGGGTAGACAAATCTAGCCAGCCTGTACTGTGCATATCTATGAGTCACTCCATGGTTTTGAGGATGATGTTGTTGCTTGCTCTAAATGAAGCAATCATACCCGGCAGGATGAGATCACTTGTCTTCTGCGCGCATCTGCTTAGCATCCAATGAAGCGCGGGAAAGATAATATCACCGTCGGGGACCTTCCTTCACCTGCCAGTAATATACATTGAACATTTCATAAAAATCGGTTTGTAAATTAGTCTGATATTAACATTTTACATTTTCCTTCTCTCTGGGAGGGGGAAGGACTGAGTACACCTAGTACACCCAGTGAGTATACTGAGTTTACTGAGACACAGTATACTCACTGGGTATACTGAGTATACCCATTACATGCAGTACATCCAGTACACCCAGTGACTACTATAGTTTATAACCTTCCTCCACCTGCCAGTAATATACATTAAAAATTTCAGAAAAAATCGGTTGGTAAATGTTTAGATAAATAACAATCAAACTTTCATTTTTATTTATATACGAGTAGATTATAAACTATATATCAAAATTATGATTGTCGATTTTTTATTCGTTCAGCTTGTCTATGACATGAGGCGAATTAATACTATGCTACTGTATAGGGTCAACATGAATTTATTCTGTTTGTTCTTGCGAACTGGTTTTATTATTTGACTAAATCATATAATTTTTGTGTTTTACCTTAACGACTGGTACACTAAGACACAATACTATGGGTAAGTAAACGCATTAAGATTTACATTATTCAAGTTATAGTCATATACAACGTTTCCATAACAGAGTTTGAGTCGAGTAAGTGTTTCGTCAAGTTAAAAAGATTGCATTGTTTCAATGATAAGAGTCGAGTTAATTTGACAGATGCGTTGTAGTTTCTTACACGTGAAATGTCAGACAAATCTAACTCAACCGCTTTTTTTCGTGGAGTTTATTTGGGCTTACCAAAATCAACTCTAATTGGCATTTTCATGCACAAAAATCATAGTAAACGTTGGCTTAACTCATTCATGGAAACGTAATATTATTAACATCGCATTACAAATACCCTGTAGCTACTAACAGCGAAAATCTCGTTGTGATTTAGTAATTGTCTGGTACGAATACTGCATGACAAAATAAAAATAAATAATAAGTATCAGTAATGCATGCTACCTGTCTAACCACTTGTCATAGGAGTTGTTGTCGCGTAGGCTTGGCGAGAAGTCGCACCGCACAGTTCTTCAACGTGCGGATCGCAGTGTGTTTCATTCGGATGAATTCTCTCTCTCTCGCTTGCAATGAATTTTCTCGTACTGTTGATAGCGTTTGCTGCATGGGCATTTCTTATGCGATATCTAACGGATATTTTGCAATTCGTCCGGCTGTACAAATTCAGTGCAACTATTCCAGGACCAGGAGTACGTGAGTTGATTGAAAACGCTCGAAAAGGACGTAAGTATAACGGTATTATTATTTATGCGCTAGAACAATTCAAGGTGTTATAAAACCTCTTCAAGCAATATGTTTATTTTTCTATATCATAAAAGTGAATAAGACGACAATTTATAAGCCTTCAATTGCTTTTCTTACCAGATCTGTGTATCGGTACTTTATTCCGCAATACTTTGCTCCCACCAATTTGTGTCGTCAGATCATCCGCAAAAGATAGAAATAACCAACTGTGTTTACTTTTGTGGCTGCAGTGTCTGCACTGTATTCCTATCATTTAAGCCGCCACAGTGTGCTACATGCAAATTATGACAATTCACAACATATGCGTATTCGTGGGTGCCCTCATTTATGCGTAATCATTATACTCGTAAGATAACTAATCTGGATGGAACCTATAACAGATTTGTTGTTGTTTTTTTGCGAAACTGACGACTGAGCTAATCTACGTTGAATTATCACGCAGGCAGAGCAAATATTAGTGCCTTGAATATTGTTTCTTAATGTGGCAGACTTTTAAAATAATAATATTTCGCGCAACAAGCCGCCGTGATCCAGAGGCTGGCTTTTTGCGATCATTAGTGTTATATATTTTTTTGCACACAACCTACAATGGACCTACAATTTGAAGCCATATCCGATAGGCGAATTTCGACACTTGATATGAAATTACTCTTAGTTGTCTGACATAAAATACTTATATACTAATAATAAATACTACCAAATAAAAAGCCGGTCTTTAAGCTTACCTATAGTTTAGTACGAAAACGTTTTTAAAATATTGTCTAGGCTAAACTGTTGGAACATATTGATTCAAATATTATGTCCTAATGAAAAGTTTGGCTTTCTAATTGGACGATCTACATACTACCTAGTCTGATGATTAAAAATCAGCTTAAGCGTAACTGTGGCACCAGTGATTTATCTTAAAACTAATTGAGTTGCAACTTCCCTTTTGGCTTATAAGGAGCTAAGCTAAGAGTATTAATATAACAATCAATTTCTCTGTGCGTTAGACATAGCAAAAATCTTAACGCAAAAAATTACCGACAGAAGGGAGGGAGGTAGCCGTGCAACGCCTGTTATTTCAGCTAATCTTGAAAACTACTGGACCAATTTTATCAGGTTTTCACCATAGTACAGGGTGTTTTGCCTCGGAGGTTGTAGGTAACAGTTTGGTCAGTGGAATAGTGTCAGTGGGTGGGTGATTAGTTAGCTGGAAGGCAGTGTGTTGGTGACAGCCGGGCATCGCTGAGTATTTCGGTTAGCACAATAATACAATTATCTGATAGATACTCAAAAGTCTATGACTGTTAAGTTAAACAACAGTCTGTAAAGTAAAACAAAGTCCAAAAGGTTAAACATCATTATATGGAGTACCCCAAGGTTCAGCCTTGGCACCAGCACTTTTTAACATGTACTATACCTATACTTCAAAACTGACAATGACGCTATTTGCTGATGATGCTGCGACTTCCACCAAAAATCTGCAATCACTACAGACTTTACCCACAAAGATTCATTATTATTACTCGTAAGAAGTACAAACTTTTGGATTTTTCGCCACTGTTAGAGACTGGTGGAGAGGTTTTTCACATGAGTACGCCGCTTTTAAAGCCATTTATGATGATGTTTGAGACATTGTCCTGATGTTATTGGCTATAGCAAATCATCGTAAGATATAGCTACAATTCTAGTCTCAATTCCTGTCAGAACTGTAATTTTACAAAATAAACAAATACTCCCACAATCAAAACTCTTTTCAACATATAGAGGTACTCGCCTGGCTGAAGGAACTTCGCCATAAACATGGTTCGGTTTTTCGCATTTGGTTTGGCAAGGATTTGATGATATTCTTTAGCGACCCGGACGATATAAGGAACATTTTGGGTAGCAATACACTTTTGTATAAATCACCAAATTACAAAGTAGTTGAACCATGGCTGGGTAAAGGACTGTTGACCAGCGGGGGTGAAGCTTGGCATAGACGTAGAAAAATGCTAACGCCAGCTTTCCACTTTAAGACGTTGAGTCAATTCAAAGAACCGCTTGAAGAGAACTGCAAAATCCTCGTATCGAAGCTTATGGATAAGGCCAACGGCACACAATTTGATATTTATCCATTTATCACGTTGTTTGCCTTGGATGCAATTTGTGAGACAGCAATGGGAATAAAAAAGAACGCGCAGATGCAAAGCGACTCAGAATATGTGACAGCCGTTCAGCAGTGAGTAGAGACTGATTAAAAGATGTTGTTTTCATTCATCCAATCCCTTAACAGAATCTGCAGAATTCTGCACAAAAAGTCGTTCTCCTTTTGGCAGCGCTTTAATGTCTTTTTTGATTTGACTGCGGCCGGAAGAGCACGCAAAAATGCTCTAAAAGTTCTACATGAAGAGACCAATCGTGTGATTAGGTTGCGACGCAAGAAACTTGAAGCCGAAAGAGCTAATAGCATGACTGATGCCGGTAAGGAAATAACTTAAGTTTATAGCGACCCGGTCTTAAACGATTTTTTGTTATTTTCAGAATATTCCGATGACTTAGGCGAAACTAAAAAACGCATCGCTTTTTTGGATATGCTGCTTATTTCACAAATGGAGGGCACTGGCTTGACGGACCGGGAAATTCGTGAAGAGGTGGACACTTTCATGTTTGAGGTTTGCTTTAGTCTCTCCTTTTGACATTCCACTAGCAATTTCTGTTCACAGGGTCACGACACTACCAGTTCAGCGATAGGATTCGCTTTATATCTATTTTCCCAACACGCCGATGTACAGCAGAAAGCTTACGAGGAGGCTGTCGCCCTAGAAGGCAAAGAAAAAGAACCAATGAAATATCTCGAGGCAGTTATAAAGGAAACACTCCGCATCTATCCATCTGTGCCGACATATAGTCGGCACATGACGGATGACTTTGAAATTCGTGACATGAGAATTCCTAAGGGAGCCAGTATCAGTATTTTAACCTATATGGTTCATCGCGATGAAAAGAATTTCCCCGATCCGGAGAAATTCGACCCGGACCGATTTCTTACCAATGCAAATGAGTTGCATCCATTTGCACATGTGGCATTCAGTGCCGGCCCAAGGAATTGTATCGGTAAGAAATTGCATTGGTGCGCATTTGGAGTGGCACATATTAATCGGGTTTCTCCACAAACAGGTCAAAAATTCGCCATGTTGGAGTTGAAGTGTACACTTTCAAGTTTATTGCGTAACTTCGAGTTCCTTCCTGTCGATGGTTTCAAACCATCTCCACTGGCTGAAATTATCATGAAGAGCGACAGTGGCATTCAAGTGCGAATGAAGTTGCGATGATTGAATGCATATACTTTTATTGATATACTACAGAACTTTTTTTTATTAAATAATACAATAACTTATATGAAGCAAATAGTAATAAAAACAAAAGTTTGATCAGCAAAATGGACATATTGTTCTATGGTAATGTAATAATAATGCATCGTCCTTAAACGCTGGTGTATTATAAGCCAGTCAGATGCAATTCGAGTTCTGATTAAAGGTCTTACTATCTGAAGTTCAGTACGACGAAATTTTTCAAAGATAAAAACAACCCATAAAAATTAAAATTTTTCATGTAAATGCTCTAAAAGAGCCCTGGAGCCCGATCACTTCCAAGTTTTTACAAAAATGTTTGTCACCTGAGATACTGGCGGTTGTACAAAATTTAAAGAAAATCGGGTTAATTTTTTTTAAAAAAATTTAATGGGAGCCGAAAGTTTTAAAGCCGTGTGACTTTGTTATAAATTCAAAAATTCATTTTTACAATTATATGTAAGCTTAGTTGAATATTATATTTTATTGTGAATAAATCTAAGAATAACCTATTTTGCTGACCTAGTGTCTGCAGTATTTAATTTTGTTTCTGGGAAATGTTGAAGTTCTGCTCATCGTTGCTGGGTGTTGACTTTCAATGTGTGGGGTTATTTGAGGTTATATGGGTTGTGGTTGAACAACTCGTGCAATTTACAAGCATTATTACCTTTTCCATATTAACTTCGCGTGCCGCGTTCGGTGCAAATTACATTCCTTCGATTTTATAATTTTATTAAAGGGCTTAGCCCACCTTATTACCTTGGCGCAAGTCATTCAGGGAGTTTTCCCTTTAATTATAAAAAAAAATCATCATCATATGTGGCTCAACAACCGCAGTCCGGTCCTTTCCCCCCGCAACAAATATCTCCACCGGTCACGATTTAAAGCCGATTTAATCGAGTTGAGCGTTTTTTAAACTCTTGATGTTCTGGTCTTCGCCATCCCCCCAGCTTAAGCTTGTGTGCTACCTCGCTGTAGAGTCGCATATATCCTACCGCAAGGGACTTTCCGAGCTGGATGTTTTTCGCTCATGCTTAATTTTCATTACGATGTCGACGTAGCGGTAGATTTCATAATTATAGAGTTTCCGGAATCGTCCTTCCTTACAAATGTTGCCAACAATTTTCTGTAAGATTCTCCTCTTGTCAGAATGCAGAATGCTAAGCACCCAAGTCTTGGAAGCACCGGTATGACCATGGTCTTATAAATTAGGAGCTCGTTAAATTCATGGATTTAAGGAGTCTTGACAGAGTAAAGTATGTTGTGCTGGCTTTAAGCAACCGTGCGCGTATTTCTGATTACATGTTATTATCAGTTGCTGCTATTGACCTAAGATAGTTAAAGGCTTGCACCACTTTAAATTCGCGCTCCACTATTTTAATTGAATGACCAATGTTGGAATAGGACAGACATAAAAGACACAGTATTTATGAGAAAACGAAAAGGATAAGATTAAATTTGATTAAATTAAATTATGTTGTAGTTAACACTTTTATAAACAAACGACTCACTAACATATCAACGCTATCTCAAGCCAGCAACAAACATTGTATGAATGATGATCAAGTGCAGCGGCGCTGTGAACTACAAATTATCACAGTTCTTGGATTGGCATACTTCATATAAGTAGACGAATTATACAGATCTACATTGTAGTGTATTGCAATCGGTCGTAGTGGTAGAATGTATGTATGTATGTATGTTGCTAATATGATTTGATCGTAAAAAACGCATACAAATTAAAATGTTTCAAGTAAATTCTTTAATCTGAGATACACATCTGTAGAAAAGTTAAAGAAAATCGAGTTAATTTTAAAAAAATTATATGGGAGCACCTCGGTCCTGGAGCCCGATTACTTCCAAATTTTTACAAAAAGTGTTGTCATTGGAGATACACATGTGTGCAGAATAAAATCGGGCTTTAAGAAGTGGATTAAAAATTGATCACAAGATTCCACCAGCCAGCCAGCCAGCCAGCCACCGACAGACATACAGACACATACCGACGCGAAGTTAATATACAGAATTTAAAAACAAATGCTGTAAAAATGCAGTAAATTGAAAATTTAGACGGCTCCATTGGTGAGTCGTTTGCAATTCATTAACTAGGCGAAGTTCAAACACGTTTTCATGCAACATTTGTTGCATAGTTTGTATTTATAATGAACTATGATATAATTGCCGATTGTGTTATCTGTTCCGCTCATGTAAACACTGCTATACAGGGCGATTATTAATTCATTTAAGTTTTTTTGTTTATTGTGATTTTTTCTTAGCTACAGAAAACTTAATCCCCTCATTGTTATCAGTTTTTCTACTACTTCCGGCACACTCAGCCACTATACTGTGCCCATTTTTTTTTTATTACTCGGCTTTGTTAATAGTTAAATGCAACGCATTAATATTTATATTATTTAAGTTAGAGTCTTACCTATATAATCACGGTTGCATACCAAATACCCTGTAAATTGTGATTAAATAGATAGTGTGGCACGAGTACTGCATTGCCGATGCAGACTAGAACTATAAGTAATATGCTTCTCGTAAATTCAGCTACCTATCTATTTATTTGTCTTGATACGAGTATTATCTTATAGGAGTTGTTGTCGCGTAGGCTTGGCGAGTAGTCACACAGTTCTTCAACGTGCGGATCGTAGTTTTTCGTCGCGGTGAATTCTCTTTCTAGCTTAACATGAATTTTCTCGTACTGATAGCTTTTGCTGCATGGGCACTTTTTATGCGATATCTTCCGGATATTTTGCAATTCGTCCGGCTGTACAAATTCGGTGCAACTATTCCAGGACCGGGAGTACGGGAATTCATAGCAAACGCTCGAAAAGGACGTAAGTATCCGGTGGCTCGTGTTTGATAGAAAGTCGTTAAATAGTTTGCTAGCACATGCTTAGAACGTTAACAACAATTTAAAGTGTTCAAGCAATATAATTGCTATTCGTCATTTTTAATACCTTTTATTTAATTTGACTTGACCTTGTCTTTATTTTCGACCACTTTGAAGTCCTTTTTAACCACCTTCCACATGACCTAGTGAGTGTCTTAGCCCAAAAAAGCGTTTTTTATATTCTGAGTATAACGCGTGTCAAGTTTCGCGTGTGGCACGTTGGTGGTTTAAAATCGCGCAGTTTTCTCGTTCTTTGAGGTCTTTTTAACAACCTTTCGCACGACCTAGAGGGCGGCTCAATGTCAAGGACCCATTTGTATATCTCGCTTTTGACGCGTATCTCGAGTCGCATGTGGCGCATGTGAAGCATGGAAAAACGAAAATTATTTGAAATAGCTCCAAGCTCAAAAACAGATATTTTGGCGATTATTACCAAATAATAAATTACTGTGTGGCGTGTTTCGATGTATATATAAAAGTTTGTACCCGTCGTTTTGACATTTACTTGTTTCTATGTGATTAAAGTTAATAAAATGACAATTTCATTGCGTTACAGAAAATATCAAATACTGTTCTTAGTCTATCTTTGTTTTCCAATTGCTCTTCCAATTAATGTTATTGTTAGTGATGTCGTAATAGATAAAACTATCGAACTGTGTTTGCTTTGTGCCTGTACTACATTGCTGGCATGCAAGTGATCATAGTGTACTTAAGCGACAAGCAATTTTTTATTTTATTTTGTTTGTATGACATGTACGGGCTGGTTGTCCTCTTTTAAAGATGGTCTCTCTTATGAACTATTTATTATTTAGAATGTAATATATAAAGAAAATGTAATGCTATCCCACGATTTTGTATAATAAATATAAATATTGGGTTGTGATGCAAAACTAACATTATCCCCCGTACAAGGTACGGATTGCAATTACACTTCTCAATTTGGTGCTCAGTAATGATCATAGCGCTAGCTCCAATTATGAATTTATTATTGAAAGCTGAAGCTACCTTAGATAGCTATGAAGAGTTGAAAATTGGTAATTTTTTTTACTTGTGAAAAGTAGGAAGTTTCGGATTTCCGCCGCTATTAGTGACATTGGAGCTAGTATTAGTGACTAACCCAATTCATACTTTTCTGCATAGGAGATATGACAGTGCACTTACTTCTAACATATTGTGTCAAAATATTATTGTGTCAATATTAGAAGTAGATTAAGTTCAAATATTTCAACTTATAGAGGTACTTGCATGGGTGAAGGAACTGCGCCATAAACATGGTGCGGTTTTTCGGATTTGGTTTGGCAAGGATTTGATGATATTCTTTAGCGACCCGGAGGATATAAGGAACATTTTGAGTAGCAATACGCTTCTGTATAAATCACGATCTTACAATTTACTTGAACCATGGCTGGGTAAGGGGCTGTTGACCAGGGGTGGTGAAGCTTGGCGTAGTCGTAGAAAAATGTTAACGCCAGCGTTCCACTTCAAAACGTTGAGTCAATTCAAGGAACCACTGGAAGAGAATTGCAAAATCCTCGTGTCAAAGCTAAAGGATATGGCCAACGGCAAACCATTTGATATTTATCCATTTATCACGTTGTTTGCCTTGGATGCAATTTGTGAGACAGCAATGGGAATAAAAAAGAACGCGCAGACGCAAAGTGACTCAGAATATGTGACAGCCGTTCAGCAGTGAGTAGAGACTGATCTAAGAGATGTTAAATTGTCTTCATTCATCCAATCCCTCAACAGAATCTGCAGAATTCTGCACAAAAAGTCGTTCTCCTTTTGGCAGCGCTTTAATATCTTTTTTGATTTGACTGCGGCCGGAAGAGCACGCAAACATGCTCTGAAAGTTCTACATGAAGAGACCAATCGTGTGATTAGGTTGCGACGCAAGAAACTTGAAGCCGAAAGAGCTAATAGCATGACTGATGCCGGTAAGGAAATAACTTGAGTTTATAGCGGCCCGGTATCAAACGATTTTTTGTTATTTTCAGAATATTCCGATGACTTAGGCAAAACTAAAAAACGCATCGCCTTTTTGGATATGCTGCTTATTTCACAAATGGAGGGCACTGGCTTGACGGACAGGGAAATTCGTGAAGAAGTGGACACTTTCATGTTTGAGGTTTGCTTTGGTTTCTCCTTTTGATATTCCACTAGCAATTTCTGTTCACAGGGTCACGACACTACCAGTTCAGCGATAGGATTCGCTTTATATCTATTTTCCCAACACGCCGATGTGCAGCAGAAAGCTTACGAGGAGGCTGTCGCCCTAGAAGGTAAAGAAAAAGAACCAATGAAGTATCTCGAGGCAGTTATAAAGGAGACACTGCGCCTCTATCCATCGGTGCCGTCGTACAGTCGGATGATGACGGATGACTTTGAAATTCGTGACATAAAAATTCCCAAAGGAGCGAATATCAATATTTTAACCTATATGGTTCATCGCGATGAAAAGAATTTCCCCGATCCGGAGAAATTCGACCCGGACCGATTTCTTACCAATGCAAATGAGTTGCATCCATTTGCACATGTGGCATTCAGTGCCGGCCCAAGGAATTGTATCGGTAAGAAATTGCATTGGTGCGCATTTGAAGTGGCACATTTTAATCGGGTTTCTCCACAAACAGGTCAAAAATTCGCCATGTTGGAGCTGAAGTGTACACTTTCAAGTTTATTGCGTAACTTCGAGTTCCTTCCTGTTGATGGTTTCAAACCATCTCCACTGGCCGAAGTTATCATGAAGAGCGAAAATGGCATTCAAGTGCGATTGAAGTTGCGATGATCAAAGAATAACTGTGGTGGGATGAACATTTTAAATGTATTTTTATTGATCTTTTATTGAAAGGATTTAAAACACACTACTAAACTTGTTTTGTTAAATAACTTAATAATTTACATAAAGCACAAAAAAAAATACACGTTCTTATCCGTAAAATTAATTTACTTTTCAGTCTTTTTGAGTTAGTTTTTGAAGGTTAAGAATTATGTTATTTTGTTTATTTATATAAAAAATAATATATCAAAAATGTCTTTAAATTTCCGCAGTTTAACTTGCCTTTTTTTTAATAAAATACGAGTAACACAAACTGGAAATGCTCGCATGTTAATCCAAAGGATCTTAACCAATCAGTCTGTCATCATTCCTGGGAAGACTGATCGATATCTACATACAGCACACGTATTGTAAAGGAAAGTCTGTAGAAACAGCTCTGTTTACACTGGTACGTTCTATGGAATATTCCCTTCACCACAAGGAGTACACAATGGTAGTATTCCTAGACATTTAAGGCGTTTTTAAAAACGTCAACACATCTGCTATTACGGAAGCACTGTCGACTTTGAGGGTTGACAACTCGCTTTGCGAATTTATTAGTCTTCTGCTCACAAGTCGGATTATTATTTGAAAACTGGGCGTGTTGTCTGACAGAAGATCTGTCTGCAGAGGAACCCCACAAGGTGGTCTCCTATCCCCCCTTCTATGGAACTTAGCAGTGAATGAACTGCTGGTATGCCTAAGAGGTGAGTGCTGCAGAGTAATCGCGTATGCGGATGACGTTGATATTGCCGTCTCAGGAAAACATTCGAATACATTAAAAAGAACTCCTGCAAAATGCTCTCAACAAGCTAACATGCTGGGCAGATCGCTGTGGCTTAGGGGTAAATCCTCACAAAATTGAGCTTGTCCTGTTCACCAGAAAATATAAAGTTCCACCTATTAACCCTCCTTCTATAAAAGATATAAGCTTAACATTCTCTGATAAAGCCAAGTATTTGGGTCTTCTTCTTGGCAGAAAGCTAAGCTGGAACCCTAACAAACAAGAAAGAGTTCGTAAAGCCACAGTGGCACTATTCATCATTCAGTGACACCGTATAACTCATTAGCTATATACAGCGGTAGTAAGACCTACTCTTCTATATGGTGTGACTGTATGGTGGACTGCCTTAAATAAGAAAGTAAACCTTGACAAGTTAAGCAAAGTCCAAAGATCAGCTAGTCTATGTATGAGCGGAGCACTTCGTACAATACTCTCCATCGCACTGGACATTCTGTTCGACCTTACACCACTCGATATTTTCAGCAGTCAAGTAGCTGCTAGCTCGGCTACTCGCCTTAATGCTATCTCCCAGGGGACTAGAAATGACATCGATCACTCCTCTATCCTGAATTCATAAGGATTTTTTTTTATAACTCCCACATGCTTAAAGGGGTTCGCTCAGCTATATGCTTGGAAAAGGAGGAGAAAAGAGGAGATGTGTAAGAGCTTGTGTTTTGAATGCCTGTGGATCATTATGATATGGGAAGACAGAGATTGGCAGAGCATTCCACATACGTGTTGTACGGCTAAAGAACGAATACCTTAAGGTTAAACTGATGCGATGAGTATTTAGAGCGCCACGAGTATTGCAGTTCAATTCAAGGAGAGGTGGCATGCAGCTGGCTATTTCACTTGAGCGCCGCTGGTGGAAGAAGCGTAAAAACAGTGACAAGCAGAAACGTTCCAGTGGTGTTCAAGCGAATATATTGATTTCGCTATATTTGCGTCACCGATTAGTTGTATCGCACGGTTTTATATTCTATCTAGCTGATGCAAGGTAGTTTTAGACGCACCAGACCAGATATGACAATTGTACTCAAGTTTAGGGCCAATAAAAGCCTTGTAGATAGTAGCCAGATCAGAGGGAGAGAAATATTTCTTGCATCGGGCTAGAAAACCTAAACATTTCGCAGCATTTTTGGCGACGGTAAATATGTGGTCATTCCAACGAAGTTTCCCCGATGGAAGTGCAATTCATGGATAATGGCATGGGGTTTAGGATTCGCTTAGACGACAGGAGACAGTTTTGGGTTTGGAAGCGTTAAATTATACTCGATTGTTGTCTTCCTCAAAAATCCAGTGCAACAGCTTTGTTTTCTCCAAATTGATGCAAAGACCGGATCCACTGTTCGGTGAGTTATACCATCAGATCACGAGTAGAGTTTTTTTTCTCTAACTGTGTGGCTTATTAAGGAGAAATTAGCTGATACTACACAATGGTCTGACGAACCTAGATGCGATAACACATTGACGGAGTATTTATCAGGAAGAGAGGTAAGGAACAAGTCAAGGGTGTTTGCGCAATGATTTGCAATGTCAGGTATTCGTTTAGGCTCATTTACAAGCTAAGTATGGTGATTAAACTCAGCGAATGAGGTTTCGGAATTATCAAATACGTAAGTTTCACTCAGTGCCAGAGTTGCTCGTCTATGGACATGTACACATGTAAGCACAGCGAAAAAGTTCGTTCTCACGTATATTGCTAAGATCCACTCTGAAATCACAAATAACTACAAAAAACAAACACACAAAACACAACTTACCGCTTCTTTTAACCGAATTTGTGTAGCGGATGTCTCACAGTGGATTATCAACACAAATTGTCGCCAGTGTTATACCTTCAAGACAAAATGAGTCAAATCACCAAAAGAAACAAACACTCACAATTCTATTGCTAAAGAATTGGATCATCAAGAAACTGCCTCATGCAAAACATACGATAGTTAGGTTTCACTAAGTACACGGACACCACACACTGCACATTGCACGGGTAAAACACGCACACGCGAAATGATAGTGTTTCTTATTTTTTTGTTCTTTGTGCTGTTTTTTATTTTGAATTTGCGCAAGTGCTAATGCGAAGCACACCCGTCGGCGTATAGGAGACAATAGACAACATAGACTACACCACTCCGCAACTCCATTTAAACAGAAACTTCCAGGTCACCTTACCCTCCAGATCATTCTGGGAAGAAGACACTTACCTGGAAGATGATGAACACATTCATTTTTACACAGACGTGTCAAAAACTAATGACAGAGTCGGCGGAGGTGTTTTCTCAAAAGAGCTAAATCTTAGCCTCTCTTTCCGTCTTCCTGTAGTGTTTTCCAGACTGATGGCGATCAGTGAAGCCTTGTCTTGGCTGAAAAGAAACGTCATATCCGCTAAGGATATCCGTATATTCTCGGGTAGCCAAACTGCACTGAAATCCTTGGAATCAGTCTCTACAAATTTAATTCTAGCCCTTACCTGCCGATCATCTCTCATGGAGATGGCAGAGCAGTTCAATATCCACCTGTTTTGGGTGTCGGGGGACAGAGACATTCCGGGTACAAATTTAATTCTAGCCCTTACCTGCCGATCATCTCTCATGGAGATGGCAGAGCAGTTCAATATCCACCTGTTTTGGGTGTCGGGTGACAGAGACATTCCGGGTAACTGTATTGCTGACGAACTCGCCAAACAAGGAACTACACTACCCATCTTACCTGAATATGGTTCTCTATGCATACCAATCGCTACATGCAAACTTTTGTTAAAGCAAGATGCTAATGAAAAAACTAACTTGCATAGCGACAAAACAGATCTGGCCCAAGCTGGATCCGAAACGCTCCAAGTGTTTGATCTCTCAAAAAAGATCTCACATTGAAGGTCTCATTACTGGACATTGTCTCATAGGCAAACATGCAGCAAGACTTCTCGAATGTCTTCTGCAGAAGCTGTATGGATGAGTAGGTGGAGGAGACCATTATCTATCTTCTCTGTACTTTTCCATCCCTCTCCCAAAAACGTAGACTCCAACATTGACATGAGCAGTCTCCTACGCTTCATACGAAGCTCGAATTGGTTCAACGATTAGAAATTTTTCCTGATCCGTTATCACAATGGTTTCACCGACAGCCACCCTAACCTTATAACTTATCCTTACACAAACTGGGTATTAACCAATATGATAAGGTTTGTTGTTTGAAGTCCACACATTTTTAGGAAACGCGAACCTTTATTGGGCGGTTCACGCGCACGTCACGCATGCACAATTGTACGGGCTGCCACCGCACTCGTTTAGAATTGATGTTTTTTGTGCGATTGTAAGCAGATCTCTTCCCACTGTAGAGAGGTGAAAAATATAGCCTACATTTAGGCTGATACATCATTCGCTTGTAATAACAGTAAGAGCAAATAAAATGGTATTGTTAATTTGGTTGCGTTATGGAAAATTTGTATAAAAAAATCTTTTTCAGGCTTTTTCACTTTCTTATTCAACGAAACCATCAATCAATGTCGTTCTTAATTTTTTGCCAGAAGACGTACTTAGTAATAAAATAAACAATACTATTTACAGTTTAAGATACCTTTATGTAGGTATTATTAAGCCTAAGAAATTTATTCGACAGATTTGTTGATGTTAGATAATATTTCACGCATATGGGGGGAGTATCCGTCAGCACTTATTCTGATTACATCCGTGAATTTAACAGACTAATGTGTCCTACAAAATTTATAGTCCAGCAATTCTACACGGCCAACATTTGTATGCACATCAGCCAAGTAAGCCACATGAGTAATTGCGTTTTTATGGGAATTCAACCAATTTATTACATTTGCGCACATCACACAAACGTTATTTATACCCGCGCGGTAAGTAGTTCGTAGCGTCTTTGTAAAAAGAAAAGTTCCCGACTTTTAATATTTACCATTTAATTTGAGACTCAAGCGATGTGTTGACAACATTCCATTTTAATCATTTTTTTAGGAAAAAATGGAAAAAAATGTGAGTTCCATAATTCGTTTAACGAAGTTTATGTATTCTTCAGTTGTTGTTTATTTGTTTGTGTATTTTATTATTCGTTTTAAGTGTAAGGATGAATCTTTGGCGTTTCAATTTTTTCATCATTGCGTCGAACATAATTCAGTATTGTAAATTGAAATTCACTTGCTAATTGCTCTTTTATAGGAATTGGACTTAGCAAGTCGACCAAAATGTTCCAAAACAATACTGGCGATAAATATGAATCAACTAAACAGTATTACCCATTCTTAGTTATATAAAGAATTCAACTGATTCTAAACAGGTACGAACAACACTTGCAGCGAATGTGGACGCTGGTTATCCCGTAATACCCGAGCCTCAACTCGAGTCCACGAATCTACTATTAGGCCTATCTTCGGACGTACTAACCAATTCAGAGATTCCTTCTTTAGTTGCACTACAGTTATGTGGAATGAATTGCCCGATTCTGTATTTTCGCATTTATATGGTCTGCATTCATTTTAGACACGCGTGCATAGACATCTCATATTTTCCTCTCCTTAATTTCCTAACGCCCACGCTGTGCTAAGCACTACAAGGGTGCAAATCCCTTTAGCGTGTGTAAAAAAAACCGCCTTAGTAGTTTACTAGGGAAGCCATTTTCTTTTGTTTATTTCTTTTTTTAGCTCTTTCAACTACTCTGCCGGCAGGACCTCCTGAAAGGAGTAACCCATGTAAATAAAATTGATCAAAACTAACTAAGAGCAGTACTTAATAAAAATTTGGGATTTTTCTTCCAATCTTTATTTAAAATTGTTGGTCAAATACCTAATTTAAAAGAACTGTGCTAAGCATTTGACGTTCTTTCTTTTAATCTTGCCATAAACCTCAAATGCTTAGCACGGTTCTTTTAAATTACGTGATTTTTTAGGCCACAAATATTCCAGATTTCCTTTAAAAACATTCCAGCAATTTTCATTTATTTATAACAGTTCTAGTTGCTCCAGATCTATCACTTATTTTATGTTCTACCCTTTAGGGGGCTAGTTATGCTTCAATAAAAGTATTTTTTTTAAATAATTTTATTTTATACTTTTTAGTTTTTAATGAAATATGTATATCAAATTTCAGTATTATTCAGATGGGATGGAAGTATGAAGACTTCCAAAAGACCCCGAAAGGACTCCCAAAGGACCACCTAGAGACCTCGTTCAGACCACTTTACTACCCCCATTAATACTCCCTCAAGACCCCCTCAACCCCCTTAAGATTCCCTTAAGACCCCCTCAAAAGACTCTCAAGACCACCTAAAGACCTCCTCAAGACTCCACTCACGACCCTCTCAAAATCCCCTTATGACCACCTCAAGACCCCCTCAAAACTTTCTTAAGACCCTCTCAAGAACCCCTCAAGACCACCCACGACCCCCCTCAAGATTCCCTTAAGACCCCCACAAAACCCTTTGAAGACTCACACCCTCTCAAACCTTCATAGACTACACTCAAGATTCCATTTAGGCTTCCGCAAAACCCTCGTGAAGGCCCTCTCAAACTACCATTGAGACCACCTGCAGACTCCCATAAACTGCCCTCAAGACCCATCTAAAGACCTCCTCAATAACTCCTTAAGACTCCCTCAATACCTTCTGAAGATCCACTCAGAACTCCCTTAAGACCCCTCCCCAAAACCCTCTCAAGACTCCCTCAAGAACCTCGTTACAACGTTACAACGTCAAGGCCCTCTCAAACACTTCTCAAACCCCTTAAAGATCATATTAAGACTGTCCTCAAACCATCCTAAAGAGCCTTCAAGAACCCCCTCAAGACCCCCTCAAGACCACCATCAAGACCGCCTCAAGTAACCCCTTTAATACTTCCTTAACATCATCTCATAACGCTCTCAAAACTACCTCAAAAGCCAATCAACACCCCAAAAACCTCTTTAAGCCCCCTCAAGACCTCCTCTAGGCTCACCTGAAGGCCCCATCATGAATCACCTTACGATCCATCTCATGACTCAAGACCACTTCAATAGCGCCTGACCCCCAGACCCCGACAGAAAGACAGAAAGAAAGACATAGGCAAGTTAATATAAAAGCATTTAATAAAAGAGTTTTTATCAAGATTTCGGATATTACTTTTGGTGTTTTCTGAAATTCGAACTACGAACTCTCTGCTCAGACATCCATGCACTTAATCACTGAGCCACAGTGCCCATTTTAAAGTACATTTGATGCCATTAATTATGGAAGACAACAACATTCAAATGTCCTCCACGAAAATGACTGCACTAGAGATAAGAGAATACGCTGAACTAAATGTTTCTACTTTCTACTTCTTTCTTTACTTCTGTAGCATGGTAATTCCATTTTTCAAATTTCTAAGACCACTTATATTATGTAATCTCTGAGTTTAATGTTAAATTCAACAAAGAGTAAGTAAAAAAACAAATAAAAACTATGATCAGTATTGGTAAAAAGCTTTTAAGTGGCTAGAAATATACGTGATTTAAATTAGCCACTGAAAACCCAATTAAAGTAAATAAGGCAAAGACTTCAAATGAGTGGTTCAATTACCTGTGAAAATTGTAACAAAGAATACAACTTCATGTCGCTTCTCTCTATTATCCAACCACTGTGTTAGTGTTTGTTACAAATTTGCAACTGCGTTTTGGTTCATTTTTGCCAGCTTGTCTAATGCTCATTCATGCTGCTACTGCGGATGAGACCGTCAATCAGCTAATCTGGCAGCAGCCTGTTAGGTCTTATTATGAATTCAATGCAAGAAAAATTAGGTAAGTAATTGCGCTGTCAATGGTTTTTGTAAATGTGGGACAATTTGTGTCTTGAAGTGGTGGGCATTTTTTCGAAGTTGGCAAACTGTTATCCGTACCGAAACTAACACGTACTGATTGCGTCACAAAATGCGAATCAATCGTTCAATGAGTTATCGACATACTAAGTAAGAAGGAAGTAGCAAGTTAAAGATTTTAATTATGTATTTGGCTCACGCATGAGATAATCTTTTAGGAATTCACTGAAATCGATGCGTGTTTTTTCATCTAAGACAAAGGAATATCTCACAAAGAAGTTGTACAAAATGAATAAAAAAAGCAGAACACAAACTTGTTGAAGTCTTTCGTTTTTTGTTAGATTTTTTGACATTAATTTATTGATACATAATTATTATCACAAATTACTTAAATAATTATATTTCAAATTTTGCTGGAATTTGTTTTCAACGTAATGGATAATCAGCATATAATAAGTGGTTGTTTTTCTAATAGGCAACAAACACGAACACACACACACACCCTCTTTACCTAACATAAAACGTGAAGCCTCAGTTTATATGTGCCGATGACAAGCAAAGCATATATTTATGTAAGAACAAATAATTATATCTAATCATGATAATATCTTAAGCTGTGTCAGGCATCCAACTTAGAATCTGCCGTACGAACATGAGTCATCCTTCATCCAAAGACGAGAGGACGAGATTGGCCGAGGTAGGTGTGGTTCACTATTTATTGTATTTTGAAAATATTTTTAACTTTTTGTGAGTGAAGATCGTAGAAAATCCAGGAATTATGTAAACACAATTATTTTTTGACACAAGTAATAAATGACTTTATGTGCTAGAAACTTAATTATTATAAAATCTTGCGACATGCAACAACTCACTATTCTATAATGTTATCATGAGCAGCTTAAGGTGATCATCCGGGATGGAATTTATCTCTTAATTTATTGTTAGCTCTGCTAAGTAGTAAATAATTTTATAAGTATACAAAAGTACATTCACAGATAATTGACTCATTAATTGTTGCCATGAAATAAGACACTTTATACATTTTGTTACATTTAATGTCAATCTGCACTGTAAGGCACGTACACTAATCTTTAGGTTATATACCTCTTAATTTAAGAGTCTCTCAATTAAAGCAAATGCCATTTTATCATGCTGGATCAATGCACGTGCATATCGCTACTTTTCTTTGTATCATCTCAAATAACGACCTGTCATCGAAAGCGAAAGACCTGCGATTTGAAAGTAAGTCGATTGGAAATCGTACCGCCATACTGGGTACTTGCCTCAAGCACATTATCTTGAGCGGCATAACACTTTGCAGACTTAGTGAAGAAGTTATATTCAAATTTTTGTTTGTTTTGTATTTCTTAAGCTTTATTTCACAGGTGACGTAAGGTCTAAGATCAGTCAAATGTGCCTGTTTGAAAAACGTCAATTTACCTCCATTCAATGCATGAGCATGTGACACATATCTATGCTTTAACTGTAAAAATTTTTCACAAAAATAGCAATTTGTAATGAGAGAAGACATTTCTAAGTATTTAAATATTAAGTACTTTCTAAGATGTTAGGCTAAAAACTGCAGCAATATTGCAAAATCATTAAGCTTAGGCCAAACTTAATTTCAATGTCAGCAAAAAGCCTTGATGGAGCTTTGAGGGCAAATAACATATAAAAGTTCCAACTTTAAAACAATTAATTAACCCATTATTAAATATTTGATAGTCATAAAAACACAGCTTATAAGACTAACATTGTGAATACAAATTCAATAACAAAGGAAGGAAGGCAATTTTCTGTCCGTATAACCAGAGTGACCAAATTAAAAACTGTATCCAATAAAAAAAGACAAAAGTTTGCTTCCTATCCAGGTTAAAATATTGAGTACATATTTGTATAGAGATTTTACACTTTCCATTTAGGCTCATTACAAAAATCATTTTTCACATCAAGTTATTAATTATTGTAATAATTATGGTGTAGTGAAAGCATTTTTCACACTCACTACTTAAACTTAACTGCTTTTGCAGCCTAAGTAATTGATATACTTATCAGTTCATTTAGTATTTATTTAAAACTTTAATCCTTTTTCCGTTTTCATTACTATTTTGAGGGTAGGAGTTTTTATCATATTTCAATGCTTAAAAACAATGCTTCCTCAAGTCATTGATGGCAAAATAGATCGAGACACTAGATGAATGAAGAAAACGTTTGAAGGACGACGAACAAGTACAAAATGAAGGGTAGGATGGGAAGAGTTTATTACTATTGTAATGGTGGACATCGAAAATAGACACAAAGAGGCAGGATAAGAAATGCCGACAAGCGGAAAACAAATAAAGGACTGGCGAACTTAATGGACAGAAAATGGACGATGGAAATGAAAAACGATCACATAGTATCAAAAGTGAAGTAAATCCATTGGTTTAAGCATACAAATTTAATAAATTGTCATACAAAGACGTATTTTCTCATGGAACTTCCACTGGATAGAGCTCGAGCTGTACAGCAGCTGGCCCATACCCTGTCTAAATATAAGGCTGACATAACAGCAATCCAGGAGATGCGGTGGACAGGGAATGGTGTCTTATAAAAATTAGAATATGACATATATTACAGCTTTCATGCAAGACATCATGTGCTCGGGATAGAGTTTCTAGTTAGCAAAATAATGAAACCCACCATTATCGGCTTTAAAGCAATAAATGAACGGATACTCACCCTTCGCGTGCTGGGCAGATTTAAAAACATAAGCCTCATTAACGTTCACGCACCTACAGAGGATTCCGCAGATGATAAAAAGGAAGAATTCTTTGAATCAGTCGAACGGGAACTCCATGCCTGCCCTTAGTATGATGTAAAAATCATTCTGGGGGATATGAATGCTAAAATATGTAGGGAGCCAGTATTCAGGCAGTACATTGGCACCCATAGCTTACAAGAGAACACTAATGACAATGGACAACGAGTCATAGAGATGGCAGCAAGCAATAATTTGGTCGTTGTGAATACAAGGTTTGCGCGTAAAAATATCCACAAAGCCACCTGGGTATCTCCTGAGATGGAGCCACTCGCAACCAGATAGACCACGTGTTGATAGAACACCGCCACAACCCGAACCTGATGACGGTACAAACGTACCGAGGTGCCAACGTCGACTCGGACGACTATCTTGTTGGTATAGTGCTCCGGGTAAGGATTGCCTCTTAACGAAAGACTGCATTCTCGAGTCAGATACGACTCAACCCGGCTGCCCTTTGGAACTTAAAGGCATCTTAGAGCGATGGGAAGAGCACTTTCATGAGTTGCGTAATGGCCAGCTAACTGAGGAATTAGAGGCTCCACCAATGACCGAAGATCACACTATGCTGCCGCCACTAAGCATAGACGAAGTTACCAGAGCGATAAATCGGCTCAGAAATAATAAGGCTCCGGCTTCTGATGGCATCCCAGTGGAGCTAATTAAAACAGGAGGCCCCACAATACACCAAGCAATTCATGAACTAATAGTGCAAGTATGGAAGGAAGAAGCGATGCCAGAAGACTGGCGAAGAGGCATCCTGTGCCCCATACATATAAAAGGAGATATCACAACCTGCAGCAATTATCGTGGTATAACGTTGTTGTTGAGTACCGCGTATAAGATTTTCTCCTACATCCTTCAGTAAAGGATAGCCCCATACGCTAAAGGGATCATTGGTCCATACCAATGTGGCTTCATCCCAGGTAAATCAACAACTGATCAGATTTACACCCTTAGGCAGGTGATGGAAAAATGTCTAGAGTTTCAAAACTCACTACACCATCTTCTTATAGACTTTAAAGCCACCTATGATAGGATAGCCAGAGTAGAACTTTATAAAGCCATGACAGAATTCGGCATCCAAAATAAACTGACACGACTATGTAGGTTGACCATGACCAATGTTTTAAGCCAAGTAAAAATATCCGGACATCTATAACGGGCTCCGACATGGACTGGCCTGCATCCTCTTCAACCTGGCGTTGAAGAAAGTGATCGGAGACTCTGACGTAAAGGCGAGAGGAACAACCCTCTATAAGTCCATTCAGATACTGGCTTAGGCAGACGATATTGACATCGTTGGTAGAAACCGAAGAGCTGTACAGGAAGCTTTCATCCAGATCGAGCAGGCGGCACGAAATCTGGGGCTGCACATAAATGAGAGCAAAACAAAGTACATGGTGGCCACGTCTGCGAGTAGAAGATCCAACATTGGTCCCTCAATTCAAATAGTGGAGCGCGAATTTAAACTAGTGCAATCCTTTAACTATCTTGGGTCAACTGTAGCAGCCGATAACAGCATGGAACCAGAAATACGCGCAAGGTTGCTTAAAGCCAACAAAGCCTACTATTGTCTTCCAAATCATATCCAGGAACTTAACCATAACATCCAAGCTGCTGATATATAAGACAATGGTCATACCAGTACTTACATATGGATCCGAGACTTGAGTGCTTAGCAAAAAGCATTCTGACCCCTTAGCCTCGATCAAGAGAAAAGTCTTACGGAGAATTGTTGGCCCCGTATGTGAGGAAGTACGATTCCGGAGACTCTATAATGATTAGATATACGAGCGTTACCTCGAGGGTCGAGGTCGACATCGTAAAGAAAATTAAGCTTGGTAAGCTTCGGTGAGCAGGACACCTAAATCGCATAATTCGGACGGGTGGAGAATTTTTGCGGGAGGTCAGGACCGGACCCCGGTTGTAGAGCCAAATATGATGATGATGATGATGATAGAAAGAAGTAAATTTGTATCAAGAGAGCAATTTAATACTATAAAGTAGAACTAAAAATATGAATGTATAGATATACGTAATAAAAATAAATATGTACTACGCTTCGTGCTACTCCAAAACTAGGTCATTACAAAAGAGCATATTCGTGGTTGGCAAAAAGTCGGCTTACCAACTCAGGAAGTCTTTAAGCATTGCCAAATATTGTCAAAGAAATTTAGTTTCAGCCAAAAAAAAAATTATAAACAATATGGAGACATTATAAAAAAAAATTAACATAATACGAAGATTCACACAAAGCAAAAAACATTGCACATCATTGTCGCGTTACGCTTCAGCAAATAAAAAAATTCACAGCTCGAATTTAGCTGCATTGCTGAAAGTGTTTGAGATACTGCAGTTGCACCAAACGCAAGCGGCGATCGATCGTCTTCTTACCGACGTCCGACAATTAACTCATTTTAAAGCACATTTGCAACATTTCTGCTGTTTTACAATTTTTTTCAGTACTGCAAATTAAAAACTCAATATTAGCTAGCAAGAGGAGTTTTCTTTTATGGGAAAACGGTTAACTAAAATAAAACTCTTGAATGCCTATAATTTTATGATGAAAATCTTTTTTTAAAAGACGTTCCTTTGCGATTTAACTTAGCGGTTAATTCGGAATAAATTTCTATAATAGTTTATCATTTGAATCTTGAGTATCTAAATATAATAATATTTTATATCAATTATGTTCTCAGCAGCAAATTGGTTTTAGTGAAGGCAAATGTAAATAGATAAACGAGAGTAAACATAACTAGCTCAAGCTGTATGCGTACTGACTGGGTGATAAGTCCGAGTGACCAGAAAAAACAAATTTTTAGTAAACCAGTATAAAAATGAAATAAATCTTTGGATAATAATTGCTTTTGTTCTACTCTAGTAAACAAACTGTAACGCTGTCCACAATGTACCTCGCTTGCTGTGATCGCATAAAAAATTACATTGACTGATTGAATAGATTTCGAATCTGCAGCACTAATATGATGAAATTTTCTTTTCTTGTATATTACCTAATCTGTCGCAATTACGGCGTTTGTTTAGTTTCATATTTAATATTTAACATATAATTAGAAAAAAGGCATTAAGAGCGTATGCTCAATTTCGCGCCGAATTTTAAACATTGTTTTGAAATTTAGGCTTTACAGATAATCTCACCAATGTGATCGCTATAAGATAGTTTGCCATGTGTTGTCGTTTATGTGACTTACATTGTACCATTACCTTAATAGAATATTGTCACTCAAATACACTAATTTACTTTCTTTGCAATCAGAGTCCATAATTTTCCATCAACATCACTCGAATAGAGAAGTTGACAATAATCTGTTTTGAGTCGACCTGCCCTTGATTCACGATATGTGTTTCACAATAAATTCTAAACGTCAAGTCAAATACATACAATGCAAAAAAGTAAAAGTGGTAAAAGTTCACTATCTTCCAACACTGCTACGAAGAGATGAAGCACCATCTCCGGCGGTGTATTGCATTCCAAGGGAGGTTTTTTGATTGTAATTAACATAAATTAATAACTGTTTTATAAAAACTTTTTACCGTGGTTTAAAATGCTTCAAAATAACCTAATGAATGAAACAGTCATGAAACTGACTGTTATGAATTTTATTTTACATCGCGCGTGTAACTTATCTAATCATCTTTGGGACTTACACATTTATAAGTTTCCCTTTTTAAATAGAAATTGAATATACCACCGAATTTTAATAGCCCAGTCATTATCAGAGCCCTCTGGATACCTGGCGACCTCCAGTTGTATCCGGCCTAGCCTGGGTATTTCGGATCTCTGCCCGGACGAACCACCCTTTCTTCGACATTCACCAGAAAAATAATACTTTTATTGATCCCGAGATTGGCCTCTCCAAGGGCCGGAAGCCGAGACCGGTGCTCAAGTGCCGGAAACATCTGGGGGGAGTTGCTAGAACCTTAAAGGTGGGTCTCCCTCCAAAGTAATAGAGTTGTCTAATCCTAGCAAGCAATTCCAAACCTCTTTGTTTGGGCAACCGGCAATATCAGTCGGTCTAGCGAGCACTTGATTGACGGCCTGTTCTCTATTGAGTCCGAAGAAGAATGTCTGTCAGACTCATTGGGGGAGGCAATGAGGAACTAGACGGATGCTTCCGGGGGGCATCGGGGAACATCAACTAATCCCCTACAGAGGTTATAGCATGAGGAGGTAAGTGTAATTTATTATGATTAAAATCGGGAGAGGACCTTACTTTTATCCAGAAACTGTGGATAAGAAATAACAATAATCTGTGGGCTCACTTTGGGTACAAAATCCTACATTCATGTAAGACCGAAAAGGTCAGATCATGTATAATGGGAAACAATAATCTAAGTATTTTTCTACTCCCACAACTTAGTGACTGGGACATAACCGCGGCCAGCTTAGAATTGCAAAAAGACAAAATCTCGCAGGTTTCTGCGTACCTGGATCGCGAAAAGAAGATCCCGCCGGACAACCTGGAAAAACTAGCTCTGGAAGCAGAGAAGGAAAACATCAGTGTGAATCTAGGGTTCAATGCTAATGTACACTACACAATCTGGAAAAGCACTGATTTCAATGATAGAGGGATGAGTCCCTTTTTGATTACCTATTAAATACTAACCTCCTAGCCTGTAACATTGCGCAAGCATCCACCTTTATTACTAAAATTAGAATAGAAATAGAGAAGTGTTAGATATAATTGATATAATCGGTGACAGTAGAACGCTGAGCTGGGTGGTTCTACCATTAGAAGGCATGTAGATAGAGGGACGCCGCAGGGAGGCGTTCTATTCCCTATTACTCTGGAACGTAGTAATCAACGGATTGCTGAAGGAGCTAGAAAGGGAAGGGCATGAGCGTAGTAGCCTATGCTGATGATGATGATCTCTCAATTGTCACAAAATGGCCCAAAAGCTGTGGACTAGGAGTAAACCCATCCGAAACAGAGCTAGTCCTCTTAACAAATAAATATTAAATCTTAACAGTTACTCCACCTACTCTAAACGGTACTAGTCTAGTTTTCACCAATAAGGCAACATTTCTAGACACTATTTTTGATAAAAAACTAGGTTGGAAACCGATTATTTTAGAGAGCGTTAACAAAGATACTAAAGCTCTATACACGTGTAAAAACGCTATCGGTAAAAGTTGGTGATTAAAGCCGGAGCTGGTACACTGGCTCTATACTGCCGTAGTAAGATCAATACTTATGCATGGAGTAAGTGTCTGATTGCCGGCTCTATGAAAATCTACCTACGTTAAACTCTTGGAGAAGGTACAAAGGGCAGCCAGTATACACATTAGTGGGGTATTAAAGACAACACCTACACGCACCCTAGATGTAGTGTTGCACCTGACTCTTGCTAATATTAAAACCAAAACATAAACAAACAGGTAATGGCACAATCAGTCTTATGGTAAGTTTGTTACTTAATATACCAAATGTTTCGAAAACTCTTTTTTTAAAAGTAAACTTATAGTAGACAGTCGTTGGCAATTCGATGAAAAAGAATCAAACTGACGAAAACTTAAACTAACGCGGCCGATACGCGTCGAAGTTCGAATTGAATTCTCTGTGTGATCTACAATAAGTAATGAACCAACAATGCACACAAACACAGCAGTGGCGTAAGTTACAACAGAATAAGTGTGAACCTGTGAACATGTCCGTCCATCCGTTTGGTGCATTTAAGTTTGCCACCGCGCGAGCTTCGAATTAAAGTTTCTGCAGCACTCGTCATAGTAAAGGCGGGCGGTCTAGCAGCAGCAGAATGAATATCGACTTACCACCAATACACATTTGATGAATCTATCCGTTGCCGTCAGCTTACAACATGCCGCGCAAAAAAACTGTTCGGCACTCTTGTTTGCCGTTGTAGTTCTTTCACATGCCGTGCTTGTCGGCCTCTTTTCAGTAGATGTCGTTTTCGAATTTACATTGATGAAAATTATGCTGCCATTAGTAGGTTTAGTCATCTGCGCGACTTCATACGATACAAATCGAAATCGAATCGGTTCTTACGACTAGAAGCCCGTCGGCGGTGGCAGATGATCACCGATCGTAGTTAAAGACGCTACTGCCTTTGCTGCTGCTAGTAGATAGAGAAGTAGTTGAAGATTTTTTTCGCGTTGATTACTGAATGAACCCAAAGGTTTTTTTTTGTGTCGGTGATAGTGGAAGAGCGCGATCGATCGCAACAAGATCACTCGAAAGGATAAATAACAATTTGTGGTTTTATTTGTTATCAAATTAAAGAAACGATAAAAAAATAAGTGCAAGTTAGTTGAATGGCCTTACAAGAATCAATTAGCAATCCTACGCCAGTAACTTATGCTTTAGATAAAAAATTCAAAGTTTAACAATAATTCAGTGAATCTCCAAAGAATAACAAAATATTCGAATTATTTTATGTTCGATATTTACCGATAAAATTAAAAATTTTTAACATTATTTTTTCGACCAACTTAGAATGTTTCAAAAACCAAAATAGTTTCAAAACATTATAAATATGATGCGTTCAAAATTGTGTGTGTCGCCATCGAAGTGGCTTTTAATTATCCTTCTTTCGTTTAACTGTACACTGGGACTGGATTCTGCAACAAATCCAACATGCCAGCTCAAGGATAATTGCGATCTGCATGAAAAGCTTATCACTGCCGGGGCAACAAGTGAAAATACTAACGATTTGGAAAATAAAATCGCTTCGATATTCGAGGATAAAGTCAATTACAGTTTGAAATTGACGTACGCTGATGAAGCTATAATAGAATACAATACCATTGAGAACTTCACCACACACATCACCGAAACAAATATGCGAAGTAATTTCACGTTAACAGATGACCACCACGAGGGTAATGATTATGAGGATTCCATCGAAAGTGGTAAGGAATATATAGATGTATCTGTGTTTTTTTGTGCATTTTTTGTTCGCTACTACTTTATATTATAAATTTTCTGTCGTTCTTGTCAAGAGATTTAATTGCGAAATTGTGAGTGAAATAGTGATGTGTTAGGCACAGTGAACGAAAAGTTCGTACCAAATTAACCGACTGCAATTTCGATTGCTAACTTTACATTCTGCTCTAATTTAATTTTCTTACAGTTTTTTGAAAATAAATATTCCACTATTCCACTAATATTCATTAAGTATGCTGTATGCGTCTATAAATCAAAAATACTGTCTGCTGTAAATAAAAATTCAATAATAAAATTTATAGCAAAATTAACACTAAATGCTAATCACTCCTCATTGATAACCGTTAAAAATTAAATTAAGCAAACAAAAAAACATAGAGGGGCAAACATGCCAGCACACTGGAAAGCTTTTTTGGTCAATTATACTGGGCCGGATTATGTCTCTATGCATAGGCGCTAACAGTGTAGATCTCCAGAGTAGACCTACTTGGTAATTGCATCATGATATGTATAAAACTGTAATGGGGTGTCATACAGCGGGCTCAATGAATTGGGTTAAAGTAATACTAAACACCGAAATTAAGTTTGAAAACTACAAAAAACTGTACGCTAGGAAATACAAAATACAAATTCCAAAACTTCGGTTTAATTTAAAAGATATAATAAAGGGTGGGCAATCTACTGGCTTGGCAACTTTTTTTTTGAACGATTTGCTTAAAATTTTGACAGTTCGTCAGTCTGAACAAAACAATCATGTTTTCGCTTGAGGAGCGTTTCGAAATATTGAAATATGTAGTATACTACATAACGAGCGAGGAAAGTGGAGATTTCGAAGCTAGGTTATAGTGTATGAAACAGTAACAGTATAGTGTATAAAAAGTAAAATATCAGTGTTGTGTGAACCGAACCGAACCGAAGAAAGTTCCTGAAAAAGGTTTGCTATTGGATAACAGAAGTGGTCTTTGAGTTTGGACAGGTCGCACGCAGAATCCCTCGACCTCAACTCGCGCCCATTCGCACTAGCCTGACCTCGGATTAATCGCTTGCAAGGTCCACATGACGCAAGAGTTAAAAGCAAATAACCGTCCGCTTCGATATCAGTTCTCTGCTTGCGCCATAGACCTGCTTGATAATGACGTCGATTTTGTTCGAAAAATCATCTTTTCTGGCGAAGTGCATTTCCATCTCGGGGGCTATGTAAACAAGCAGAACTGACAGATTTAGGGTTCGGAACAGCAACACGTAAGCGAAGAGAAGCCACTGCAGGCAACAAGAGCGAAAGTTTTGTTTGGATTTTGGAGTGGTGGCCCATTTTTCTTCGAAAACGCTGCTGGAAACGCCGTTGCCGTCAATGGCGACCGTAACAGAGCCAGTTGACCAACTCAAATCGACGCCATGAATGTGGACGACCTTTAATTTTAACAAGACGGCGTCACATGTCATATAAGCCGACTGACAATCTATCTCTTGAGCGCCGAATAATCAGTTCTGAGCTATGTTTAAAGTTTCAAGTCTCGAGCTTAATGGGAAGTTAGTTTAAAATCAATTACAAAATTTTAACCGCACAGACAGACATACACGAAAGCGAGCTAATAAAAACGTTTTAAAAAAGAAAAAGACTTGATACTTTCTAGACAATTTAATGTTAGTAGGAAAGATTTTCCGGATGTACCTGATTTTGAAAGTAAATATTTATCAGTATGACAGATATTTTCCAGTAATAGTTTTAATCAACCGTTATGTTAAATTAGACGTCAATAGATAAATCAAAACGATAAAGTAATGTGGAAAAACTATTTGCAAACATTTTAAGATAAATGCGATTTTAACGCAAGTTCAGTTCCCTGGAGTAGTTCCCTGACTAAGGACATCACGTCTTATAAACAACCTACTCTCAAACCGGTTGCTTTAAGTTTTATTAAAGATGAGAAAAGCTGGATAAGAAAGCTAAATAATGGACTTCCCCAGGGTTCCGTCCTTGCCACTCTGCTTTTCAACCTGTACATTAGCGATATCCCTGCGAGCCTGCGACCATATCGAGGAAATTTGGATATGCAGATTTTCTGGCAATAGTTATGCAGGATAAGGACATGACGTGCAGTTTAACTCTAGACCACTCAACATATACTTCCGACAATGGACTGTGTACCAGTATGTCTATAACGGAAGTCTTCTGTTTTCACCTAACAAAACAAATTGCAAATGCAGACTTTACGTCCAGTTTAAAAACACCGCACTTAACCACAGCCGAAACCCAAAATACCTAGGCGTAACACTGGACAGATCCCCCACTTACAAGCAGCACATAACAAACATGGTTGGCAAGCTAAAAACGCCCAATAACATCCTGCAAAAACTGATTGGATCGACCTGGAGTTCAAAATCAACATTAACACTTCGTATACAGTACTTGCACTTGAGTTGGAATACTGCTCTCCAGTGTGAATGAATAGAGCCCATGTACAGAAGGAAGAAGGACGTGCGACTGAACAATACCATGCGACTCATATCCGGAACTATCAGCTCAAGACCAACAAGATGGCTTCTTGTGCTGAGCAACATTGGTCCACCTCACTTACGCCGCCTAAACACCTTTTTAAGGGAGCGCAACAAAATGCTGACTAACGCCGACCTCCTCATTCACGAGGACATTGCTACCCTCCCTAAAGCTAGCTGACGAACTGGCAAATGATGCATTTAACACCAACTCTGCCCAGATATCGAAATGGACATCGTCTATGCAAGCTGACACATTATGGTCTCGAACCCATCATGCCAACTCGTCGGATACGACCTACCTCGCAACCTCTGGTCGACATGGAATATAGGCAGACTCTTTGCTCCGAAGGGAAAGCGTTAGTTTTTTAGCTTGCGAATGCGGCCCAACGACAAACCATCCAGCATATTGTTGCGGAATGCAACAAGCGTCCCTACTCTGGTGACATTCAAGATTTTTCGGACATTAACAACAACATAACTGTGATAGAGTGGATACGAAACCTAGATGTTGTGGTGTAGCCTAGGTGTTTTGTAATTACCTGTGTAAAAATTATTAGAAATTTTTCTCAAAGAATGTTTATGTTAATATAAGGTATAACTTTATACGTGTAGTAACGAAATAACAAAATAATATAATATGTAATTACATACGTTAAAAAAATAAAAATAAAATAAACGAAAGTTGAAAAAGTTTTTTTTACACCAATTCCAATAATTCGATTCCTTCCTTCCTATGTGCCTATTAGAGTAATTCGCCGCCTCTGCACAACACCGCCAATTATGATTTTGTACCACTACTTGAGTATTTTGCAATATTTGGAGATAGAAAACCAGACAATAAATAAACATTTTTTTTTTGTACGTTAGGCTTCATTATGCTTTGGTAATGTACTATTACATAGTTCGGTACACATGTCTACATAAACCAATAATCTATTAACTATGTGTTTTGCGGTATGCAATTACTCAGACGACCGCTTGGACGCCCAATCACCAACCGCCAACCGCCAAACGTCAATAGAGAGCTAATTGCTAAACAGCCAGTTTAGCATGCGCGCATTCATTTCGACATGCCGGCACCAATATGGCCCGTGTGTAATGAATGTAATGAAAGTATCGCAGAAATGTATGCAGTAATTTTGGTATATTGTGAAGCCGAGGAATGTTTTTTTTTTTGGTCATGAAATAACCCATCTTCTTCATATCGATAGTAAGTCAGTCAGGTCAGTTGTGGTAATAATATTTCATCAAATCGGTTGGCGTTTTTTGTTTGTTTGTTGTTTTCTTCAAAAAGGTCAGAATTCCCGAAGGCCATGGAATTCAGTTGAACTTCGGAGAGAATTATTAAACTCGTATTTAGCAGCTATTTAAAATGTAGATGCTAATTTATTTATACTCTAAAAATATTTAGCAGCTTATGATAATGCTAAAAATATGATAAAAAAATAATTTATTACATATTAATTTTGTGTTCGTTGTAGCTATTACGAAGGTAACATATTTTTTTACATTTGACAGACAGGCCATCAAAAATCTTTTAAATATACCTAATGCCTATATGATCACACAACATACAATGTTAGCCAATTAAGTGTAGAGAATTTACTTTTTGAAATTAACAAATTTGTAAACAATGTAAGACCTTGGTGGAATCATAAAAATACGAATTATTTGACTATCAATTTTTCAATGGCTTAACCTTGCGTCTGTGTGGCCAATCGTGTAAATTCGGTTGTAAGCTGTTCCCTCCATCCATCAAATATTCGACCTTCTTCGCCTAAATTAGGCGAGACGCCTGGTGTTAAGATATTCGTACCTTTATCTACAAGAGTTAATTGCTCTCATGATGTAATTCTTGACATTAGCATCACATTACAAAAAAAATTTTCGTGGTTGCCTTGATTATCAATTCTTAATTCTCCGGAAGAAGTTTTTTATTTGAACATAATGCCCATAGTCAGAATGTTCTCTTCTGTACATATGCATACAAGTTTTAAGGCATTTCCTCTCCAATGCCGTAGTTTTCCGATACAAGAAGGAATGATGTTCCACCATATTGAATATGTATGTGTTACAATTGGACGAAAAAATGCTTGTTAGCAAATTACTGAATTATCTTAAAAGCCCAATAGTAACCATTTAAAGCTTTTTTTAAAAATGAAAAAATTACGCCATCGCAAGCCGAGCGCTAACCAATTGTTTTAAAACAAGTCCCATCAAATTTTGACTGTCAGAAGCCGAGATATACGACACGACAAACAAACGTACTCACGCTCGCTGAATTTAATTTCACGTCCAAATCTTAGGATCACTTTTTAGCCCACTTCTTAATCATCATATTTGGCTCTACAACCGGGGTCCGGTCCAGGCCACCCGCAAAAAGTCTCTCCACGGTTCCCAATTTTGAGCCAATGTCATCCATTTTAGCATCCATAAACTCTGGGCGTGCTGGTCTACGCCATCTTTCCAGCGTATGCTTGGCCGTCATCGCTGTCGTGTTCCATAAATCATACCGCAAAGGACCTTCCGAGAAGGATCCCTTGCGGGGCCCGTTATAGATGTTGAATGGGCTTGATAGTGATCCGGATATTTTTATTTGGGTTATAACATTGGTCATGGTATCGGTCGTGTCAGTTTATTTGCGATGCTGAAGTCTCTCATGACTTTATAAAGTTCTACTCCAGAGAAAGTATAGATAACTTTCCTTAAAGTCTATGAACATATTGTGTAGTCAAATATACTATAAATATGTATTTTGAAACTCTATGTGTAAATCTGATCAGTTTTTGATTTGCCTGATATACCCGTATGGGGCTATCCTGCTTTGAAGGATAGAAGAAAATTTAAATGAGAAAATTTAGCAACTCATTAAAGTGCACTTCCCATCGCTCCAGTATATCTTTGAGATCGGCGATCAGATTACCCTCTTTGTCTTTGCAGTATGTGTAACGCAGCACATTGCTCCACACCGCGTAATTTTTGGTGGAACTTCCGCGCCTGGTGCGGTCCTTGCTCTCTGTACCATTTTAGTTCACGGGCTAGACGGACGAACAACATTCTTACGTTCAGTCGCTAGATTACAGACGTTCCGATCTCTACGACTACTATCTAAGATGGAGTCAGCAGTACTAATGACAGTATTCTTAAAAAGTCTCCATTCCTCTCCTACGCCTGACATCTTAGCCCCAGGACTTACGCTCTCTGCATTTAGGGCGACTCCTATCGCTGACCGTAATTGTTTCTGGTCTCTTCGTTCCAAAGGGCAGCCGTGTTGACTTGTAGCTGACTCGAGGATGCAGTCTTTCGTGAAGATGCAATCCTTACCCGGAGCACCATACCAACAAGATAGTGGTCCTAGTCGACGTTGGTTCCTCGGTATAAGGTTCAGGTTGCAGCGGCGGTCTATCTATCTGGTTCCGAGTGGCTCCACCTGGAGGTACCTAGGTGGTTTTGTGGATATTTTTACGCGCAAACCTTTTACTCGCAATAACCAAATTGCTGCCATCTCTATGACTCGTTATCAATTGTCATTATAGTGTTCTCGTCTAAGCTATGAGTGCCAATGTACTGATTGAACTCACTAACTATTTTTGCATTTATATCCCCCAGAATGATTTTTTCATCATAGTGAGGGCTGGCATGAAGTTCCCGTTCGACTGATTCACAGAATACTGCTTTTTCCTCATCTGGGGAATCCTATGTAGGTGCGTGAACGTTTATGAGGCTTATGTTTTTAAATCTGATCCGTAAGCGAAGGGGTGCTGCTTTAAACCCGATAACCGTGGGTTTCATTCTTTTGCTGACTAGAAACCTCACCCCGATAACATTATGTATTGTGTAATATATGTCATATTCTGATTTTTAGGGTATCGGCTAGCTGCTGTACAGCTCGAGCTCGATACAGTGAGCGTACGTTCCATGAGAAAATTCTTCAATCGTTTAGCCGTTTTCGTTGCCGTGGTCGTCGTCGTTCATCAGTGTATCCGAGGGGTTCCGTAATAAAGTTTTTTTACGGGCTATTCAGCTTTTTCTGTGTTGGGGAAAAATTACCAGTGGCCAGTACGTGGAGGTTTGATCGCACTTCCATCACTCAGAGATAGTTACGGTCACCTGCAATTCTGATGCATGATGATGATGTAAAAATTGAAAATAAGAAATATTTAGAAATATAACTCATCATGATTTTCCGCAATTCCGAAAGTCTCCTCCTGCTTCTGCGTACTAAACCAGTGATTTAGCTCTAATGATAGATTACAATTTCGTTGTAAAATTACGCTGCTAAAACCAGAAGAATTACTTCTCCTTAAATGTTATTATCTTTGTGTTGACTGGAATAAAATAAAAACTGGGGCATAAGCGCATAAAGTGCAATTAAATGTTTTAAAAACGTGGAAGTAAGCTGAAAGCATTTCGTAAAAAAGTTACACTGGTTAGGAAATGATTTCGAGCAAGTAGTGCAACATTTTTCGCTGTGGTTTTGTGCTATACTGCACAATAGTAGTGATCCGCATTTATACGAGTACTTACAACCTGTTCCGTTCACTTCATGAATCAGTACCGGAGTTATTCGCGATTTCAGCCTAATAGGTACGCATATAAAATGATATTCGAACAGCACAGAGCACACTCCCCACCAACCATCAACATCAAGACATCACAGCACAGCACAAAAGTGCAACAAATTTATAAACATCAACCACCATTCTCTGTTGTCCTATGAAGAAAATTGTATTTCTAAATACCTATTAGACGAGGATAATCCGACAGCTCGCCGGGCGCTAGTAAAGTTAAGAAATTTCGAAATAAGCAAAGTAATAGTAATTACGATCGATATTGAAAGCTGTTAGCTAGCATAATTTATTTACGATTTATTTATTGCGGCTGAAAAGTGTCTGCCTACTTGTACCTCCGCCGACCGCCGGCCGTACAGTTACAGTACAGTTCATACTGCTGAAGTAATGTGTGGCATTACTTTTTTCCCTTAAGATTAGGACATATGTTGGTTCCCTATTTAAGTCTGTATCATTTTTACATTGCGTGGTGTTGCGATGTAGGCTAGGCGCATATTGAGAGCAGCACAATACAATATAGCGCGAAGCCGAGGTTTTTAGGATATACAATGTTGTACTAAATGACGCACGCACATTCACATTTTGCGGCATTCATTCCAACATTGAGTGCTTTAAAAGCCTCGGCTACGCTATGCTGGGTTGGCCCTAATGCCGTTTACCTTTTTTTGTGGGGTGTCATTAAATATCCATGTTAGGCTGACAATCCTGAAACGATTCACGTGTACGTGTAAAATAGGGCCTCAAACCCTCAAAAACGTAGTCCAGAATTTGGTAAAGAGGATCCGCTATTGTAAAGCCCGCCGAAGTATCCATTTCCTTTAACTTATATTCCACAACTAATTGAAACGCAATTAGAAGTGCAATTCTTTAACTATCTCTGGTCAACTGTAGCAGCCGATAACAGCATGGAACCAGAAATACGCGCACGGTTGCTTAAAACCAACTGTCAAAACTCTTCAAATCTAGGAACTTAACCATATCCAAGACTTGGGTGCTTAGCAAAAAGCATTTGACCTCTTAGCCGCGCTCGAGAGAAAAGTCTTACGGATAATGGTTGGCCCCGTATGTGACGAAGGACGATTCCGGAGACTTTATAATGATGAGATCTACGAGCGTTACAGTGATGTCGACATCATGAATAGAATTAAGCTCGGTAGGCTCCGGTGGGCAGTAGGTATCCTGCATGAGCGAAGAGGATCCTGCTCGGAAAGGGCATTGTAATATTTGTTGCCTCAATTTTTGGTCGTAGGCGAATTTGACTCGCCGAAGATGAGCATAAATTAATTTAATGAGTTTAAAATTTGTTCGGTTTTCCTCAAAACCGAAAGCATTCCTCTTTAATCCTAGAAGCCTCATAACAGCTCGAGTCATATAATCCTCCTTTGGTTTTACAGACTAATTTCTGGAGGGGATAAAGTCTCCCATACTAATAAGGATGATGTTTGTGATTGCATCAGCTGCGTCTTCCACGACGTTGCTATCAAGAAACAATAGCCACCAGTTAGTACTCCCAAAGAAGTTGTTAAGGCCATCCCAATTAGCTTTCTCGTATTGCCAGTCAGTTTTTTTTGTTATTTTTTTCAGTTTTTTTCTCTAACTGCGTGGTTTATTAACGAGAAATTAGCTGATACTACAAAATGTTCTGACGAGCCTACTTTAGATGCGATAAGACATTCACGGAGTATTTATCAGGACGAGGGGTAAGGAACAAGTCAAGGGTGTTTGCTGAATGATTTGCAATGTCAGGTATTCGTGTAGGCTCATTTACAAGCTGAGTAAGGTGATTAAACTCAGCGAATATCTCAACATCCCTTCCTAGGGCTGTTGTCTAGCCAGAATGGCATAGCCACCCAGGATTGTGTACATTGAAATCGCCCGCAATAACGATTTAGTGTTAAATTCCGGATTGAAATATTGGCTTATTTCATTAAAAGTTTGCACGACGAACTAAAGAGCATATTTTTAAATAATCGTACCATACGATGTGAATATTCACGTAACGTAACACTTTAAGCAAGGTGCATCACATGATTAAACAATTAAGATCAAAGCTCTAAACGCATTTCAAGCTAAAGCTTAAATCATCTTCGTGAATTGTCTTTGAAAATAAATTCGATCATCACTGGAAGTTGAAAAACATCCAAAGGTCACATAAATTAGAAGAAAATTGTTAAGTAAAAAATACAACAAATGAAGATATTTGTGAATCATGTGCTTTATTTTGAAATAAAAAGCGTCATTGTCCTCGTGTGTCTGGCTGCAATCACAGCCGTAAAAATGTTAATATTGTTGTGATGGCTTGTGCTTCACATCATCAAATTATCACCTTCAAAGTGCCAAAAAGTGCGTAAAACGCTTAAGCTTAATATTTAACTTTTGCTTAAAATAAACTTTGAGACACTTCTGCAATCTTCAAACAACTGCAATAGATACTTTTGGTTAAGCTAAAAAAGTCACATTGCACACATACGAACTGGCTGCATCTATTTCAAACAACAATTCAAATGCAATTGATTGTGTGCAGAAATGGTGACTTAAAACATGACCATGAGACAAATTGACACAACTGCACTATAGCGCGGGGTGGCAATGTTTTTTGCACGCCACGGCCTAATGAAATGCAAATAACCAAAGGCGTCCACGCGTTTAATATGCAGTGTCATTTTGTTAATATATAGACGGCTATATACTGGTTCATATATGTAATTATAGCAAGCATATTGTTGTGCAATTTGAAGCTCCACGATGTCTGCTATGTTTAAATACCCGACATTACTTGAACACACATAGACATTTATAATACATAACAATATTTGCTAATTATTTAGCATAAAAATAATAACAATTCATAATTGGGCCAATGTTGCTGGTTCAAATAATGAAAGATGGACAATCGCACGTACGTACGTACGAGACCGAGTACCAGTCGCAGGTGACAAGTAAATTACCTTAATAGTGGGAATTTTCTTTGATTCAGCATTCTCATTGGAAAACTTGAGTTACGTGCTTGTACATTTAACATTGGCTTGAATGATTGGCAGTGAGCTGTTAGCCTGGCGATTGCCTGTTGGTTGCCAACAAAAAATTAATACAAAGGCTTAAACCTGCATTTCTTAGCTTACTTAGTATTGATATTCTATGGACTTCTTCTGCCCTACTTCTGAGCGTATTCTTTCATTTCTGTTCCTATCTCTCCTAGTTTTTCCTGCGACTCTTCGTACAAACTTCATTTTTGTTGCCTAGAATTTGCTTAAATGTGTATCTAATAGCGGTAATGCAATCGGAACCGTATAGGACTCGTACTATAATTCTTTTAATAATTATATTATTTTTTAATAATTATATTAACCGATACTTATTACATGGACAAATAATTTAAACAATTTGAACAATTTTTGATAATAATATTGATAACATAACCATGTTGTAGAGCTTGAGTTTGTTTTGTGCTACCTACTCTTGTGTTAACTACTTCTCTGATAGTACGCTTACACTGCTTTCTTGTTCCCGCTTATTACTTCTTGGTCACTTTTTCTATTACAACTAGCAATGGTTCCAAGGTATTCATAGGCAACTCTCCATCTAATTCTCTGCCGTTAAAAATATGCAGATTCTTTGTCGACCTATCCTCTTTAGAGGTCCACATTACTTTGCTCGTAATTAAATTTACCACCATTCCCTTTCTTTTTAGTTTATTGAATGACTTCTTCAATGCTTGTCGTAGTCTGTCTGGATTTTTTGCTATAATAAGAATATCGTCTGCATATTTCAGGAATTGCAGTAGATGGTGTCTCCAGTTCCAGTTCCCAAATTCTATTTTTCCTGTTTGCCTCTTACATGATTTTGCTATTCATGAATGAATCCTTGCTTTAGTCCTTTATATTTTGCAAATATTCTGAGTTCTCCCCCTCTAGGCTTACTTTCCCTATCGGATTGGTATAAATACTTTTAGAAAGGTACAAGAATACTCTGAGACATTTCTAGTTTTCAGTGCTTCCATTTTTAGGTTTTAGGAATTGCTAGGGAAGGGTATTTCCCCTTACTAGTTCACTTTTCTAAAATGGCTCTTAATAACTGCTCCATCTTTGATTGTTCTTGTTTGTTTTCCACAAAGGATGTCAGTCGTTGAACTGGGTCGTATGTAAATATATTAAATGCAAGACAAATTGACTTTCCATATCTTGCGATTGCATCGGCCAAAGATCTTATTATATCTCACTCACGTTATCTATTAAAACTCATTCGTCTATCAACTGTCATCAGTTTGTGTCGGCAAAGTCTAAAGCCTTTGTTTTGTTGTTTTATTTATAAATCCAGAGATATACTTTTGAATAAAATAAACGAATTTATTTATTTCGATGAAAACGAAATACCGCATGCACGCACACGTTCAATCTACAAAGCGAAAGGGAAACTCAGGCATTCGCTGCAACGATTGCGTGAATATATATAAATAATTCCGATGTATTGACTGCGATTTACACGCATGCATGCGATGCAGCGCAAACAATTTTAGCTGCAACGCAACTTAAGCCGCTTGACCCTATAACTTAGTGATCTATAAACCAAGCTATCACAATTCCATACAGCGAATTTATCATAATCGGCAGAAAAGTCAGGTTTCACGTGAAAGTCAGCCAGGCAGGCCAATATGCTTTTTTTGTAATTTTAGAAATTACATAACCTGACTCGTCAAAATATACCACTGCCGTCGCTGTCAAGTGTGCAGTATGCACGTCGCATTGACAATTATCATAAGACTAACATCGCGTCTCCCCAAACCAGCCAGTGCTGGCTGAAAGTCTCTGCCACTCGAATTCCATAAACTTTTTACCGTGTGCAGAGATTGCCCACTTTTCAGTGCAACATTCAGTGCACGTACGATTAGTAGATCCGTTCGTCGAAACCCCTCCGGAAAGCTAATCAACATTTCGACACAGAGCACAATTTCAATGATTAAGGTGTAGACGGATAAGTTAGCAGCTACGTCAAAGACGACAGACACAAGCTACTAGAAGCTATTACAAAGCTGCAGATCACAGCTCAACACAGGGTATAATGAAGTGTTTGTCTGTGCTACCGATTTGTCGATCTTTTAGTCGTTCTTTATGCCGCACTATCCGCTCCGTCGAGCAAGTCCACATGACAAATTTGTTATGATGCGAGAAATATCTGCTGAGCTCATCTTCGTTCCGAATATTTACGCAAATTAACTGCAGAACTATTTATGCACACGTTTGCGGCATACTAAATAATTTTTTTAAACTACTATCTTGATAGATTGTGACTGGAATTCGTCTTTTGGCACTACGCATTTCTATTCCATGTTCAGCGAACTAATTAGAATTTTCCGTATTCATATTTCATATTCTTATTACAAATTATTACATACTCGTATGAGTATATGTGTATTTTGCATAAGCATCGATATTAAGATAAACAAAACTAATGACGTTTGAGGTTCGTTTTATTCTATTTAACGTTTCCAATACGGAAAGTTGCAAATAGGAATTCCATTTGTGAGCAAAAATATAACGGTTTTGGTACGATATATCAAATACAAAACCTCAAATTCAAAACACTCGTACCAAAATCAAAATTCCAAGTTACAAAATCTCATTGTCAAAAATGTCCCCATAATTTGATAAAAACATTTCGAAAAGAATAATCTTCTTTGTGAGTTTCAATCAGTTGAGCGATTTAGGATTTTGATTTTGGAATTTATTTTTTTGTTCGAGATTTAGTTTTTTGGGATTTCCAAATATAACACGCACAACAAGAATGGCTGCAAGAAGCTAGGTTCTGGACTACAGACCGTTGTATATGATTATATGATTATTATTAACTAGCTGACCCGACAGACGTTGTCCTGTCCAACATTCAACAAATTTCTTTGTGATCGTTATGTGAATTTGTGAAGAGCTATTTGAAATGTTAAATCAAAGTAAAATTGAGATAAAAACGTCAACCAAATGATTTATTTTCTTCCATTAAATTCAAAATCACAATGAATCTCATGGTGTTTCATTTATATTTCAATTTCGATTGCATTGTCATAGCAAACCAATCGAACAAAGCATTTGCTTGGGTGGATTGTTTACTTAAACATCACTATTTCGTTCATTGCAATGCTTTATGATACACGATATTTTGAAAAGTATAAGGCGCGGCGAGGAGAAAATTTAGTATGGTATCAAAAATAGTTTTGTGTTGCGATTTTGAGTTACATTATTAGTCACATTATTGTATTACATTTGTAAATTTTTGGGACTAAGTAGTTTCTCAATTAATTTGTATGAAATTCGGTATGGTCTTTTAAGGGTCTTTTGAAGGTCCTTTGGGGGTCGTCTGGGGTATTATGGGGGTTTTTAGCGGTTGTTTGACGGTTTTTAAGAGTCTTTTGAGGATCTTTTGAGGATCTTTTGGTAGTGTTTGAGGATAGCATTTTGAGGGTCTTTCGATGTCATTCGGGTGTCCTTTGAGGGTCTTTTAATGGTCTTTTTGGGGTATTTTGGGGGGTCTTGGTGGTCTTTTGGCAAGTCTTTTCAGGATCTTTTGAAGGTTTTTTAGGGGTTCTTTGAGGGTCTTTTGATTATTGATTTTTTCTTTATTGAATTTTTTGGGGTCTTTTATGATTCTTTTGAGGGTCATTTGGTGGCCTTTTAAGGGTCTTTAGTGGGGTCTTTGTGATTCTTTTGAGGGTATTTCGGAGGTGATTTTATGATTCTTTTGGAAGATTTTGAGGTCTTTTGATGGTCTTTTGGGTTCTTTTGTGGGAATTTGGAAGTCTTTTCGTCCACAACATCAAAGAAGTTTCACTTCAACTGCGCGTAAAAAAGACATGCACTGTTTTTTATTTGTTTTGTTGTCTCGCACGTAAACAAACAAAGCTGATGGCTTTCCAACATTGGAATAGGCGACATACATTTTACCATGTGAGAAGCATGGATTTTCAAGGTTAATACGGCAAACACTCAATGACTGCCCTTGTGATTTGTTCATTGTAATTGCGATTGCAAGCCGCACCGGAAACTGGAAGCGCTTAAATACACACGTGCGTGCATAGACATCTCTTCATTTCCTCTACCTAATTTCCTAACGCCCATGCTGTGCTAAGCATTATATGGGTTCAAATCCCTTTAGCATGTGTACATTATAAAAAAAACTGTGTGGTGTTTGACGCCGTTTTATTAAACTAAACATCCTCCAAGTCAACCTTTTCCGATTTATACCAAATATAGTCAGTCAACATGGTAACGATCTCCATTGCATGTGACTACGTTCAAGAAAGAGTATATTAAAATGTCAAGTATAGACAAGCTGAAACGTCAAACAAAAAGCAACTAACTTCATGCATAGCAGAGAAACCCTATTGGCATAACGAAAACCATATGTTGTGGTAAACGGGAGGCCAGGACGGAACCCCGGTTGTAAACCCAAATATAATGATTATATTTTTTGATGAACATGCGTTCGTCCGCAAGAGAAGAAGGTTTACAAATGAAAAACTCCGTGTCGAACTAGAGCAGTAGCATATGTTAAGTACGTAAAACTCTGAATCTGTCATTAAATCAAAAAAATAAACTGCCAGTCATATCCATGAATGGCGCATTGCGGAAACCAAAAACCTCGCAATTCTCGGTATGCGTGCTTACGACAAGCTTCGTTCGATTGACCACATATTTGATGTCTCCCAAAAAGTACAAAAAGAATTTCTCCCTCTGTGATCTGGTTACTATCTACGAGGAATTCATTCGCCCCAAACAACACAATCCACAAGCATTTAAAATGCGTGTGCTGTTAAAAAAAATCAGCGAATGACGTCTACATTTTTTTATAGAACGATTAAACGACATGATAGTGTAAACAACAAAAAATCACAATCATCAATAAACAAAATCACACGACATTGCAGATACTCTTCTATCAACGTGCTAGGTGGATTCAATGCGTTCGTTGTTTAACAAACGGTAAACATGGGTGGGGACTTTTTGCAATTGAATATTGAAGTAGGTTTATTATTTGTAGATATACATACCTCTACATTCTAATTTAATAACAACATAAAATTGTCTGGCAGAGTGTCTCGAAAATTGAACCTGGTTACATTATAAATTCAACGACAATAAAAAACTGGTATTTCATATCGTAACTGTGAGTTGTCATAATGACATGCACTTGAAATTAACACTTAAACAATCCAGACAACAAATCTGAAGAAGCCTTAATTGTACCAAACCTAATCGATCATATTGTGCGATATTATAATATGATATTATTATAATGAGTTTATGGCATACATTAGCGCTTAATTTTTTTTAATACTTTATCTAATATTTTTGCCCGTTTACTTATTAGGCGTGTGTCAAAGGTTCTAAATTAAAATCTGCCGATACTCGATTCTATTTCTATCTGCAACAAATCTACTCACTTCGTGATAAGCATTCTAATATGCTTAGGTGTGTTTTGCGGGTATACAAAATGAATTGTTTCTCATTTAAACAGATGCACATACATACTATTAAATACAATTAAATTTTACAGATATTTGTTTATTCTCTTTCCAGACTTCATATGGACAATTGGAAGAAAATTCCTCTCAATGGCTCAACCGTTTGATGCCTCACGAAATCCCCAGTCGTCACCTGCATGTCGTGAGCACACGCGACTTTTCTTGAATTCATTGCAAAACTTCGATTTGTGGGCAATGAAAAGTGAGTAATACTCGTACCACCTTATTAAGAAGAAGTTAACGATTTGTCAATAATATTTTATTTACCAACAAAAATGCGTATCAAGGTAGGTTTATACATATGTGCACATTAGAGACAGTCACAACTCGCCAAGCAATTGATCTACCATACCTAAATAGGTTAGCAAATGTCTTAAGGTTGTTGGCACTAAACACTGTTAGTTGGCTAATGACATTATCTTCGTTGTTGCATATTAATTACATTAAGCAAACGACGGCGCTCCATATTCATTATTAATTACACCGCCATCGATGTAGTTATATTTTTATAATAAAAGATGTATAGATATATACTATTGAATATGCTACATTAATAATTTCTATAATGGAACTTTTGAAGCTAATGTAAGTAAAGTAAAAAATAATGGATCAGAAGCGCCGTTTATGCTAAAATTTAATGACACTTTGACCACAACCGGAGTCTGTTGCTGTCTCTCTACACGATGATATAAAAGCTCTGCTGATGTCGTTCGAGCGGCACGCAGAAGCTCTGCGGGTATACCATCTAGTCCTACCGACTTGTTGTTCTTTAGTACGTAAATCGCGGTAGCGATCTCATCTTTACTGGGAGTTGAGATGCGAATTTAAGAAATTGTTACTTCCGGCAGCTCCGTTTGATTTGGGTGCATATCGTTGGCGAATACACGGTTAAGGACCGTAGAAAAATGCTCCTTCCATCCCTTGAACTGATCCTCATCTGAAACGAGTACGGCACCATCTAGGCCTTTCATCAGCTCTTTGGTGATTACGGTTCTGCTATCGCATCTGCTCGCTGCTTCCTCTGCTTCTGAGGCCAGGTTGTTAATATATTTACGTTTGTCGCGTCTTACGCTGCACTTTTCTCATTTTTCATCGATACAGGCACTCTAGGTCGATTCTCGCTGCTGTTGGGGTATCTAAAATACGAGCTTTAAGTAGCTTACGTTCTTCAATCCACCTCCAGGTATCCTCGGTACGCCACGTACCCTGTGCCCTGCCTGGCTTCTACCAACAATACTTTCCGATCCAGATGTGAAAACATTTTTCACAGCTTTCCAATGTTCTTGGATGGTTGTCGGCAGTGAGCTGCTGATTGCTTCGACACCTTGCAATAAATGATCCCTTAATTGCTGGCGTACTGAGGGGATCTTTAGCCGGTCGATGTTATACCTAGGCGGTCGGATTATATTGCGGAGTCTTTGAACTGATGCAGTACGTAACTGGACAGTAGCTACCATAAGGTGATGATCCCGTACCATACCCATGTCGGCTCCTCGTCTGTTTCGGACGTCTAAAAGACAGCTCTAAAACGTCGGCTTATCGCCCACATGGTCGATTTGGTTGGATGATGATTGCCTGTCTGTTGACACACAGCTGACTTTGTGGCAGGTCTTATGCTCAAACATGGTGCCTTCTAAAACAAGGTGGATGGTGTTGTAGAAATCAACAAATCTAACACCATTGTCATTTCGTTCGCCGAGGCCGTGCTTCCCGATCACATGTCTGAATCCTTCATTGTCGTTGCCTACCTTGGCATTCAAATCCCCCATCACGATGACGTTGCGTTCAGCGTTGCGTTGAATACAGCGCTTAGCTGATTCTAGAAACTGTTCTTTTCATCCTCATTCAAGGGATTCGTTGGGGCGTAACACTGTGTGATCGTGACGCGCCGTACTCTAGTCCGAAATCTGGCCAATAAGATCCTATCACCATGTGGGTGCCAGGAAATTATGCCTCTGCGTGCTGTTGGCGTTAGCAGCAGACCCACTCCAGATTCACGGGGACTTCCGGACGGTTTGCTGGAGTAGAGTAGCACAGTGTTACACGTTGGGGATCGGTACTCTCCTGCGTCGAACCATCTTACTTCGCTCACTCCCAGTATGTCCAAATTTTACCGAAGAAACTTACGTTCCAGTTGAAGAAATCTGGTATTTTGAGATCCTTCACTCCCTGAGTCAATGAGCGTCCTCAGATTCCAGAAACCAATCTTAGTTCCAGTACAATAGCCAAAAGTCGTAATTATTCGATCATTACTTATCCGAGGCGTTGTTTGTGTCGGTTTCAGTAGCGGACATTTTTCGGTACCGCTTGGTGTTAACACACGTTACCTGGACTAGAAACGCTAGACCGTTCGCACTTGCCTACATATGTAAGAATTTATACACAAAGTTGCCCGGGGAGCACCACTAGGAGGTAAAGCAAGCACTACATCACGAACTTGATTGTTGCGCTACTGGCTAAAACCAAGTCTTGAGCAGTTGCGATCAATCGCAATGCAGATCCCCAAAAACAATCAATTTGTCAAAAAAATTGGTCAAAAATCAATTTGTCTTAACCGACTATCCATACAGAAAAAAAACTAAAATTAAATTAAAAATGATTTTAGACAAATTATTTTTTATGAATTGTATTTTTAGACAAACTGTTATCAACAGTTTTCAGGCAAATTGTTTTAGACCTCTACTCTAGGTACCTAGATATTCGCTTATTTAATTGTCGAATTTTGACACTAACTTAAGTGGCCAAAAGGTCATTGTAGTTGTTCCGTAACAGGCCGTTAGTCTATTAAGTACTTATCACACCAGTTTACTTATTTATACAGATCCGAGAAAACAAAAAGCACTTTAAGCAGCGTTGAAAAAAAATTTTCTTTGGAGGATTGTAGACTCTATGTAAGGACGTGTGCTACTGTATTGTTGGCATATATTCAAAAATTTAGCTCAATACCCTAACTCTCTAAAAAGCAAGTTAAATTGGCAAGAAATGAAAAAACTTTGAATTTACAGGTTTTATTTTGCAACCGAGAATGCTAAAAATAAGTTATTGTGTAATAAATTCCTCGTTGGCACATTTTTACGTTACTGGTTAAAAAATTTCGGTACATTTAAAAGAATGGAATCCAAATCATGCATACACGTGTGCCTACCTTCTTGTTTTTTTTTTATCGAAAGCATAACACCTATTAAATATTTGGAATTTTTATTGACTATCAAATATTTGGGAACCAGTTTCTTACAAGTCATCACCACACTCGACCTTGCATATTAAAGAAATGTAAATAAGTCATTGAAGAAGTATCGACACTTTATCAATGGCACCTAGCCAATCCGTTAGCTTAAATAAAGTTTACACGATGATATTTGAGTTGCGATAACGTCTTGTAGCAGCTACATTTACAAAGTACATGTATACAACTATAAATAACTCTTGGGGCTCTGAGCACCATTTGGAATAATGAATTAGCGCCTTAACATCACCAAAAACAAACAAAAAAAATATCTAATTATTTTACATTTGTCAAACATTTTTACAATTTTATTCTAATATTGTTCTTACCTTTTCACTAACTGTATCATTTGTCATAAATCTCTGCAGTGACTATTGATAACTTTCCATAAAACGACTTATTTGCCAACTGAAAATGCAGGCATCCGAAATTGTAGGGCAATGTCAATTGCCTTGATACTGAATTAAGTTACTGTCAGACAGAAATAGTTCTCCTAAAATGAATAAAGCAACAAAATGTTCATGGAGTTCACCGTGAAGCAATTATCTTATGTACACTGAAAAAAAGCATAAATGTTGTCCGATCGTGCGCAAACTGCTCAGAATCATGGCAAGAACGCACATGAATGCAGTTGCACCTCGTGGACGTGGATTAAATTCTCGAGCCGGCAATTTATTATCATTACTATTAAACGTTGCCAGCAGCGACCAACGACGGCGAATTTAGGTAAAGTTCGAACGATGTCCTTGACTGGTGCAACGCCATATAACAAGGTGGCCAGTGCCGGCCGCACTGAACCTGAACTGATGCAGTGAGGCTGTAAGAGCATCTCGCTTATTATGCATTCGTAAGCGTGGAAGTGGTGGATTTTGCGCATGTGTGTGCAATGCTAAAAAGCTTTTGATGTTTGTCGAATCTGCATTGAATGTAACAACAAGCAGTCAACTCCTCCGTAACCATGCCAAAGTCATTATCGCCGATTAACTAGCGAATTGAATCCAAGCAGGTTTCCACCGATGCAGTCGTTTTTTCTTCGATGTTCTTCGTAGGTACGTAATGAGTGTGTGCCACACGCTAATGCTAGATTGTGTCTGGGTGTGCGTCGTTGTCTGTCTCCCAGACGTACAAGATGCACGGTGGTTCACCACAGAAAGTGATCGATCAAAGACCCATATGAGTCTTCCATTGATCTGTTAATTCAACAACCGACGGGTTAATACCAGGTATCAGTTCACCTTGCACCTTGCTGCATTATGTATTACATTACGCAACAGAGATATGCATGAAGGAGAGGCGAGTCGACACGGCACACAATGCGTGCCAAAAACGACAGGTAGGTTGTATCTATAACATAGTAGCTAGCCAACAGAACTGTGAGGTGGTCGTTGTGTATATGTCTCTTACGAATCTTTTAAATATCAGTTGCAAAGGTATGAGCTATTGCAATGCATTCGTTTGTAATTAATGTGACAAAATAATTAACGTAAGTTATCCACTAACCTGATGTCAAGGCTGAGTGCAGTGCGACTCTCAAGAAAAGGGTGTGGTTGTTGCGAATCGTTTAAACGCGTTGCTACTGCAGTATATGGCAGAACATCTTAAACTCTAAAACGTAGGAAAACCTCTCTTGATACTCTATCTAGTGTCTATCTTGAGGTTCAACCTAAACAAAAATGTGTCTTAAAAGACGTAACATTTGAAAAAACTAAAAATAATAATATAATACGGCGATCAACAAAGTATATATTCAACTTCTAAACTCGATGTGAAGGCAAAAAAAAATTTAAATGTAAATGTTTTGAATTTATTTTCTTCTTTTTTTAATAATTTTAACATTTCCAACATAATTTGCATACAAGCACATAGATGTGTATGTATGTGAATGCAGTTCATTGAACCCTATGTGACACTTTCATAGCTTCTTCTCAGCTTAGCCGTTTGCTTAGTTCGTTGTGTATTCAAATAGTCAAAAAAAAGAATTTGTGGCTTGGCCATTGTGATTGTGAGGAATCACTAGCAAATCATTACTTAACCATCATTATAATAAGTGGGGTACTGTGGAGTGAATACGTAACAACTATCAAGGATTGTGGTTTAAACAGTTAGGAATTTTTATAAGGAAAACCAAAAATCACTATTCGATTGAAAATTTAAAAAAAAAAATGGTTATATTTTGTATTTTGTTTGGAGATTTGGCTGTTCTTATCATAGTTTTGTCACCATACAAACGATAATCAATCTGGACAGCAGATTTTACCAATCTATGCTTTTAAATTTTTTTATTTCCCCATTTTGTCATATCTATATCAGTACGTCCAGATGGATTTTATTATTGCTTTGTAGATTAATAGTTTGTTTTGTGTCAATAATTTTGAATTTTATTTTCAGGAGCCAATACAGTTGTCTGTCCAAATCAGTTTGCTGTCTATATGAATTCCTAGGTTTTTTCCATGAATGTCAGTAGAAATATCTTTGTTGTTTAGATGAATAGCTTGATGGCTGAAGTTTCCTTTTGTGGTGTAGATGACTTGTACTGTTTTATCTTCCGGTCCAGTCCAGTATTTCCTGCAGTCCAGTATTTCCTGCAGTTGGTGAGTAGTTGTTTGTGGGTCATTATGTGAGGAGAGAATCACCCTGTCATCTGCGAATGTTGCTATCATACAATTATGCTGTCTTGGTTTTTCGTAAGTCAGCTGTGAATAAGAGGTAAAGTATTGGTGCCAAGACACTACCTTGGGGTTCTCCTGCATCTATCTGGCATATACCTATACAGTATCCGTCATTGTATTGCACGTAAAAGAATCTGTCTTTTAGATAACTGTCGATAAGAGGGTAGTAACATGGTAGCATCGGTTTGAGTTTGTGTAGGAGTCCTTTGTGCCAAACACTATCAAATCCTTTAGCAACGTCTAGACAGACTGCCACACAGTATCTCTGTTCATTCAGATCGTTGAGAATTTTATTAGTTACTCTATGTACTTGTTGAGTAATTGAGTGTTGTCTACACGAAATCCGACTTGGGGGTCGGGAATAAGTCTGCTTAAAACAAAAGCTTAACCGCTGATAAAGGTTAAGTTAAGGCCTGCCCTTTCCGGTATCAGTTGAAGCTTTATGCCATTTCTAGCCAGTTCGACTGCCTTGCAGTTACCGACGACTAGGCGGATGTTGAAGAACTCACTCACCTCCTTGAGAGAAGTGTGGCAGCTTATCGCTACCCTTGACGTCATCGAGAATGAATCCAGCGATTTGATGACCGCCTGACTGTCTATATAAATTACAATATCGGTTGCCGATATTATATTATGTCTCAGCCAGGTCAATGCCTCCTCAATCGCTGTCACCTCAGCCTGATACACGCTGCAATGGTCCGGCAGTCGAACGGAAATGTTTACGTTAGGTTTGTGACAGTAGACCCCGGCGGCGATCTTACCGTCAAGCTTGGAGCCGTCCGTGAAGAATTTTAATGCAGGAGTCTCTTGTGGGGAGCCATCCCACCATTGCTCTCTGGAGGGATAGATGACCCGAAAACCCTTGTTGAAGCATAACACCGGCAGTGTGTAGTCTACGTTCGCCAGTGTACCAACTCCGGCTTTAATCCCAAACTTTTACCGATAGCGCTTTTACACGCGTATAGAGCATTAGTAGCTTTGTTAACTCTCTCTAAAATATTCGGTTTCCAACTTTGTTTTTTATCCTGAGTTGTTCCCAGAAATTTCTTTCATTATTTGTAAAAACTAGACTAGTACCGTTTAGAGTGGGTGGAGTAACTGTTGGAATTTTACATTTATTTGTAAAGATGACCGCTCTGTTTTGGACAGGTTTTTTCCTAGTCCGCAGCTTTTGGCCCATTTTGTGACGATTGAGAGAGCATTTTGCATAACGTAGTTATAAACTGTGAACTTGGCAAAATTCTTTGGACATTTTGTTGTGTATTATACTCATTATATACATATCCGTTATCATCGCAAAGTGAAATTGTATCTGATGAATAATTATTTGCATATTGCATTACCTAAGGTGGAGTACTTAAGAAGAAGCAACAACATTTTAACCATTGATGTTAATTTTGTAATTTTATCTTGCAGTGCACGACTCAACTGGCAGGTTAACATCGGGAATCCTAAATGGCAACATCAATCAACCCGGTGACTTTGATCAATGCATGGGAATTAAACAGCAAACACAGCGCAGTGGTACCGGCAATGGTGGTGGTGCATTGCTCCAGGGTCAGTACTGCCTGGCGTATGCGCAACCGATTCTCCCACATAAATCGAAGCTACTGAGAGAATTCTTCAATTTGATTCAGTCACATAGTCCGTTTAAGAGTGAATTCAATGACGTAAGTATCAAGTTTGCGCTTATGCGATCGATTATAGATTAAGGAAACACAAATGGTGCTTAAGAGGGAATAGTGGGTACTTTGTACTTACCTATGTTATGATTGTACCTAGGAAGAAATTCTTACTTTAATAACTCCACCCCAAGCCATCCATTAACGTGCAAATTAAGAAATTCAACAACAAGCCAAATTCAAAACTCAATATTTACTTTTCAGAGTTTATGTTGACACAAAGAGGTAAATGACGAAAGATGAAGTGTTTGCGATTTAGTCATCAAATATTGGTACATAATACATTAAACCTTAAATTTCGCATATGCGAAAGCGAGGTCAATGGACTTGGAAAGACATACAAGTAATATACTTTTCAACGAACCTGCTGCTGCTACTGCCACCAAAAAAAAACCATTTTTCTAGAAAGTTAAACTTCTATCGAACAAACAAGAACTTGTGAATTCGTAGGTAGATATGTAGATCCTTTTCGCATTTGAAATTTATTAAGAAGATTAAGAAGTAATCTAGAGGTTATTGGTCCCTCAATTAAAATATTGCAACGTGAATTAGAAGTAGTGCAGTCCTTTAATTATCTCGGATAAATTGTAGCAACCGCTAACATCATGAAAACACGCGCACGATTACTTAATAAATCCTACTCTTAAGTCTTCTTCAAATCCAGAAATGTAACCATTATATCCAAGTTGCTGGTGTATAAGACAATGGTCATACAAGTAATTGCATATGGATCTGGGACTTGGGTACTTATAGCAAAAAGCATTCTAATCTATTAGCCGCGTTCGAAAGGCTAATTTACGGAAAACCGTTGGCACTGTATGTCGGGAAGGAAGATTCCGGGATTTTTATAATGATGAGATCTAGGAATGTTGCCATGTTGTTGATAACGTGAAGTGATTTAAGTTCGGTATGCTTCAGTGAGCAGGTCTCCTAGCCTGCACACATGAAGCGGGATGGCGTGGATGGCATAGACCAGGGGCCCTATCATGATTCTTGTTTTCGACCCGCTTCAACTTACGTATCATGACTTCAGCTATCGAAAAGACTATAAAAGCACTAATTTAATGTCATAAACACACCAATTTAAGTCATAAATGCACTCATTTAATGTTAGACTGACTTGACAAAAAGAAATGTCAATTGTCAATCGAAAAAATGTCCGCATTCTTTTTGTTTGCGGCACTTTTCTCGATATCGAAATAGATGCCGAAAAGGTATCTATCTTGTTTGCTGATTCCAAATTCACGATATCGTGTAAAAATTGTTTTACGGCGGAAATCATGATAGGGCCCCAGGAAACCCAGACAAATAATGAATAACATTGTGTCGAAATCGGGACCGGTGGAGAGATTTTTTGCGAGAGGTCAGGATCGGACCAGGCCTGATGATGATGAAACTGGTTTACATTGACCGAACCCGGACCGTATAATGTAGATATACAATAAAGGATTGTGAGGAACAAATTCGTCAAAGTGAGGGACGAATTTCTCCCACACAAATTTCTAACATGTTTTTTGGTACACCATGTACCAACAACCATTCGCAACACGGATATTACACAAGCCACTGTTTTGGCCATTACTGCGATCGTCATTACCACACATATCAAGTTTCTTAAAAGTTATCTCCTCCGCCTAACTAAGAACGACGCGAGTCCAAATGATTTAATCAATGGATAATCATCAGGGAAAACTACAAAAGACCCGGACCAAGGAAATACTAAAAATAATTACACGCCTTCAAAATCCTTGGAACAATTCGGTTCTTAGGCAACTTGACGTCTTTCTTGAAGGCCAACAACTCGATAGTGAATTGAACCGGATTCGTCTGTAGTACCAGGCCTAACAAACGAAAAAAGCACGCATAACTATCGAGCCGAAGGGCTTATCAAAATTCTGCTTCTAAAACTGAAAAGACTCAAAATTGAATGCAAATTCCACAAATTCTATTTAATACAATTAATACAAATACAAATTAATGAGCTTCTTATCGCCAAACAGTGACGTAAATTCTTAGAAACTACATCCCACAATCCAATCGCTCAGGAACCAGTTGACGTCTTTCTTGAAGGCCAACTCGACAGTGAATCGCACAAAAAAAAAAGATTCTTTGATGATTCTCTGTGGTTTTGCGTAGGTTGGCTTTTGAATAAGATTTTCTATTTCTTCAACCAAAGGCAAATCACATTCGATAATAACCTCAATGTGCGTTGTGGACAGAAGGAATAAACAAAAATAAAAAAAATGTTTACGATTTGTAACTCATTACCTAAAAGTTAATCTTTCATTATCAAGGTTATCAAGGTTAACCATCCATCTCGTTTGCTTATATACGCAAATTTTTTCTTGTGGTTAACCTAATAGGCTGGTGCGACAATCCCTTAAAGATAAATCCACACGCCAATATGTTAAATTTCCTAATGAATTAAAATCTAAAACCTTGATCTTCACAAGGTACATACGAACCACGCCCAATTGAGCTATTTGTTTTCCTGTGTTAAGTTTCTGGGCTCCCAATGCGATAACAAAACATTAGAAGTTTCTTGTTTTCAACTCTTCTGTTTCATCGTTTCCTTACCGATGATGGTCCGGCCGCTATAGTGTTTCTTACGAAACGAGTTTGCGTTTACCTTTACAATATTGAACACGAAGTAGGATTAGTGCCATTAAATTTATTATTTAATTTGATTGCCATCGTGGAAACAGATAATAACTAAGCAACCATATTACATTATTACCATATTTGGACGATAAATGCTATAAAAAATAAAGACAAAAATAGGAATTCGAAACATGAAAGATCGTTTGCTTGAATAAATGAATGCATTTGGCCATTATTTTGCTGCAGACCACGAACTTCTATCCTATCTATAAGTCTGTCTTCCATTCATTACGAGTTGTGTTCACAATAAATAGGATTACTTCAGAGGAGAGTGAAGTTTTGTATATTAATTTAGTAAAATCTTGCAAGTCATACACAAATACTCATATATTTAACTTATATTGTATTGTATTGTATGTATTGTAGTTGCAAAGGCTCATTAGCAAAGACCCTAAATTATTGACTATTTCGTGTGGATTAAAACATTTATGCATATTTTATAAAAAAAGCTATAAACTTAACATTAATACATACTGAACTGATAATTCAGAACTATTAGAATATTAAAGTTCATTCTTCTTCTTTTTCTTGCAGCCCGGACATCGTGTTCCTCGCTATTCACTAGTCAATTGGGGACTTTGTGTGCCATCGTCTTGTAGTCACCAAGATGTTGAGTATTCCGTAAAGGAATATTTAAATAACATGACCCAATCGACAGGAATCACCTTCCAAGTGCGAGTCGAGCCGAAAATGTGCCAATTTAAGCAGAACAACCCATGGGATCGAAATACCACGTGGGCGGTGTAAGTGTAATGCCAATTGAAATTCCAAAAAAATTAATTTTCCAACTGAAACCGTTCTCTTAGACGATTTTTCCTGTGTTTTCTGTCCATTGTTATGCTATCAACCATTTACGAGCGCAGGATGAAAGGCGTTAATTCAAGTAAGTGTTCGTGTGTTTAAGTGCCAGTTCAGACACGGCGGAACCCGCGAGACCGCTTGGAAGTATAAACGAATATAAAGACGGTCATTTAAATAATCTCCGCCCGATTGCTCCTTTGTGTCTGAACTGCTAACTGCTCGCACGCTTGTATGTATGTTAATAGCTATCCTAATTTTAGACGAATGGCTCACTGCTTTCTCCCTCGACAAGAACAGCAAATGGCTCTTCAGCACAAAATCATCGAGTGATGATATTAAAGCTGTCCATGGAATTCGTTTCCTGAACGCCGCCATGTTGCTCTTCTCGCACAAGTCAATGGCGGTGTTCTTCAATCCGTACAATAATCGAACGGAAATGTCTGAGGTGATGACCGATGAGATGCAATGATATTCTATTTAATTGTGGTAAAAAAAAAACCCTAATTAACCTTACAGAGTTTAGGACAACCCTGGACTGTGATTGGGCGAGCAGCATCGTTGTACACAGATCCTTTTTTGCTCTTCAGTGGCATGTTGACAGCTTACTCACTTTTCGGGCGACTGATCAAAGGACAGCCGATAAAGCTACGCAATGAATATATCGGCCGATTAATGAGGTGAGGATTAAGAAGTTTGTCTCACACGCACTTTTTCCGCTATTAGTTTTGGTTTAAAATAAAAAACTAATTTACGTTTTTTCATTATCCTTCAATAGAATTATGCCACCACTTGCTGCATTAATTATCTTCTGCACATATATTCTTCCCATGTGGGGTTCTGGTCCGCAGTGGAATCTTGTTGTTGGACATCACTCAGATATCTGTAAGAGGAATTGGTGGCGAAATTTGCTCTTCATTCATAATTACTTCGGCTTTGGAGAAATGGTAAGGAGTTGCGTACCATTATACATACATAGCTTTTTTTAATATGTGCTGGTGTCTTTTCAGTGCCTTACTCACACTCACCACCTAGGAATCGACACAGAACTATTTGCCGTCGCACCACTCATGATCCTTGGGGTTTGGAAATGGCCACGTAAAGGTCTTCTTGTGTTGATTTTCTTGGCGGCAATTGGAACTGGAGCTCGCTACTATACGACGGTGATTAATCAGCTATCCAATTATGTGTACTTTGGAACGACGTAAGTATTACCCATAATGCATATTAGAGACTTACTTATGTGGCAATCAATAATTGCAGGATCCAACGACTGTTTCGCACCGCCGACTATATGTACTCCTTCCCACCATACAGATCGACAGTTTATATTATGGGTGTCTTGCTGGGCTACGGACTGAGGAAATTACATGGAATGCAACTGACAAAGTCGCAACTGCGACTGGGTTGGATTGTGGCAACGATTTGTGTTTTCAGTTCGCTTTTTGGACCTGCTCCGATGGGTGACATCTCCTACAAATACAATTCCACGCATGCAGCGATCTATGCAGCGTTCGCTCCAATCGCCTGGTGTATCTTCTTCAGCTGGATTGTATTTGTCTCACATATGGGATATAAGAGTAAGAAATTCATAATCCGATAGAAATAGCATTGTTGCATTATGTTCCTCATTCTGCATTGCAGATAAGTTCACTGAATTCCTGTCATGGAAAGGATTTCAGGTTACAACTAAACTCTCATACGCCATTTACCTGACGCAATTTCCTGTATTCTTCTTTAATGTTGGCCGCCGACGGCACATTCATCATTACTACAATTTTGTTTCCATAGTGGTGAGTCGCTTGATATCTGATCTGGTTACTCCAACTAAACCCTCTCTTTCTCTACCACAGTTTGACACCAATGAGTTCATTTCCATTTTCCTGGCGTCAACAGTACTAACGCTGTTGTTCGATGCGCCGTTTCAAAATATAAAAAAGTTAATATTCAGACGGGCGACGTCAAGTTTGAAACACCCTATTGCCACGTCTACATTACATACAAACGGCTCCTGCCAAGCACAACTGACAACGCAAGCACCTGACGGATGCCTGGATCATTTTGCTCAGCGAACATCGACAGGTGAAATCAGGAATGAAAGTAAATCGCACGCCGATTAGTTCAGTCAGCTTGGATTAGATACTAAGAGTATGAATGTACCTATATGTAGTTTAATCGCTTTCCACTAGTACATTTTCCAATACGTCTGTTAAATTATTATAAAATAAAAACTGTATAATGAGTCATTTTTGAATTTAGATTTAAGTTTTAAGTTTAAAAAACAAAATATGTACATTCCTTCCAATTGAATCCCTTATCTATGTGTAGATAAATAGTTCTTTACACAAATTTGTTCTACGAGTATATTAGCCTTTAGATGTATTGTACAAAAGTTTCTTAGAATAATTTAAAATAATGCTGTAAAAAGAATCTACTTAATAAAAAATTAACACTGAAAAATGCAAAATTTTTGTTTAAAGGAATGCATGAATAGTTCCACGCTTGGTACAGGTACAGAGTACATGTCCTCCAACCGAATTGAGAAGCGGAGCATCACTTCCCACAGAAAAGGATTCCCCAAATTCTTACCATCGCGTAGTGGGGGTTGTACTATAGCTTATATCGTCATGGTCATGGAAACGCTGATCAAATTTCAGCTCAAGAAATATCTTGAGACCAACGAAATCCTTAGTGACCGGCAGTATGGATTTCGTGGGCAGCGTTCTACTGGTGATCTGATGGTATATCTCACCCAAAAATGGAACCGGTCTTTGCATCAATTTGGAGAAAGCAAAGCTGTTGCACTCGATATTTCTAAGGCTCGTTTGTCCAAAATGCGTGCTTATGGAGTCGATGATAAACTGTTTCACAGGATTAAAAGCTATCTTTAAGACCGCTCAATTCAAGTTGTATTGGACGGTTTCAAGTCTAAAGTACATAACATAAATGCTGACGTTCCCCAGGGCTATGTTTTGTCCCCGACACTCTTTCTCATTTTTATTAATGATCTCTTATCTGTGACCTCTAATCCAATTTACTCTTCCGCTGACAACAGCACTCTCAGCTTCTCATATAAGTTTGAGGAACGTCCCTCCACTTCTCATGTGGAACTCAAACAACTTCGTATGTTAAGCACGTTAAATTCTGACCTAGACAGCATAATAAAATGGGGAGGAAACAATCGACGCAAACAATAACGCTTCCAAAACCGAATGCTGTCTCCTGTTGTTTATCTGTTGTTTAAGCGAATCCTAAATCCCATGCCATTATCCATGAATGGCACTTGTATCGAGGAAACTGAAAAAAAACGACATGCTTCGTTGGAATGAGAACATATTTACCGTCGCCAAAAATGCTGCGAAATGTTTAGGTTTTCTAGCCCGGTGTAAGAGATAGTTCACTCCCTCTGATCTGGCTACTATCTACAAGGCTTTTATTCGCCCTAAAATTGAATACAACTTTATAGTCTGGGCAGGTGCACCGAAGACCACATTGCATCAGCTATATAGGATACGAAACCGTGCGATAAAACTTATCGGTGACGAAAACATTGCGATAGATTCGCTTGAACACCGCAGAAATTCGATTCTTCCACCAGCATGCATGCCAGCCCTCCTTGAATTCTACCGCAATACTCGTGGCACTCTAAATGCTCATCAGTTTACCCTTAAGCCCATCTTCGAACGTACAATTAAGTTCAGGGATTCGTTCTTCAGCCGTACAACACGTATGTGGAATGCTCTGCCTAGCTCTGTCTTCCACATCACTATGAACCACAGGTATTCAAGACACAAGCTTATAGACATATCCTTTTTTATCCTCCTTTTCCTTAACGCCCACGCTGTGCCAAGCATATAGCCGAGCATTATAAGGGTGCGAAGCCCTTTAAGCGTGCGCTAATTATTAAAAAAAAAATCGGACCATTAAGTCCATAAAGCTATACTGAATCCCACTATAAATGCTGAAAAATAAGAACACAACCATACAAAAAAACAACCCCAATCGTAAAGCAAGCAGCGCTGTCCACAGCTCACACCGCACACAGAACACAGCACTATAGTATGATGTATGCCATGATCTGATGCCGCTATATCAATCACTCTCAAATTTTAATAGAAAGTATTGTCATGCGATGAACACATGTGTGCAAAGTTTAAATAAAAGAAGTGGGTTAAAAATTAATCAAAAGATTTGGTGCGCCAGCCAGCCACGGGTACGCGAAGTTAATATAGAGAATTTAAAAATGTAGGGAGCCATTATTCAGGCCGTACATTAGCATTGGCCGTACATAATACGAGAACACTAATAACAATAGACAACGAGTCATAGAGATGGCAGTAAGCAATAATTTGGTCGTTGGGAGTACAAGGTTTGCTCGTAAATTTATCCACACAACGACCTGGGTATCTCCTGATGGAGCCACTATATTGTTAGTATGGTGCTCCGAGCGCGGATTGCATTATCACGAAAGACTGCATCCGTAAATCACATTAGAGTCAATACCGCTTCCCATTGCAACCAAGAAACCATAAACAACAACGATCAAGCTAAAGGACTTGCCCTAAATGCAGGGAAAGCAAGTCCTGGAGCTGAGATGTCGGGCGAAATGGACACGACTTAAGAATACTGTCATTAGAACTGCTGACCACATCTTAGGCAGTAGTCGTTAGAGGTCGGAACGACTGTTTCGATGACGGGTGTAAGCTTGCGACTCAACGTAAGAAGGTTGCGTACCAAGCAATGCTACAAACTCATAGAGCGCGGGCACGCGAAGATGAATATAAAGAGCTCAGAAGATATGAAAAAACAGTTCACCGGCGAAAGAATGCAGCCTGGGAGAATCTCGTCCAGACGAGGTCCCGCCAAGCAATTAATAAACTAAGAATGCAAGTATGGTAGAAAAAAGCCAGAAGACTGACGAAGAGGCATCCTGTGCCCCATACATAAGAAAGGAAATATCACAACATGTAGCAGTTATCGTGGTTTAACGTTGTTGAGTACCGCGTATGAGATTTTCTCCTCTAACCTGTAAGACAGGATAGCCCCATACGCTAAAGTCATCATTGGTCGATACCAGTGTGGCTTCTTCCCTGCCAATTCAACCGCTGATCAGATTTGCACTATTAGGCAGGTGATGGAAAAATGTCTAGAGTTTCAAAACTCAATACATCATCTTTTTATAGACTTTGAAGCCGCCTAAGATAGCATAGCCGACTAGAACTTTATAAGAGTATTCGGCATGCCAAATAAACTGACACGACTATGTAGGTTGACCATGACCATAAGGCAAGTAAAAATATCCGGATCCCTATCAAGCCCATTCAACATCTCTGACGTAACGGCGAGAGGAACAATCCTCTATAAGTCCATTCAGATACTGTCTTACGCAGATAATCTGTGCAGGAAGCTTTTATCCAGATCGAGTAGGCGACAGGAAATCAGGGGCTACACATATCTGCAAATCCTGGAAGGAAACCATAACATCAAAGCTGCTGGTATATAACACAATGGTCATACCAGTACTTACATATGGACCCGAGACTTGGGTGTTTAGCAAAAAGCATTCTGACCTCTTAGCCGCGTTCGAGAGAAAAGTCTTACGGAGAATTCTTGGCCCCGTGTGTGAGGAAGGAGAATTCCAGAGACTCTACAATGATGAGATCTACGAGCGTTACCGCAATGTCGACATCGTGAAGAGAATTAAGCTCGGTAGGCTCCGGTGGGTAGGACACCTAGCTCGCATAAGCTAAGAGGATCCTGCTCAAAAAACGAAAAGTCCTTTGCGGTCGAATTTATTGAACACGGCAGCGAGGCCGGCCCCGATTGGACCCAGGTTGTAGAACCAACAATGATGATGGAAGATGTATTTCTTAAGAACTTATTCTTATTCTTATTAGACCAATTAGACTTTTTTTCCTCTAAAAACCTTTTATATCAAAAATTAATTCTGTTTTATTCATGAACACATCATAGCATTCACTTAAACTTAAGTTCGTGAAGAGTTGGCTCCAGACAAAGGTATTTAGATAATTTATTTATAATTTTAAAATCAACTGCAGTGAAATCATACTTGTAACTTATCAAGGAATTAAGGCCCAAGTCAATATTGGAAAAAAATTTAAGTTAAAAAGTTAAAAGACTTGTGATGAATACTATCCTTTAAAAGCTCAACATTCGCTATTCTGGCATCAAGCTAATTTGTCAGACGAGTGGTTTATGGAATTGACAAAACTCTGCTAAACTAGTAGCCACTCTTTCGATTGGACGGATTCAAAAAATCAAATGCTCACCGCATAAACGGTGGTTCCCTTCCTATGTTGACTGCGCTTCATCTCAGACTCTTTCTCGTTTCCATTATTAATCTATATTCTATCACTCTAATTCCTTCGCTGATGAGTGATGACAGCACCCTGAAGTCCCTGAACCATGTTGGAGCAACAACGGCAACCCATTATTAATAAATCAAGCACGTCAAATTCTGACCAAACACAGAGTCGAATTTACAGCGCTTAAAAAAACTGAAACCCACTGCTGTTTCTTTAATTAAAGCGAACCAGCAAAATCCCACAGCTGAATCTATTAAATAAACAAGTCCACGGTGTTTGCTAACGATAAGCTTCATTGGATCGAATTGGCGAAAAATACAGCGGGATGCTGGCTGGCTATCCATAACAATCAACACAGCGTTTACTGGTTACAAGTTTGTTTACAACTGTGATCGCTTTTCCCACTTTATTCCGCGACACATCAACGCGAAAGAATTAGTCACTTTCAAGCTAATCACCTGTATTGTGTTCCCGGAACAAAACAAAACACTTAGTAAATAGTGGCTGGAATAACTACAAAATCTCAATTCCTTAAGAAAAAAATCCTTTTAATTTCTTTCGATAGCTTTTTTACAAATAAAAAAATTAGTAAAAGACGTAGGTGCTGCTGGATGTCTATTTAGCCTTCTTTGGCTTAGCTTGTGTTCCCTCACGGAATCCATTACGGAAACGCCTTCTGACGACCTTAAGGAAACGCATACGACCGGTGCCAGTAGTCTTCCTCCTCTTAGCTTTAATGGACCAGTTGTCTAATATATAAAAAAAAAAATCGATGATAAAAAAATCAATTATTAAAATAAGAGATTGGAAGAAATTTAATGGAGGGGTCTGTGTTGTGTTTCAGGTGACAACACGTCTAGTGGAAGATGGCAGTAGCTTGTGAAAAGTGTATTGTGCCAGTCCTCCAGGCAGCTTGCAAAGGCCAGATTATAGTTGTTAGACATCTAATTGTACTTACATGAACGCAACTTGGCAGCTGGGTATCCACACTGGGAGCACGTCGACTTTTGGATGTGATAAGATGAACGTCCGCACCGACGGCACAGAGTGTGCGTCTTGTTATGGCGTTTACCAAAACTTGATGTACCTTTCGTCTGTCGTTTTAAAGAAACGAAAAAATAAACAAAATTAGTTCACATTTTATTTTGGAAGCAGCATCAAATAATTCTATGGGTGATATTTATGTCATTTTATTCCGAAATGGAAGTTGACAGCGGCAGCCAAACACTACATGACAATTTTTTTTAGTTCTTTTCACATTTATTACGAATATAATGTAATAAGATCCATGCTCATAGCTTAGCATCGATCATGTCACTTGAAATTGTTGGTTATTTTAGAGTTTTTCACATTAGATGGCACAGAAATCCTGTGATTTAAATTTCTATAAAATTTGGAACACCTACCATCTTGGATGGTGAACGACAGAAGAAGGAGAAAAAAAGAGTGGTGGCGAATTCAAGTTGAAAGAGTATACTCGCGCCATGTTGACATTTAACTTTTGTTTGCAGCGAATTAAGCCAAATCGTCGAATCTTGACATATAGGTGGCAAAAGGCAACTTGCAAAGTAAAATATTTTATAACATATACTTTTATTAGAATTTTACAAAAAAAAACTTTAGAAATTGAATTATACAGAATAAAAATATATAATTAATATTTGGTTGTATCGAACAAGACTTTTTAAGAAAAAGAAATTGAGATTATAGGGAAATAATTCTTTGTGATAACATATAACTTTAGAAGTTTGACGTGACTACGGCCCGATTTTATGAACGCGAGTAAATAATTAATCCTCGGATTAATCGTCGTTTGCATTTTATGAACGACGATAAATGAGAAAATTAATCCGAGGATTTTTTCTACTCCATATTTTATCTTCTGATTTTTGTGGGTAAATAAGAGGGTAAAAAAATCTTTGAAGAACGCCCCGCCTGCGTATACTTTAATGAGGTCCTTTCTAACCACCTTTCGCACGACCGAGTGTCAAGTGCCATTTCTATGATCCCGCGTCTGACTCGGATCTGGATTCGCGTGTTAAGTGTGAAAAATGGGTACATCGTTAGACTGTTTTTCGGGGTCATTTTAAACGAGCTTTGAAGTTTTGTTGGTATTTTAGTCTTTCGGTCATTTTTAAACGTCCTATAGATCTAAAATTATGTGCTTGTGTCGATGTACACCTAAAAGTTTGTACCTAAAAACCAAAATTGGCTCAACCGAAACAAGTTTATCCTTAATAATCGATTTTCATGTATAGCAAAAAATTACTCAAAAATTTATTTGAGGAGTGAAATCAAATGTTAACAAATCGAGCGTTAACAAAAAGTGAAGTCATAAGTTTGTGACCTTTCACATGACCTAAAGAGCTGACATTTTGTGAGCAGTTATATCTTACAAACATTTTTGATATTCCGTGTTTGACGCGACGTGTGTGGCGGATGCAATTCATGGAAGAGTGGAAATGGTATATAGGTCAGTACTTGACTTGGTGAGACTTTTTTTAAAACAATTCGTTAGCGCTCGGCTTGCGATGACGTAATTTGTGACGCGTGGCGCGTATTATATATGAAAATTGATACTTAAGGAGTAAGCTCCGAGCGCGTGTCTGAGCTGACACTGACACTCTTTCTCAGGTTAAGAAATTGCTGTCACCTTTTTACCACAGTAAACGAATAATAGCGGGTAACAAAAACGTATAATTTTTTTGAAAAGAGGTGTAATTGAAATCAGCCATATTTAAATGTTGATATGTAAGATACTATCTTCTTCTCAGCTTGCCATATGGATAGTTGTAATTAAGTCGACTGAATTAGCTCAAAGGATTTTAGTTTCATCGAAAAACCTTTTTTTAAACTTCTCTTCCTAAAACTAGCCCCATGAATAAAAAAAGCTCAAAATCAAGCCACCGCAAGAGGAGCAATTGTTTTTAAAAAAAGTCCGATCAAATTCTGTCTGGTAAAAGCCGGGATGAGTGGACAAACACGCACGGTAAAAAAAATCCTTTATTCCGATTATTAATTAGCTTCGCCCTTCACAATAACAATTTTCTTACAAAGCTTCCCTAAAATACACCAAATAGTTTTTTTTTAATGTGTATGTTTAATAAAAATCAGCAATATTCAAAGCAAGCAGCAAGGAAGCATGATTTTTATAAAGTTTCCCTACAACAATACACCGAATAGGCAATGCTGTCAAGTTCCTCTGCCGAACATAATCCTTTCCAATATTACTAAAACTGTATAAGAACCCATCAATGTTAATAAATCGCTTTTTGAGATTAAAATATATTTCCAAATCGTATAGTCGCATGTAAAGACACGTTCAAGCAATTCCGAGTGCCTGCAATTGCTGAGGCACCAGCAAGTTTCAAAATTGCAAAAATCGTATTCAGATTTATTCATAGCTTCCACCGCGTCGTCCACGGCCAAACCTATTCTGCATTCCTATATACTGTCGTGGTCTATTATCTCGGCCACGATCATAACGTCCTCTGCTGCCCGAGGCACCTCCAGCATTGTAGTAGGGATCCTCGTCCAAAGAGTAATCTTCATGAGGATTTATTTCAGCTAACTGACGACCTAAGTAGCTTTGCCGTCCGCCTTGCGTATCTTCATACCACGATGGTGTAGATTCTTGTTGTCTGCTACGGTTGTGAGCAGACCACGAGGGTGGTTCAGGCGGCGACGGTGTTCGCTTTGAATGCTCCCGATAACGATACTTTTCATCGTTCTCAATAATTTCCTCATCTTTGAATTTCTTGTCTTTTACACACTCATCGTCCTCGTCCTCTGAATCACAGTCGCCCAAACGCTTCCTTTCGTTACGACGAAACTCCTTTTTTACCGAAGGCATGTTGCCAATGTGACTACGTATCACCTTCGCTTGACTGGCATACTTTGCTGGATCGTAGTCTTCCACTTCAGTGTCGTCCCAATTTTCTTCGCTTTCAATCGGTGCGTGTTTAATGGGTTGATCTTCCTCTTTGAAAGGTACTGTATTGTACTTGTAGTTTGCGATGAGCGCCCTGCCAGGACAATTTGCAACGTGGTACTATAAATTGAGGATGGTTTAGTTAAGCGGTACTGGGTATATATATTGATTTGTGCAAGTCTTACTGGTAGTTCCGGTTCGGGCACTAAATGTGTTGAGTTAAAAGGGCATTTTAGCAGCTCCACATCCGGATATCTGAGACGGCACTTGATCAAATGTGGCTGAAGACGTTTTCTCAGTAATCGATGAGTTGGATCGTAAGGACATTCGATCATGTCGTTAGCTGACATTTCGCTAAGGATTTGCTTAAATTATTATTTTTATAAAACAAAAATATATACATATAAATAAACGTTTAATGTTTATTTTCCGACCGACAGCACTATGTTTAACTTTTATTTTATTTGCACTACAAAAAAAATGTCTTAGACTAATATCGAGTTGTATTGGTTTTTTCAGTTTGGTTCGACGTTAAACCACAATAGAACATGAGCATCGAAATATTTTTCGCACATTTGCAATCACTTATGTCTTTTTTCCCCTTTTTAGAAATCTGTGTTGGAGCTGGGATTTTTCTCAGCAATTCGAACAAGAAACACAATAATCTGCTGTATTGCTTTGGCTAATCCAGCTTGGCTTACAACAACAATCGCATAAGCATAAAGCCGAAAATAAATACAAAAAGTTTTTAGGATGTATAACTAAAGCCATTTTTTAGTTATAGCGCTCACCGTAAGGCGGTGATAAAGCGGCATGAAGCCGAAGTAAATAAAAATGTTCAGGATTAAGGAAACTAAAACCATTTTATAGTACTGGTACCGTAAGGCGGTAAAGCCAAAAGGTGTTGCTTTATATAGCCAAGACGTCTTTGCCAAAGCAACGCATCAATTATTGCGTTTATACCACAGACTGTAGATATTTTAGATATAACCAAAGTATTGCGTGTTCCATTGGGAGAGCACCCTTTGCCAGATTTTTAAGTTGTATATTTAATGTCTATGATTTGATTTACTTGCAATGGTGATATAATAATTAACAGAAATGTTGAATTTGAATTGACAAAAATCCGGTGCAGATTAATTTTTTGTCTGTCACGTTTTTCGTTTTCACAAAAAAAAAACCAATCGATGGATCCCAGTTTATGATCGGAGATCGCCTCTAACTACAACTAACCAATATACAGTGTAAACAAATGATTCTCGTCTCTTTCATGCCTGATTTGACGACAAAAAATATCAGTTCTAGTACAGATTTCTAAAAGGGGAAAAATACGATAATAGTTTATTACCTTGCGAGAGTAGTTGCTGATAAAATAGAATGTCAAAACTATTATGCGAACAAGTACCCGAACACTTTTAAACACCCACAATGTTGGACTTTTACGGAACAGTAAGTTGACTAAATGTGCCGAGGTGGGTTTGATTGTTCCCATTTTTTTAATTTAACAGAATTTTTATTATATTTCATATGCTACACATACTTGGATATGATACAACTTGTAAAAATACAATTTTCTATAAAAAAAAAAATCAAAACTTCGGAAGCACCTCTTTTGTAAAGGGGCGTTTTCCGCAAACAAGATGACGGTTTTCAAGATCTGCTTAAAGGTGACTTTCAGGTGGTGGGTGTCTTAAAGCCCTAACGCAATAGTCGCTATAATGCATTTTAGCCGCAAAATGATACATGACGACATATTTTATATAAAGTTTGTTGTCAAAACAAGAAATTTTGTCAAAAACTGCGACAAAAAATCTTGGACTAAAGCTCATGGAACAAACCTAATCCGTGACTTATATTGAACTTCTACTTATAAGTAACGAGTACTTTACTCTTTTTTTGACATCTCCTGTTATAGCGTACTTTGCGTGTTTCGCGAGTGTTTTGAATTTTTTGAAAGTCTGCACGTGATACGTGTATTCAGCTACTGTTGATTCTTATAAAAGTAAAAGGTAGAAACGATTTCTTAAATTTGGCCGACAATTTTTTCCTGTTATATTAGAAATGCCGGCATTTGCCTTGGAAAACAACTGCCTTGTCTATAAAGGCAGTAACTTTTTTAAGCAGCGTCTTATCTTGTCGGTGCTCAGTGGAAAGCCTGTAAAGATAATAAACATTCGTAGTGATAATGAAGAGCTTCCTGGACTGCATGAGTACGAAATCGGCTTCATTCGCTTGCTGGATAAAATCACGAACGGCACAAAGATCGAACTAAACACATCAGGCACATCAGTTGTATTCAGTCCGGGTCTTCTATACGGTGGTCAAATCCATCACGACTGCTGTCTACAGCGAGGTATCGGCTATTATTTGGATGCCCTTATTACACTTGGACCCTTTTGCAAGATTCCACTCAATGTTACATTACGCGGGGTCACCAATAGTAAGGACAGTCCTTCAGTAGATCATATAAAGAGCGCGGCTTTAGTTTTGCTTAAACGATTCCTTGTCGTTGACGATGGCCTCGAATTGAAAGTGAATAAGCGCGGCGTTATGCCGCTAGGTGGTGGCGAAGTTATTTTCAAGTGCCCCGTGCGGAAAAACTTCCGAGCAATACAGTGCTTGCAGCAAGGAATGGTCAAACGAATACGGGGAACTGTATATGCGTGTAAAGTGTCGCCAGCGATGGCAAATCGAACCGTGGAGGCGGCAAAAGGTGTTATGTTAAAGTTCCTGCCAGATATTTACATTTACACGGATCAAAATCGTGGTAAACTCTCAGGTTGTTCGCCTGGCTATGGCATCAGTTTGGTTGCGGAGACAACGGACGGTGTATTTTTTTCCGTTGATTCTATATCGAACACAAAGGAAGAGGTTCAAAGAAGAATATATGTTTTTTTTGCTTTACTTATTTTTATTTTTTATTTTTTTTTAGGAACGGGGACCTTCTGTTCCTGAAGATCTTGGCAAGGAAGCTGCCCTAAAATTGCTAGATGAAATCTATCGTGGAGGATGTTGTGACTCTGCATTTCAATGGATTGTTGCACTATTTATGGCTTTAAGTCAAAAGCATGTGTCGAAGTTTTTAACGGGTAGGTTTAGAGATGTTACTCATGTTCGCATTTAAATGATCTCTTTTTTTATAAATATAACAGGTCCCCTGTCAACATACACTGTTCACTTTCTGCAACACTTGAGAGACTTCTTCTCAGTAACCTTTAAGCTGGAAAATCCCGAAATCGAAGACAGCGAAGATAGCCTGCAAGGAGCGCAAAAAGTTCTCATGACTTGTGTGGGAGTCGGTTATACGAATATAAGCAAGCGAGTTGTTTAGAATAGCATCTGGAAAATAAATAAAGATATGCATTTGGAGCAACTTAGTATCAATCAGGTGTACGTTTTTAGTAAACTTATTCAGATTGGCTGAACTTTCAAATATGAAATCTTGTCATATTACAAATTCAACCGCGAACAACTAAAAATACCATTTGATACTTCTAGTGTCTGATTTAAAGTGCAGAACGAAATCATGGAATAAAAACATACTTGGTTGTCTTTAGTGAACCTTTATTTTGGCACAAAAGCGCTAACAGCATAACATGAATTTTTAAAATAATTAAAATTTGTGGTTTCTTAATCTTTTTCGTTTGGAGTTTTTAACTTTAAACGTATTTCTGGATAACTACTTCGTATTGTTGTTCGTGTTACTGCGTACTATGGTTCTTTTTTGCAGACGTTTTTTTACCATAGGGACTTTGGGGGTTGACTTCCAACATATAGTCACCACGAGCGTCAGAGGGTGTATTGATGCCCATTAAGACGCGCATTCCATGACTGTTTTTATTTTTATAGGCTTCCATAGAGCTAGCTTCGATTGCTGGGAAATTTCTTTCATTGCCGGGAGCGACGGTTTCGGCAAAGTATTTGGTGGCTTTCATGGAGGCCGAAATAATATTGTCGGCACCGGGAGCACCCTCGTTTGGACCATTGGGATAGAAGTCAGCATCTCCGCAACGTTGTTTAGTTCCAATGCCATTGGAGGAGGTGTGGATAGCATCGACAAAATCAGCATCACCACGAGCAAGACCGGTTAGAGTGCCTGGATTCTTTGCGAAAATCTTCATTGGGTCCAAACCGGTAATACGTCTTAGTTGATGTCCAGTTCGACGAGAGAATTGACGCCCAGCGGCTCCAGCGACCTGAGCTCCAATACCTTGACCAATGACATGGATATTTTCGTAGGGGACGCTATTTGACATTTGAGCGAGAACTTGGCCAATCATGGCACCGGTCTTCTCAACATCGAGCTTTGCAAGGCGCTTGAAACTGTTTAAAGTTTCTCCCAGTTCGACAACCTTAAAGAACGAGAGAAATAAGTTTTGGATTTATAACATAACGGAAACCTATTAAATTATAGCAAATAGAGGTGATACTTACAACAAGGTTTCCTGTTGAAGGTTTATCCTCTTTTTCGTTTGAAGTTTCCTGTTTCATGTCATTCTTTCTGGAGTAACGTTTTTTGTATGCATCGACAAGTTGATTTAAAGCCTTTTCAACATCTTTATTTTTCTTGGGGAGACCAGTTATCAAAACTGTCAACTCATCATCTCCGAAATCAGAGTCCTGCTTGACTGTATTCGCGAGGTTGTTCAAAGTCACCCACTGTTCGTTGTTCTCATGGACAATCAGAACCTTGATGTTACTGGGGCTTGGTGTAAAATCTGGCTCAATATCCTTCCTGATTTGTGTCAAATGATCTGCAAAGAAAAACCCAAAAAGAATGCAAAGAATATCAGCCAGTTACTATAATGCTTCTAATTCACTTACACAATTGGTCGACCAACTTGGCACCCTTTTCTGTAGGAAGAGTTTCCAACTGCTCCATTGTGATTTCGTTGACGTTTGGCATCGATTCCATTTCAGAAAACGACCATTGCGAATTTTTCAAACTGTTTGAGTTTCCTGAACGGGCTCCTTCGGATACAGGTTTCTTTGGCTTGGGGTCCGAATTTGGCATCGCAAAGGCTGCAGACAGCAGGCATGCCAGAAGGCATATGTTCTTGACGAGCGTATTCATTTTGACACTTAGCGTTAAATTGATTACTTCCAACTACTGCTGAACTGTGATTTGAATGCGCTTTATATACCTGTGGAACGGGGTGTGAAAACGCTTATTCCAACACTTTGCTCATTCTCGTTGAACATTAAGTGGAGCATTCGTTTTTTTTGCATGTAGCTGCTGTTTTGCGAGTGCAAAGGAAGAAATAAAAAAACTGCAGCGTAGACGCAAAAGTTATATGATAAGGCACGAGCATTAAGTTTTCCTGGCGATTAGATGACTCCGGTCTGCAGCTAATCAATGTTCTTACAACAATATATTTTATTGAATTGAAATCTCTATTTCTTTGTAATAAATACTTTGTAAGCAAATTTTTTTATTGAGGGCAGAGGTACACGTGCCGCTGATAACACGTTAGATGCTCCTAAGTCAATCATGATGCAGCTAATTTGCCGTCAAAAAATGAACTTTAGACGTCCTTGACATGTGCGGCAGACAATTGCTTCAGAGCATTGCTCTCGTCCAAAATATTTGATATTGGACAAATCACGGCCGAGCGGAAAGTTTTCTTATAATTTATAATATAATAAATAATATTTTCGGCTGCAAGGAAATACTCGGAGACCTGTTAACAATCTAATAACCATGTAAAACAATATTTCTACAAGGTGCGGCGGGCAAAAGTAATATCATAATGTGAGTTGGCTGCCATTTTGTTAGAGATAAAAAAAATAACAAGGGAGTTCTCACAATGGAAAATCTTACTAAGTAGCCTTCTAATGCATTATAGTCAATAAATTGATCGAAACGTTAAGGGCCCAGCGCCCCAGCTCATTGAATCCGTTGCGTCAGTAGCGTCGACGTAATCGTTGGCAACGCAGTGGTAGACGTAGCGGTAGCGTTTTAATGCGAAGAGACGCAGTTTTGACCTATGCTATTGGGAGAGTGGTGGTTAGCATGGTCAAAATCAGCATTTCCACGAGCAATACCGGTTAGAGTACCTGGATTCTTTGTAAAAATCTTCATTGTGTCCAAACCGGTAATACGTCGTAGTGGATGTCTAGTTTGGCGAGAGAATTGACGCCCAGCTGCTCCGGCAACCTGAGCTCCGATACCTTGGCCAATGACATGGATAGTTTCGTAGGGGATGCTATTTGACATTTGGGCGCCGGTCCTTTCAACATCGAGCTTGGCAAGGCGCTTGAAATTGATTAATTGAATTGACGCCCAGCTGCTCCGGCAACCTGAGCTCCGATACCTTGGCCAATGACGTTGCACCGTAATACTCGTGCCTCAACTCGAGCTCATGGGTCCACTATTAAGCCTATCTTCGGACGTACTAACCAATTCAGAGATTCCTTCTTTAGCCGCATGATAGTTATGTGGAATGAATTGCCTGATTCTGTGTTTCCGCATTTATATGATCTGCAGTCGTTTAAGACACGTGTGCATAGACATCTCATCCTTTCCTCTCCCTAATTTCCTAACGACCACGCTGTGCTAAGCATTATTAGGGTGTAAACCCCTTTAGCGTGTGTACATTATAAAAAAAAATGACATGGATAGTTTCGTAGGGGATGCTATTTGACATTTGGGCGCCGGTCCTTTCAACATCGAGCTTGGCAAGGCGCTTGAAATTGTTTAAAGTTTCTACCAATTCCTTAAAAACCTTAAAAGAGGAGGAAATCAAATTTGATTGTTTCTACTGGTTTTCCGATGAAATTTGCTGGTTTATGTTATTCTTTTGGGATGCATCGATAAGTTAAGAGCCTGTTCAACATCTTTTTTGTTCAAAACTGTTAGCTCATCATCTCGTTATGCTCGTTATTCTCGTAAACAATCAGAACCTTGATGTTACTGGAGCTTCATTATCCGCCTTGATTTATGTAAAATGGTATTCAAATAAAACCAAAGTTGATGTAATGTAAGCTTTTTTTCACACGACCAAACCGGTTTTTCTCCTAAATCGATTATGCGCAATGCAAAATTACTCTGAGAATGTGTGTTCGCTGTGACTGCAGTAAATAAAAAAAGTATTTTATATGATAAAGTAACTAGAGTGGGTAAAGGCTACTTTCGTAGCTAGGTTATAGTGTATGAAAAAGTCACTTTCGTCAATGGGCGTGTGAAAAAAATGTATGCTTCCTATCCACTACCTAGACAATTAGTCGACCAGCTTTGCAGCCTTTTCTGTAGGCAGACTTAGGTTTTCTAACCCGGTGCAAGAATTATTTCACTCCCTCTGATCTGGCTACTATCTACAAGGCTTTTATTCGCCCTAAATTTGAGTACAATTGTACCTTGCATCAGCTAGATTGAACACAAAACTGGGTAATACGTAACGTACGTGACGTAAACATTTCCGAAATCAATAGATTCGCTTGAACACAGCAGGAACATTTCCTGCTTGCCACTGTCTTATCGTTTCTTTAACCAGCGGTGCTCAAGAGAAATAGCCAACTGGATGCCACCTCTCCTTGAATTCAACCGCAATATTCGTGGCGCTCTAAATGCTCATCAGTTTACCCTTAAGCCCATCTTCGGACGTACAGTTAGGTTCAGAGATTCGTTTTTTAGCCGTACAACACACGTATGTGGAATGCTCTGCCAAGATATGTCTTTCCACTTCACTATGATCTATAGGCATTAAAGGCACAAGCTCATAGACATCTCTTTTCTCCTCAACAAAAAAAATCACATTCTAACTTTTCCATAGTGATTTTCGTTCACGCTTGGCATTGATTTCCATTCAGACTATGTCGACAATTGCCAATTGTTTAAGCCGTTAGAACGGTCTGGACGATTGTCTTCGGCCACGGTGTTCTTCATCTTTGGACCCGAATTAGGCATTGGACAGACTGTAGCGAAAATGGATGTCAAAAGGCAGATACTCTTGATAAGTTTATTAATTGTTCGGCTTAGCAGCAAGTTTCCTGAACACGCAAAATCTAATTAGATTAGAGTAAGCTTATGGCATTAGGTATAATCGTCGTTTATTAAATTCGCTTACGCACACAAATATTCAATTCAATTCAATTTCAGTTCAGTTAAACATTGGACCGTGGGGCATTGACATTGCTGCATTGTGCATATAAAATGTAATCAAAGTACAGTGGAATGAAAATGCTGACCATTTTTATGTAATTTTTTTACTGCACAAACACAAACAAACACAAACACTTGACAATATATTTCGCTGATTTTGTGAAATTTGTAAGGAATCATCGAATTTGTTTGAGGCGTAGAGGTTTTCTGCATCGGACAGCAACTCCACAATTATATACGAGTATTTGAAGATTGTGATAACCTTTCGATTTTTAAATAAAATCAGTTTTTAAAATGACAATCTGAAAATGCACCAATAGTTTTTCGAACTATAAAATATTTTTTATTTATTTATTTAACATAAAATGCTTATTCAATAATACATTTAACATTAAACTTAATACATTACATTAAAACTAAAATAAAATTATACAGCATAGAAAACAAAAATCGTGTACGGTTTAACTACAAAACCTAAAAACAAAAAAAATCTTCAACATGCGCTCTTCGCTCATCTCGTAACGTCTAAATACAAAAGTCAGTCCACTAATTATTTACTGGTGATGTCAAAAGTAAAATTTTACAATAAATTCGTTCGTTTCGAAATTCCTAATTTTGTTATGAAATTTTTTGTTTGATCTGGATCGGGATGTCCTTGTGCATGGGGTTCATGTCCATGGAAAATGTTTCGTATGTAATTACTCCTTACAACCGAGTCCGGCTGCCCAATTACACATTCCTCCGACCGGATCATAGCTCAGTCCCTTTGGACATGTGTACTCCCATCCAACAACACCCCCAGTCTCGAACTTTGCACAGGATATAAACTTCCGGCATGACAATGGATGGGGAAAGTTACCCTGATCCAAACATTCGATTATGCCTCGTCCATGGAGGACAACTTTCACCTAGGATGACGAATGAACATTGACAAGTTAACCGGAAATTACTGGATATTAGAAAATAACTTTTATAACAAAAACACCAACCTGCTGGGCGTTTTGCTTGTCCACAACCCTTACGTCCTCGTCATCATAGTAATCATAGTCTACAATCGGTCGGTATGTTCGTCCAGGAGTTTGCTGTTTGCTGTTCAATTTTTCAAAAGGCTCAGCTATCTTATGAGGACGACGGCGACTGACGAATACCGGCGCCTTTGTCAGTGCAGCCGGACTGGGCGTGCTCTTCTGTGGCCGACGTAATGATGGTCGCCCTGTTCAAGAGAAGAAGAGGGAGTATTCAGTATAATAATATAATTTCCTCTCCCGCCAGATCTACTCTTACTTGTGGACACTGCGGCAACTCCCATGCGTCGAGTAATTGGTTCTTCAGAAACACTATCAGCTTTTGAAATGGTAAGACTCTTCTTAACAACATCTTGCAGAACAGTAGACAAAGTAACATGCGTCGTTTCTGTCGGAGCTATATCATGAGAAATCGTTTTGATACCACTTGTCAAGTCCGCATTATCTTCAAGAGCCTCACTAATTTGATTGAAGCGATTGTTGATGAATTTACTATCCTGAATGCTAGATTTTGCAATCTGATCACCATCCTCTGGTTCTAAGGAGTCTATGTACAATGGTGTTGCTGTGTTGCTCTCAGCAGCAGTGGCAAATGTCGTTGAAATCGGAGGTGCCAGAGGTGTTGTAAATGTGTAACGTCTTTTAAAGAGAGGATTTGGAGTTCTTGGAGGGTCAGTCGAAGCTGTTTTAAAATTATTAAAAAATTATGAAAATAATTAATTTATTTTATTCATTTATCTATGAAGTGTTTAAACATCTTTCAGATTGCATTTATAAAAATATAAATAAAATAAATAAAAAAAATCGCCACAATGTGGACTGAGAGATTTCCAATTCCGAATCAAAATCGAGTGATTTTGATTTCATTTGGACCCCTAAAATACCTTCAAAAGATTCCAAAAGACACCCAAAAAGACCCTCAAAAGACCCCCAAAAGGCTATACCGAATTCCATACAAATTAGTCGAGAAACGGCTTAGTTCCCAAAGTTCTAAACCTTAATGGTCATATCCCAGAATTTCTATAGGAAAAGGTTTTATAGTCGTATCTTAGTTCTATATATCGAATTTCATACAATTTCATAATAGAGTAAAAAGAATGGATCCTAAATGGCGCCCTTGAGGTACTCCAGAATAATTTAAGGGTTACAGAAAAAAAATAAAGTGCTACATTAACATCCTGGTTTCGGATAACCAGTTCTATTAAGCCAATTAAATCTTGTTTTATAATTAGAATAGGATGTTCGACTTTATCAAAGTCAGTCATATGGAATTGTTTAAAAAAAAAATATTTGTTGCAGTAGAGAGACATAAGCCGAATGAAACGATGTTGAAAGTGAGTTATGGAATTTTTTACATAACAAAAAAATTCACAATTTTACTATGTCTGTCTGCAAGTTAAAACTTTCAGTATTATTCGTTGAGAAATACACCAGCCATAATGAATTTGCGAACGTTTAGTTAGGCGAAATATTAATGTACAGATCTTTGAACTATGTGAACCTATAACATATACGCTAAGAGTTAGGACATCTTCAGATGCATTAGCCATCCGTAAATTAAACAGCAGTTACTGACTTACTCTGCGTCGTCAAAGGAAAAGTTACACAATAACTTCTTCTACATACTTGTATATGTATATAGTAATATACTAAGTTGCATTAGGTACGAGTATGTTCATACATAAATAAATTAATAACATGACTTAGAGTTGGAAAAGAGCTGCAGTTTGCCCGCTTGCGATTTCGCGTGCAGAGATGCAGCTTTGCACTGAAGAATGTGTGCAACTTGTTTACCTTGAAAAAATTTGTATTTAATATATAAATAAACGCTATACTTGGTAATTGTCGACTGCATTTAGCTTACTAAGATTTCTTGAATTTGAAGAACTGAAGTTTTTTAATTTCGTTTTTTAAAGATTACAATTCCAGTGCTCTAATTCTCTGAGCATTAAAAGCTAAGGCTAACACAAGATGATTAATTTTTATCACTCTGTCTAGATAAAACCATGTCAAGAATGCATGTAAAGTTTACAGACATTTTTATTCTGTGTACAGTTTACACATTACAATTTATCTTGGCTCGGTTTTTAAAGAATTGGCTACAGAGCGTGCAATTGAAGGGATTATGGTTAAATAATTTTATTAGTAAGAACAAAGTCAACAAATGCAAGGCATTAAGTAGGTGATGTCAACGTAGTTTAAATAATATTATGCTAAAGTTTAAGATAAACATTTAAATCAATTTTTAAACCAAATAATAGTTTTCCTTAATGAATAAGAAATGTTAAAAAACCATCAGGCTTTTATAGTTTCGAATTCGTGCAGTAAACATAGTAATAATATATTGATTGAAACCATTGCCAATTGCAAACTGAATGACATCAGCTTGAAATGGAGAACGGTAGGGATAGATTTTTTGTGGGAGATTAGAACAGGTCCCAAATGTGAAGTTGAATGATGATTGGCTATCATTAAAGGAAATTACTACTAGAGTCAACGACGTCTATTGAGGCTCCCTCATAAAAAATTTAACTGAAATATCGACGTTAATTGCCGTCGAATCCGCCAAAAGAAAAACAAATAAAGACATTTCTGTGTCTTTGTAAAATGTTCGTACAACTTCAGGAACATTTTCGAGGCAAAAATAAATAGTGAGATCATTTGCGAGAATGGTTTCGGCGACTTGACACTTCCGTCTTATGCCCATTGAATTTGCATAAGATGCCTGAAGTGTTGCTTGCGGAAGAAACTTTCTGTAAACTGTTAAATTTTTGCATAAAGCATAAAGGTAATCAGAAAAGTTTTCGACCTGATGCCGCACTAGTCAACAATAGCTAGAGAATATGTTTGCGCATCTTTTGAAAGGTACTCACCCAAATTGCAGCCATTTTCGACGCGCCGTATTTATCCCCATAACGCTGTGTATGGGGACTCACCGTCCGTGAAATTTTGGGCAGCTGATTTTAAAAGTGGCCGTATCAACTTGGGATACGATGAACATTCGGGAAGTCCAAAAACTCGACCACTGAAAATATAACATCGCTCAAGTCTACCCAATGGTGCTATAAGACTATCGAATTAAAGTATAAGAGATAGCAAAGGCTATCAATATGTCTAAAGAACGTGTTTGTTAAATATTACATGATGACTTAGGCATGAGAAAGGTGTCCAGGCGTAGTGCGGTGCCGCTATTAATCAAGTTAGGCCAAAAACGTGTTCGAATAAACATTTCCAACGCTCTGTTGTCGCAGTTCAGGCGCAATAAATCAGAGCTTTGGCGCCAATGACACTTGGATACACCATTATACCCCAGAAACAATATATAATCAAAACAGTGGACTGCGAAGGGTGAATCGGCTCCAAAAAACAAAAAAAAAGTTTTTTTTTCGCTGGAAAAATTATGGCGACTTTTTTTTTTTTTTTGGGATAGCCATGGAGTTATGTTCATGGTTACTTTCAAAAAGGAAAAACCATTACCGGAGCATACTATACGCATCATTACTTGAAGGCACAATTTGCCGATAAATGGCCATATTTGCAGAAAAAACGTTTGTTTCACCAGGAAGATGCGTCGTTTCACACCTCAAATCTACGAATTACAGTTTTAACTGCTTTAGCACCCTCCTTACACACCAGATATAGCACCAAACGACTTTTTTTTCTGTTCCCTAAGTTGAAAGTTGCTTTCGGGGACCGAGATTATCGTCAAAAGAGAACGTTATCACCTACGTAAACAATTATTTTGCAAAGAAAGACGCCGAGTACTACTTGGACGAGTTATAGAGGTGGGAGCATCGTTGGGAAAAGTATGTATACTTACAAAGAAACTATGTATAAAATAGAAATAAATTTGAAGAAAAATATCTTGTGTCTTTGTTGAGTCGGAAACTGTTCACCCTCGTAAATTGATGTATTGTGTGATTTTTGGATCATAGAGGCAATGTTTTTAATTGATTGATTGAGTGTTTTCAAATGGAACCATGGATATAACGAGGGTCATTTGCGTATTATCAAAAAAACAAAGAAGAGAAGTAATATTCTTCTCATCTTTCGACACGCATCGAACAGTGAAACATTAACTGATGAAGAAAATTGAAAATTGGCATCATGCAATGTTTTCCAAATCGCCTCTTTCATGCTATCTTCTGCTAGACTGCACCTGTATTGACTAAACTGCGTATTAGTAAAAAGTTTGAATACCATGCAACCGTAAATAATTATATATAGATGGTTGAGATAGCAAATGTTGGTGTGACAAGAGATTAACACAACTACAGGTAGGAAGACATCTTTACGTATATCTAGAGTTTATTTGATATCATTCAGGAAAATCATAACTTATTATATCTTCAACAAACCTCTAATTTCTATTTCGTAGTGATCTATTTTTCACAAATTCTTTAATAACAAGTTGTGTGAACGGACCTGCTTAAAATCTAAGCTAATTAATCATTTATTTAAATACAGTTTGGCTCACAGTTCCATAACATCTCGTCAACTTGTGAATTTAACATCTGATGGTAAAAAAATACAAAGACAAAACAAAAAACAAACATAAACCCACACCTAAGGAATGCTGCTTGGCGCATACAAATCACGTATCAAGTCGGCAAGATATTACCAAAAGCTTTCGCTCATATAAAGAAATCAACGTTTTTCTCACTCAGCAGCTATTCACTCGATATTCTACCACTTACCACTTTCCTCTGGAGCTGGTGTCGTAGACCGCCGAATGCTAGCGACAATATTATTATTTGTAAAAGTGCTAGTCGCTAGAGATGTTGGATGGTTATTGAATTTCCTACGGATTGCTGGCGATAAGTACTTCTGTTGGGTAGGCTTTTGAGAGATATCGTTCGCTGATGTTACCGCTAAAGCAGAGTCAGATGCCATTCCATCAGTGAGATCACTCGAATTTATGACCAACGATGATGATGATGCCGATGCAGCAGCGCTCATCTCTGACGATGATTTGAGTTTTGTGGTTAGATAACTTGGCCTAGTGCGACGGTTGTACTTGAATAGTGTGCTGGAGGTCGAATCTCCTCCGCCAACAGATTCGACATTAGCGGCTGTGCCAACTTTTTCAGTATTTGTTGTTGTCGCTTCGTTGTCGGCTGTATCTGTCGCACTTGTTGTTGTAGTTATTAATCGACGACGAACGCTCAAGACAGGACGTCGTGAAATCGCTGTTTGCGCCTGCGCACTAGTGAAGATGGTAGTAGCTGTCTGTGTCGATGCTGGTGACCGATTCTGGAAGGAAACGAACGTTTTGTAAGAAGAATTTAAGTGATGATGAAGAGTGAAATTGTAATGGATTTCTTTTATTTTTGAATAAAAATTACATTTCTGTTGTTTGGTGTGTGTTTTTATTTATTCATGCGAATTGATAGTTCTGTGATCATATTATCGAACTTTTTTGGTTTGTTTTGAACGGCAAAACAGATAACTGATAGCTTGTATGTGGAATCTTTTCAAATACCCAAATTACAAATTTTAATAGTCAATCTATCTATGAATTGTTTTAGAAGCAGCGTTGGTTTGTTGCTCTAAAAAAAGTTTAAAATACTCTACATGTAGTTCTCCATGTGGAGATGGTCGCGTGCAAATATCGAAATGTAATGCAAAATACATATTTTTGTGTCTGACAAGTTTCTCAATTTATTCAACATGTGTGGAATTTGTTGATTGATATTCGTAGCGTATTTTAATTGATTTAAGATCCAATAAAGATAAATGAACGTCGACTAGACTATATATGTATATTTATGCTCCAATTATTAACTAACAATTGTAACAATTAGTAAGCAGTAATATTTTATAATTATTTTTACTAATTCCATTTACAAATAAGATATTAACCTTTTGTTGATTTTCCCAATGCATAAGTAATATACTAGAATATCAAAGACAAAAGGAGGCCAGTACCGGACCCCTTTTGTAAAGCCAAAGGTGATAGGTTTATCTAGGAGTTAAGCGTCCAAAAATCACTTTTTATATAAGAACAAGCAAATATAAGTTAACAATCAAATAAAATATTTTGAAGGAAGTTCGTCTTCGTATTTCTAGTGACCTAAAGATAAGAAATAATAAGGTATTTTGAATGTAAAGTTATGTTTATGGTAACAATGATTTTTTAAAAGTTCTTTGAATTCCTAAATTGACCGTTTTGTTTAGAAAAGCGAGTTGTTTTTTTAAGTTTCTGTTTTGGTTTTGAAACAATGTTATATTAGGCTGCTTAAGTCTTTCTCAGAACAAATATAAATAACAAAAATAATTTAACATATTACGCAGATTACGTTTGCAATGTTCGAGACGGAGTAATTGGCAAATATAATTACCCACGCGCCTTAACAACTATCGCTACGAAATTACCAAACATCGACGGTGTACTCGGTGTATGCGTACTATGCAAGTGCAGCCTCTTTATGGAAAAACAAGTTTCATCTTCAGCTCTGACTGAGTGATGAATCTTTGAATCTGCGATCATACTCGTCAGATTACATTCAATATCCATGAACGTTCATAAAATTGTATTATTGTATTATTGAATAACTTGCGAACTTCGGGGAAACTCTGACGTAACGCATTAACAAAATAAAAATCGTGAAATAACGTTCAGCAGATTCGCATTTATTTCGTATATCAGAGGCAGAAAAAGACACTATTTAAAGAATTTAAGTGTTTCCCATACTCTTCATTAAAAAATATTGCTTATGTGTCTAAACGAATATATAAATATTAGCCCAAGCCGCAAGTGAAATCATATTTATGAAAGATAACTTTTAAAATTTTACAAGATGCGGCTCAATACGCGATAAATATCATAATTAAAAGTTCAAAACTTAATATCCACTATAAGTTGATTCAATTTATTGTTGCTTTCTTTTGTGAGGTAAAGGTAAGGATTGAATGGTGGTCAACAATCAATATAAATGTAGATATCTTTCATTCCCTCCTCAACTTCCTCGTTGTCTTACATAACTTGGAATTAAATTATACACTTGCTTAGGTAAGCAGATTTTTGCCATCGCTTGCCTAATTGATATTCGATGAAGACGTCTTTCCCAAGCAAATTAGAAACCGCTGCTTTTGCATTAATTTATATTTTGAAAAAGTTTACTTGCATTAATTTTTTTTGTGGAAGTTGACAAATTGCCTCGAAAGGCAAAAACAAGTAACTGCTGAAGTTTTACACGATATTCTTTACAGACAAACTAAGAACGTATGTATAAGTATGTATGTATATAATACAATATTGATAAGCTTATAGTAAGATAATGCAATTCTTTTTGTTGACTTGTTCATCGTATAGGATATACATGAACAGTCTACGACAGTTGTGAAGTGATAAACTGAAATAATTTAGGTGATACAAATGCCCGCAGTTATTATCGACTCATTGGAAATTGAAGTAAAATCATGTGAGTCATCATATGCTCATCATCATCATATAACATATGCTATTTGATTCCACGAGCTACGAGCATAGGACATGGGACTACACCACTATCTCTGGCAGTGGATCTGTATAAATCACATCACAGCACACCTGACGGCTCTCTTAAAGTCTGAAGTGAATTTTAATTTCTGAATTTGAATATCAGTTCATGAACAAAATATAAATATGATCAGCCAGCAGCGGGTTGTCCAACTGTTTAATAAGCGGTCAGGAGAAGCGACACTTTATATAATTTTGTGAGAAAATGTAAAACAGTACACAAAAGCTATCTCATCTTGGTAGCAACGTGACTTTCGACATTTAATTTGTTTTATGTTTTGGCTAAATGTTAAAAAGGCGTTGTTCATATTCTTTGTTTGCTTGTTATATGAATAAGATATTTCTCTTTATGTACGTTTTCTGCTATATAAAAAATTCATCATTTGAGATGGTGATTGGTGATGGAAATAGAAAACCCCCGATTCCTTAAGACAGTTAAGCAGTTTAGTTATTTTAAGTAATACCTACTCATTTAATTTTCAGAATAAAATTAACATAAATGGGAATTCTTATAAAACTGGTTTATTTATTTTTATCGTTTCATATTATTTATTCTTTGTGTTAAGTTATGATGCACGGCTTTTATAAACAAGATGGTAGTTTAATGAATGTTTTTGTTTTTCATCTTCTGAGCATAATAACAGTTTTTCATTAAAAATTGCCAAGTACAAATAAGAATTATTTTTTTAAAGACCCTTGCCCGACACTACGACCTAAAATGACCTATTGTAACATTAGAGTATGACTAATAAAAAAGACGTACCACCTCACTTTAAAGCAGTGTTTCTCAGCTCTGCTGATGAACATATTTCCTTATGGAAAAAACTCTAACTTAACCAATGTAATGCTGGACATTCGCTGAGAATGTGCTCGGGTGATTTGTCATCTTTCGAGCAGAACCTATGTATATTCCGTGTCTGAGCCTAGATTCATTTTTCTAAGTTGATACCACAAGCTTCAGTGACCTGTGAGAAAGCTTACCAGCTTTCTAATGATATCCTTGTTTAGATTAAGGATTTCCTTTAAGGAATAAATAATATAATCTTAGACGCAACAGACCGTTGCGGTTCAAGGTCTAGCTTCTCGCGACCATTTGTGTTGTGCATGCATTTGTTTGCACATAGATAGAAGGGACCTACAATTTAATGCCATATCCGACCGGCGAATTGAGAAGCTTTCAGTGACTTTCCGTTGTTGCTCTTGGTTTGTCAGACATTCGCGAGAGGTGGGACCGTTTGGTGTTACTGGATTCCGCGAACCACGAGTTTCTTTCTGTGAAGTCTTATCCACTGAGCCATGGCGCCCTTCAAGTAATAAGGCCTGATTAATCGTTTGGACTGTCTCAACCCTGAACTCCACCTTAGCCGGTCACACGTGTTGAGAAAGGAGGAATGGAGGAGCAGAACCTCATTAGTCAACCATGGGTCATCTGTCCCGGATAATGTACACGCCATGATGGAACCCCAGTCAGGGTTAGGACACAGTGGTGGGTTCCATATGCATCCTAACTCTATATATGGAAGAAAATAAAAAGGTCGCGGTTACTAAGAGTATGCTTATGATTGGGCAATGCCTTCGTACGACCTTAATGAGCTACTGGTGCTGGGGATGTAATGTGGGGGCTGTGGTTTACTACCCATATGCGGGTAGAGCACAGTATTGGTAGCAACAGAGACGTCCCTGGTGTTACCAATCATGGTAAATCAGTAGACCCGCCTGATGTTACCGATGCGATAAGTTGCGCATCATACAAATCGGCATGGATGTATGATAGGCTCAGCTCTTACCAATGAATACTGGTACATCATATATATGATGGTCGCTAGTTGTCGTTACCAATTCGTGTCCGAAGAGGACCGTGGGGTTTTGCGTTTCTTGCAGGTACTCACGTTAATCCAATAGACAGTTTCTGTATCAACCCTGAACCTCAGCCAGTGAGAGAGATGAAGTCTGTGCTCTCACTTATTAATCAGCGCTGTGGCGGCAAACTAGGTGACACCACAGTAGGGTTTAGGTCTATGAGCGCAGATTCTGAGTCAGCCCTAGCTACTTCATCGGCCGATTCGTTGTCTGCAATTCCCTGGTGACCAGAGACTCATCCGAGTTTCACCTTGTTATGTCTGCCATGAGATTATAGTGAATCGTAGCAGCAATTAACTGATTAGAGTCCATTAAGTTGGACGACAGCACTTTAAGTGCTGCCTGGCTATTCGAAAAGATATATATCCTGGCGCTCTTAATAGCTTTACTAAGGTTTATCATAACGCATATATTAATGGCATGGAGTTCAGTCTAGAAAACCGTGGGACTTATTCCAATTGGTATCGAGACTTTGGTATTGGGTCTAGTGACACCAGCTCCAACTTCAGATCTGTGAACCAGACCAGACCTCTAGCGTCCAGTGGCGAAACACAATTAGACCCATAAACATAGATGCCAAAGCAAAATGTAACTACACATAAACAAGGGCAGAATGTAGTTGCTTGTCAGAAAACGAATAATTAAACGAAAGAGAAAACTTTTCGAAAAGCCCTTTGTGGTAGTATTTTTTATGAGAAACGACAGATTACGCCAGCGTAAATTCCCAGATCCCCAGCCTACTTGCAATTGCAATGTCGTACAAATTTTCAACAAAAAATATCTGTCTTTAAAAATGTGGTACGGAGTGTAAAAATGAACTTAAATGCAACAATAACTCTAACATGATATTACATTATATGTTACTTGGTACAATAACGCAAGAACTGAAGCCCTTGATCATTTGAAGCAACGAAATTTATGTTATGTTATGTTATGTCCTTATTTATAAAGCCTTTATTTGGTTTTAAGAGATAAACGAAAATCAGCATTTAGATTTAAAATAAAAATATAACTCAAAAGAGTAATTTGTCAGCTTAATGGAATACTGCTAAGAATTTCTAACGGCGGATTAACACAAAAACGCTATAAACTAAAATTATAAATTTTTGTAAACTTCACCAGTATTTTGATATAAAATAGCGGTTATATAAACAATTACCATTAATTGTTTGTCATCCATCGAATGAGATCATAAAATTGGTTGCATTATGCACGATTATGTGCCGATCTAACTACGTCACCCACCACTACCCAAAAACTATCTGTCTAATATAAAGTGCAAATACAAATACATTATAGATTGCATAGTGTGCAGCAAAAAAAAAATTACCACCAACTTACCAAAAATTATTAACAAAAAAAAAATAAAAAGGGGGAAAAATTCAAAAAATACCGTGATGTAGCGTGTGGAAGGGAATTGAAAACGGAAATCAAAGATTTATACTATACACAAGAAACACAACAAAGTGCAAAATAAAAAAAAATATTTATATATAATATCTATATATTGTATGTGATATAAAATATTAAACATCTATCAGATAAAATAACAAGGATACATATAATAATTGTGCATAAATATTGTATTTTTTTTAATTACAAGTAAACATATAGTTAGCATATTCTTTTACATACAAGAAAAATATTTTTTTTAATTTAATTAATTAAAAAATTAATTTTTTTTAATCACATATTCTGAACAACATACATTAAATAACTTAATTTTTTTACACGCGTGTCTTTTATTTTTACAGTGTGTCAAAGTCAAAAATTTAACAGAAAGAATTGAACCAATAGACGAGTAACGTCTTATTCACGAATGAAAACTAATCGGAGAACGAAAATAAATACAATTTTGGTTGTCTTATTAAACAAATAAGCGTTATTTGCTAATACATGCAACGATAGCAAGAATGAAATAACTGTAGTCTGAAATGTAACTTTAAAAGCTGAACCAAACAAAGAGTTTTTATTTAAGCAGCGGCCCCATGGGATTTGATGACTGATCTGCTATCATCTTGCGATCTATAGACTAATTATTGACTGTACGACGTATTTCCTAAATATTATTTTTTTTATGTGTGGATACTCGTTAAAAGCTTTGTTCATATCTTAAAAGCTGGTATATAGCGTGAGATAATAAAGCGTTTTTCAATTGTTCAATTGAACAAAGTTTCCAAAAATTTTCAAAGCATATTTAGATTTTTTGTTAAATTAACATATTGCAAGCGCATCGCAGCCAATTATGAATTTGTTTCAACTAAATAATCAAAAGTATGCATAAAAACGTTTACCTACAACAATAAAGAACAAACTTCTGTTTAACAGATAACAAAGAGTAATTATAATGTGATGTGATTGTAATAAGTTTAAGGATATACGACTAGAACCTTAGATGTAAATTACACAACCTAAATACAAAGACTAATAACTTTCCCTATCGACGAGTAGTGCAGTGATTTAGACGCTAAGAGAGTAATTTTTGGGTATCATCTAAAGGAGTCAGGAGTTAATGTCGGAATATCTGCGTGTGATTTATTGAAAACACCACAGAGTAAAGGTCAACTGACAGTGAAATTTTTAGATCAATTTGTATGGGAGGTACCAATCATCCTTGACGTACAGACCTCCAAAAACAACTGATAACATTTTTTGTATCAGAGATTCCTGTGGAAAATAAGAGCACAAAAGGGTCAGTTTGTATGACAAGTAATTCAACTAATTAGATGAATAAATTGTCCACCTTGTCCTAAAATAATTTTAGCAAAAGAATTTTTGAAATTTTTTTACTTTCCGTTTTTAAGTTTTGCTGAGAGCATCCCACATCTATCCCTATGTTTTGGGCTAAGACGTCGAGTATGTTTTTGGGATACTCGTACCATAATTTTTTTGTTTCTCTGAGTATATAATTTTAATTCATCGGTTTGCTGAAGCGAAGTAAAATTTAACATCCAGGACAAACAAACCGATCTTGCCAGAGTTGTGGCAATCATTGGTACCCCAGCCAATGATTACTATTTAATGTTTAAAAGTAAAAATAGTTACTAGTCAATTAATGTCAAAGGAAAATATCAATACACATAAACAGCAAGTGCAGCTAGAAGTATTTGTGCGTAGTTTACCAAGCTTATTAGAACTCAGCAATAATGCGTCACTGCCCAGCAGGTAATCATTAGACTAGGAATCATACAAAGCACAATTAAGGAAGCAACGAAGCAAATGAGCAAAGAAAATCTCATTCATTTTCATGGCAAATATCCGGGTTAGACTCCTTAGTAATTACTCTGTCCAACTTACTTAATAAGAAAGACTTAGAATCTCTGCCATTAAAGTTTAACAAAATCACTGAACTCTATCTGGGGTAACGTTCGACTAAATAATAACTGCTTATAACTATTCCAAAACCTATTACAGTTTTTAAACGACTTCATCCAGTTATACGGCATGTTGGCGTGCTTTATGTTTGTTGGATTTTTTCTTTCGCACAGTATGGGTTTCGATACTGAAACTAGTTTCAGTTTGAGTGCTTGTCAAACTGTTATCACTGTTACTATTGCTAATTGCTTTATTACTACTTTTGTCGACGTCAGTAGCCAATAACGGGGGCGCTTTAACAATTTTCTGATGTCGCCTCGATGAGGATAATTTGGAATCTGATCCTGACTTTTTCTTTTTGATAATATGCGTTTCCGTACTGAAACTTGTTTCAGTCGAAATGCTTGTAGACGTACTACTTCTATTCTTAATCGCATTGCTATCGTCTTTAACACTACTACTACTACTACTACTACTGCTACTACTCTTACCACTACTACCACTAGTTCCACTATAACCACCATTTTTTATTCTAAACTTCCCACTTTCTGCAGATTTTGCCCGAGAAGACGTTATGAGACTGTGCAATGGTGTAGGCGCTTCAACGATCGTTCCATGACGATTCGATGAGGCCGTGTGAGAGTCTGACTTCAAAACTTTACTGAGAATAACTTTATCGAGATTAGCAATTGATATTACCAATGGTGATGATTCATTTGATTCTGGCCTCAGAAGTGGAACAATCGGTCGAACATATGCTGGAAATAAGGCAGCTGGCACTGTTGTTGGTTTGCTGATGTTAGGGCTTTCTGTGGTGGCGGTGGTCGGTGGAGATATTGTGGTGTCTCTGAGTTCAGCAGCAATTAAAGAAAAGCCTTCGGGTGCCTGTGTTGCTGTCAATTGGGCCATTGTCGTGGCTTCAGTGGCCTTCATCGGCATAGTCACTGCCGCCACTATTGTAGTGGTTGTTGGTTTCTTAGATGGCTTAACATTTACCGGCAAATGTGGTATCTCACCCAAAGAGTAGGCAAATACAACATCATCGAAAATATCCACCTCTTTGCCCTGTCGAGATTCATCAAAGAGACCTTCAAGTGATATTGTGGATGTCTCTACGCCACGTATAACTTCTGGGACTAAGATTCCCTTACCGCGGCGTTCGACCGTAGTGGGGACAGTGGCCGTTTCGGCAGCTGTGCTCTGCGGTATGGAGTTGCGCACAGGTAGCGATGTGAGCACAATTGTGGACTCCGTAGGCGTATAATCGGCTACAGTACTGTGACCATCAATGACAACATCACCCCGATCAACCGAGTGGACAAATTTCACGCGACTAATTTCGCCTAACTGCTCCACATGGGGCAAACTCTCGACACGAAGGCTACTTGTTCCGATTTTTTCCAGCAGATTTGCCTTTGACTTGCGCCTTAGTTTGTCTTCCTTTGAAGTCACCTCAACTATGCGATTGATTTCGACAAGTTTCTCTTTGGGACGAGACACATGTTCGGGCAATTGCGTCGAGTCAACAGCGGAGTAAGGTGGCTCTGTTTGATCATTTAGCGTGAATATATGCTGCAGAGTTGTCGTTGGTATTGCCTCTGTGGACTTCTCTGACTGGCGGCTACTGCTACTGAACGAATTTGTGATGAATCCGCCCATTGCCGATGACACCGATGGCTTCGCCAGTGTTCGATCTAAATTATTCTCCTGTGAAGAGAATTGTAAATTATTTTTATTAAAATTATTGCCAGTGGCTGATCCTCCGATCGCAACGCCATTACTGACAGAGTCTGTGTAAGTGTTGATGTTAATGTTGATGTTGGGTATTGGCACGCCGGGCATGTCGGTGGTTACGTTGTCTGTGTTGTTGGTATCGGTGGTGTCGGTGGTGTCGGTGGTTTCTGTGTTTGTTTCTGTTACTGGTAAGGATATTGACAGCTTCGGCTTAACTGTTGTGTGTTTCTTACTGTTCTGATCAAAGATCTTCTTATTTCGGGCATTTAGAGCGTCAATATTAAGTTCCTCGAGAAGAGGATTGTAATTGTCCTGGACAGACTCGGGGTTCTCAGTAGACGAGACAGTGTATTTGCGTTCATAGTTTCTTGTGTTTGTTGAAATAAAAAGTGAAGGTGGTGTAGGATCTGTTTGGGCGGAACTGGTAAAATCGACAGCATTGGGTGGGAGGGTATGAATGGGTCCACCGCGAGGGCGATTGATGACGCGCGGTTTATTTGCAAAACGAATATTGGAGGAAATTGCAAAACTGTTCGATTGGTTTCGGTTCTGATTTTCGAGATTTGGATTGAAGGGGATATTACCGCCATTAGTTGGTCGGGCTACAGGCTGAGAGCGAGTGTTGTTGCTGGCGGGAGCGTATGATTGATTTATTTCAGGTTTCACTAACTGTTCGTCAGATTCTCCTTCATATTCATTATCATCGTCGTCAAGCTCTTCATCTTCCTGTTCACCGCTGATTTCTGTAATCTCAGTCTGACGTTCTGTAACTACTTCGTTGTGTTGAGGAAGATTAGAGAGACCACTTGGAGCCACTATTGCCTTAATAGTTGGTTTTACTTCTTCCTTTTGTTCCTCTTGATCGTCCTCACCATTATCATCGCTATCATTTTTCTCAAAATCTTCATCCTCGCTCTTATCCTCATTTCCAATTGGAGCCACTTGAGTGCCTTGCTGTGCTCGTTCATTTGTACGACTAAGGACATTGAATCGATTGGGTTTTCGGAAAATTGGTCTGCTACTGGCCTGGATATAACCAGTCCTCGCTGCATTCAACTGATTATTGGCCTTAAAGTTTCGGTTAAACTTGCGAACGTAAGAGCGTTGGGTCGAGGTTTTCGCAGATGTGCGAGCTCTTGACTGAACAGAATTTAAGGATGGTCTGCTCGGTCGGTACGGTTTACGGCTACCGATCAGTCTGCTTGCTTGAGTAGTCGACGGTGGCAAAGTTGAAGTTGATGTAGTTGTTGAGATATCAGTAGGAGTAGTGTCATTGGCGTTGGAAAATTCATTGAGAATACTCTCTATAGAGGTGTCATTGACTTTATCATTATCTTCTAATACTTCTGGCTCTGAATGATCACGAAGGTCTGTTGAGGATTGAGTCGAAGTAATTGGACGAATAGAAGAAATTATAGAGACGGTACTTTCCGTAGGTATTTCGGTTGACGTTTCTGAGCCTACAGTTGTAGACTCCGTAGAGTCTGTTATACCATCTTCTTCGAAAATAACCACCTGCGCAGTTGTGCTTCGGTTCAACTCAATTGACGGCTTTAGTCGCGTGAAAAGTGGTCGAATTGGTGGTGCAACAGAAGTTTGAAAATCGTCAGGCATCACAGTAGTGTGTTCCTCATCTGCGTCGCTGTTTTCGTTTGAAGAAGACTCAATACTACCTTCATCTTTTTGAACTGCATCTGTTGATGGGTAACTTGTGGCAAATAAATCAGTAGATAACGTTTCAGTGGTTACATGTGGCTCTGCTTCCTTCTCATCTTCTCTTTCATTGTCATTGTCATTTTCCTGATCATTATCATCTGCTTCGCTCGAATTTTCATTTACTTCGACCTCTTCAATTTTCTCGGTCGTCGTCGTTAAAGGTGATATTTTTTCTCTGGGTCTATATCGAAGACCCTTGGTACCTGCAATAAACGGTCTATGAACGTTTGTAGTGATCTTTTTTACGAGTTCTTCCCCGGCAGACGTTTTCGGTCGAACCAACGAACTCTTACTTAAACCAAAGCGTGTGCCAATTGGTCGCCTTTGTTTGACAAGCGATTCGGTAGTGGATCCGAAATCGCTTAAAGCTGTGGTAGAACTTAAGTACGACGAACCAGTTGAAACACTAACCTCAGAAGAGATTTCATCTTCATCTGTACCCACTGTAACAGGTCTCAGTAGTTTTCTAATAATTTTGCGGAATCGTTTTGTCGGTGGAACAAGGGTGGTGTCATAAATTTCTGGTAATTTTGATGAAGTTTCTGATTTTATATTTTCTCTAACAGTTTCTAATGTTTGGTCAATTACTACATTACTATTGCTGGGAACATCTAAATAATTGGTGGAATTGGTACTGTTTGTGGTTGTGGTGGTATTAGAATTAGTGGTAGTATTCGCAAAGGTAGTATGGTTATTAATAAAACTATCAACTAAAGTCAAATTCCCGAGAAAACTGCCAACTACTGGACGGCGCTGTTTTAAGACACGAATACGACGTCTGGTTGGAGCTGGATTCGGCGGTAATGGCGTAGTTTCGTCTGGTTGATTTACCTGCTTAGGTACGGTACTATCGATGAAAGTGATGTTCTCTTCAGGTGTCTCGAAAAACTCAGTTATACTGGCTGTTGTTGGTGATGTCGGTTTACTGGTGGCTATCGGTACCAGTCGTGTTCGGTTGATATATTTCTGAAAACGTCGATTAGAATTAGGTTGTGTTGTTACAATGCTAACCGTAGTGTTATCATCGGTAATCACACTATTGGTACTACGAATGTTATCACTATTATTATTAACAATTTCATCGTCACCATCGTCAGGGCCATCATCATCATCATAATAGTCCTCAGATGATTCAGATAGAGATTGTTGTTGGTATTGGTTAGGTGGGGTTATTAATTTAGGGTTATAATTGGCTACGGTGCTACTACTTAGGTTATGATTTAGTGCGCTTTTGGTTAGTATGCTACCTAAGAAAGTATTAGTAAATGTGGTTGTGTTAGGATTTTGATTAAAGTCAATTTCTGTGGAAGTATTATTATCCCTAAACAAGGTTGCAGTAGTCGGTGTTGTCTTTACGTAGGGTTTGTGGTTGGTCGGAATGGCGGCTTGTAAGGTGCGTTCAGCTACGAGTTTCTGAAGACGTGAGTTGATCACGCCCTTATCTGTATCTTCTCTGGCTTGGGAAACTTTGACGCGATTTCTAATTCGCTGAAGATCAAGACGATTTGTTGGGGCTTCTGTTGATGACGAAGAATCGTGGTACCGTTTTATGGGAGTATGGGAGTTTTTTCGCAAAGGAGCACCGGTTGGCACATCTTTATTGGCTGATTCCGGATTTAGGTTAGCAAAGATATTTTTGTGTATAACTGGCCGCAACGTAGTAGTAGTTGTGTGTACTACACGGATGGGTTTATCGAGGTCTTTGCTATCGATATCTTCTTTGAACTGAGTATGGAAGCGATTGACTATAGGAATTAAACGTCTTGTGGAAGTTGCTGGTACGACGGTTGTGGAAACTTGCAAATAACTTAGATTTTCGAAAGGTTTTTGTGTAGACTGGACAATATCCTCAGTTTGAAATTCATTTTCCTCTGCACTTATGGCTGGTCGTTTCTGTTGGGCATTTGTGAATCGATTGTTCGAGTGAGGCGTTGAAGGGTGTTGCTGAGCACCGTATTTATTGTGTGGTTCCAGATTTTGTTCGAATGCACTGACAATATCGGGTATTTCCGTTGTGGCAGTAAAACCATCCGGCTCAAATTCTAGAAAAGATTGAGTTATAACTTCCTCATCGATGCTCATTGTTTGAACTTCATGTGGGTTCATTGTGCTCGTAGTTAAAGTGGTTGGTGTTGTAAGTTGATTTACTGCATCATAGGATAGATGAGTTGCTTGATTTGTGGTAGTTTCTGTTGTAAAATTAGGAGATATTGTGGTTTCATCGAGTGCAGCGTCTGCAGTGTTATCAGAATTGTTAATTAGTTTTTCTATTTCAGCCCGAGTGGCTTTTATAAGCTCGCCATTATCTGTGGTGTCCTCTGCACTCTGTGTGGATTCCTCTTGTGGTGCTAATGTTTGCACTTCTTCCACTTTGCTGTCATTTTCGCTTACTTTCTTTACTGCACTTTGACTGATTTCCCCTTCTAGGGTTAAATTTTCTCCTGACTTTTCAATTTGGTCAACTTTATACGATGCAGACATGTTATGCGTTAGTGTAGTGTGTTGTTCCTTTGAATCTTCGCCATTAGCTGTTAAGTCTTCTATCTTTTGTGTAGTGTGATGTTCTTCTGAATCTTCGCCATTAGTTGTTGAATCTTGAAAATTTACTGTCGTTGCAGTGGAATCCTTCAAGCGTCTTAGAAAAACATAAGGTCGACGAGTGGAAGTCGTTGGTAACTCGTTTTTTTTCGTAGAATCTTCTATTTCTTCTTCTTCTTTTGATTCTTCCTCGATTTTTGGTTTTACCAGTCGCTTCAAAATGTTATACAGCTTTCTTGTTATCCTTTCACTTTGGCTTTCATTATTTTCAACAAAATCTTCTTCAGACAGATTTTCAAGTTGACTTAGTGTTGTGTTAGAGTACAGATTTTGAGTGAGTACTTCTTTTTGTTCAAGAGAACCTTCTTCAGATTGTTCGCTTTTATAAATTTTTTTTTCTTCATTTTCATCGCTTGATGTCTCTCGAATTTTTTCAATTGAAGCTTCAGGTTTGTTCGTTGTCGGCGGCACTAATCTCGTTCGATTTAAAGGAGAGTATAAACGTCTAGATGCTAAGTTATGAAGAGAATTATTTGGATTTAAGCCAAGCCTATTGTTTTTTCGTTGAGGCAATATTTTCCTTGTGAAATCAACATTGCGGTTAAATCCGTTGAAGGGATTTTTTCTTGTTGATTGACTGGAAACGTCGATATTTTCCTCTACCTCATCGACAGCATTAAGTGATGGTTTTGCAGTTCTCGTTATCTTTGTCGTGTTTGAAGACGAAAGCTTCAGACGATTAAGTGGAGAATATTTTCGAATTAATTTTCGTGTTTTCGTAATCGAGTCTTCAATTTCGTGGGCTTTGCTATTTACAGGAGATTCAGATTCAGATTCGTTTTCTCTGTTAAATTGTACATTTATACTATCCGTTGCTGACTCGACGGGATCATCTTCCTTCATTTGCGAAAGGCTTTGCAAGCCCCCAAATAAATTTGTTTCTCTATCTTCGAATGATTTATGATTTTGCCATTGCGAAGAAGAGCCAATATGATTTTCTTTATTGGTTGCGGTTTCTCTTAAAATGTCCGAGGATAGCTCCCTTACAGTTCCCAAGATTTTAAAATTATCTTCTTTAAAGGATTTACTAGTGCGGTTTGATTTATCGGCGGAAACATCTTGAGTGGTAAAAGATTTGCTTGGTGTTGTTAAATTAAAAGTCCCCAGTAAGTGTGTCGGTTCCTTAATGAACTTTTTAATGAGCTTGGGTTTATTGCTTAGTTCTTGTATAGGGTGATTTAAATAGGCGTTATTGCTAACAGTTACCGTGGTGCCAAAGTCAAGGTTTTCTGAAAGCAAGGATCCATTATTGGTTGGCTGCAGGGTTGATTCTACATCATAACTGACAGCTAACATTTCTCTAGAAAGCTTTGTTAGACTTTCAGTTGAAGGGTTTTCCATAATTTCTTTCGCCATTGCGCTTTGAGTGAATTCCACTTGCTCATTAGTAGTAGTTTTTGAGCGTTTGTACTCCGAAATGTGTTTTCTGGTGTTTGTGCTGGTGGCCTCTTCTTGTAAATCGGTGTCATTAGGAACTGGATGTTGTCTGGTTGAATATATTTTCAAGCTACTTAAATCAAATAAGGGTCTCTGCGTACTTGTTTCTGGAATAATGGTAGATTTGTGAGTTTTACTGGCTAGTAAAGCTTTAAAGCGGTTCAAAGCTGCAATTTGTGTATGAGTTGCTATTGTAGGCTTTGCAATTTTTAATATTACTGAACTTTCTTCATCCTTTGATTCATTTTTTGTATCATCAGTTAGTATCGGCTTAAAGTTTGTGATATTCTCAAAGCGTTCGGAGGCGTCCTCAGCGATTGTGTGAGCTTCTAAAGTGACTGTGGCTATAGAGAGTTTTGATTTTGCAGGTTGGTCTTTCGAACGATTCAATGTTTGGATGGATTTGCTAGTATTTCCTTCTGAAGAAAGTTTAGTTGGTTCATCTTTAGGCTGTTCAGTTATTTGTGGAAGTGGTGCATCTGTTACTGCCGACAAGGTATTATCAAATACCGTAACATTCTCTGTAGTTGGTGTCGTAGTATTAACTTTCATTGCATTTATTGCGGCAGCAATTTCTGCCACTGCATTACTATCATCGTAGATTTCCTCTCCTGAAACAGAGTGATCTTCCTTCTCCGTGAATTCAATCGCTTTTGCCCCCAGATCCCTTACTCTGATCTGGGGGTTTTCAATAAAAAATTATCCGATAAATTTGATTCTTTTGTTCGATTGATTTCTTTGGTTTTATCGATGTCAATTAGAGTTTCTTTCCTCTCGGGGACCTCTGCCGATACCTGACGACTCTTGTTGGTGTCGAAAACTTCAGCGATTCGTTCATTAATGTCACCCGTATTAGTTGTCACCAGATTATCTGCGAGATTTGGAGCTCTGCCCAAGTAAATAATCGGTGAATCCTTGTAGTAATGGTAGTAACGGCGACGATGATATAATGGTAATGATAAGGAATCACTGTTTTCATTTATTTCTGAAATCTCTATGTTACCGCTTGTTGTTGTAGATAAATTTTTAGCAGGTTCTGCCAATTCGTAAGTTTTTGAAGTTTTGTTGGCCTTATTTGATGGGTCACTTAATTTTTCGAGTGAAGCTTGTGGGGATTCCCTCAGCTTTTCGAGGGCATTTTTGAACTGAAGTTTTACTATGTCTACAACTTTTGAATTTTTAAAAGGTTTTTGTTGGTATTGAGTGGAAACTTTTGGTATAACCTCATTAGCTGCTGAACTTTTTGATGTAAGCAGATCCACATCAGTTGCGTTTTCAATTATGTGCTTCACAGTAGATTTTCTCGTAGTTGAAGGGAACTCAATATCTCTTTTACTACCCTCTATCTCTAGTTTCTTTTCGCGAGAACTTTCTGTTGCTGTTGCTGCTTCCGCTTTTTTGAGCTCTAAATCTTGATCGGAAACTTTTGATATGGACTCAGTAGTTGCTGAAATTGTTGATGTTAGCAGGTCCACTTCAGTTTCCTTTTCTGTTCTGTGCTTCACAGTGGGGTTTATCGTAGTTGAAGGGAGCTCAGTATCTCTTTGTGTATCCGGATCTCTTGTACTACCCTCCAACTTTGGTTCTTTTTTGCGAGAAGCTTCTACTGCTGTTCTTGCTTCTGCTTTTTTGAGCTCAAAATCTTGGTCGGAAACTTTTGATATGGACTCAGGTGTTGCTGAAATTGTTGATGTTAGCAGGTCCACTTCAGTTTCCTTTTCTGTTCTGTGCTTCACAGTGGGGTTTATCGCAGTTGAAGGGAGCTCAGTATCTCTTTGTATCTCCGGATCTCTTGTATTACCCTCTAGCTCTGGTTCTTTTTTGCGAGAAGCTTCTACTGCTGTTGTTGCTTCTGCTTTTTTGAGCTCAAAATCTTGATCGGAAACTTTTGATATAGACTCAGGTGTTGCTGAAATTGTTGATGTTAGCAGGTCCACTTCAGTTTCCTTTTCTGTTCTGTGCTTCACAGTGGGACTTATCGTAGTTGAAGGGAGCTCAGTATCTCTTTGTATCTCCGGATCTCTTGTATTACCCTCTAGCTCTGGTTCTTGTTCGCGAGAAGTTTTCATTGCCGTTGTTGCTTCTAATGTTTTGAGCTCTAAATCTTGAGTGGAAACTTTTGTTATAACCTCATTAGTTGCTGAAATTGTTGATGTAAGCAGGTCCACTTCAGTTTCCTTTTCTGTTGTGTGCTTCACAGTGGGGTTTATCGTAGTTGAATGGATCTCAGTATCTCTTTGTATCTCCGGATCTCTTGTATTACCCTCTAGCTCTGGTTCTTGTTCGCGAGAAGTTTTCATTGCCGTTGTTGCTTCTAATGTTTTGAGCTCTAAATCTTGAGTGGAAACTTTTGTTATAACCTCATTAGTTGCTGAAATTGTTGATGTTAGCAGGTCCACATCAGTTGCGTTCTCAATTGTGTTCTTCACAGTGGGTTTTCTCGTAGGTGAAGGGAGCTCAGTATTTCTGTTTATCTCCGGGTCTCTTGTACTATTCTCTATCCCTGGTTTCTGTTCGCGGGAAGTTTCTATTGCTTCTGCTTTTGTCAACTGAAGTTTTACTTTGTCTACAACGTTTGAATTTTTAAAAGGTTTTTGTTGGTAATGAATGGAAACTTTTGGTATAACCTCATTAGTTGCTGAAACTCTTGATGTAAGCAGGTCCGCATCAGTTGCCTTCTCAATTGTATGCTTCATAGTAAATTTTTTCTTAGTTGAAGGAGTTCTTTGTATCTCGGCAGCTCTTGTACTACTCTCTAGCTCAGGGTTTTGTTCGCGAGAACTTTCTATTGCCGTTGATGTAGCCTCAGTGGTCGCTGAAACTGTTGATGTTAGATGGTGTGCATCATTTGCATTTTCTGCTGAGTGTTTAGCAGTGGTTAGAAAGGTTGTAGGTTCAGTCTTGACCTCAGTATTCCTCTGTATCACCTTGTCTCTTGTTGTACTAGTTTCCAGCTCCTGGTCCACCGTAGATTGTCCACGCGATGTTGGAGTTTTCGTTGTAGCTTTTTTAGCTAAAGCGAGTGTACTTTCAACGGTAACTCCAAACATAAATGGTTGCGTTTCGTCAGTTGAAGTTAAGGTTGACGACTTGGTGTTTACTTTAAAGTTTTTAGTAGTGGTCATTTCTGATGAGTGGGTAGGTCTTTCAAGGTGAGATCCATTTTGTAGAAATCCGTTAGCTACTGTTTTTTTGATGAGTTGCACTTCTTCTGAGGATCCTTTTTTAACTATAGTGTTACCTGTGTCTGCTGCAATATTTGTCCTTCGACGTTGAATTATCCTTCTTCTGACTATACGCTTAGCTGTTGGTCTTGAGTCATTCGAACTGTTTCCTTCATCTTCTTCTATCGATGATATGATCTCAGGGCCATCGGGTTTCTTACGTTGAAAAGTCTTTCTGACAGCGGAGGTTATTCTTGGAGCGGCTATCGTAAGTGTCGGTTCTTCTTTTTTAGATATTGAACTGCTTTTTTGTGATTCTAACTTTGTTTCGGATTGTAATGTAGTTTGCTGATCAATTGGCTTTTTAGCTGTTGCTTTAGATTCAACCAAACTACTTCCTGCATCTTCTTCTAACGACGATATGATTCGTGGGCCTTCGGGTTTCTTAAGTTGAAAAGGCTTTCTAACACCGGCCCCTATTCTTGGAGCGGCTGTCGTAAGTGTTGCTTTTTCTTCTATAGAGATTGAACTGTCTGAGTTATTCCAGCTGCTTTTATGTGATTCTAACTTTGTTTCGGATTGTGATGTGGTTTGTTGACCAACTGACTTCTTAAACTGATACCCATTTCTGATGATGGTTGGCCTTGCGGTTGATAGAGTAGTTTCGGATTCAATATTTTTCTCCGGCATCGAACTGTTTTCGATTTCCAGCACCTCACCCGAAGATGACGTTGATTTGATCTTTTTTCGCTTAATAACCCGACGTTTCCTTTTGTTTCTATTTCCAACAGCACCAGACGAGGATTTTGGAGCGAAATCCAATGCTAACAATGATGACAAATCATAAATTTTATGTTGTCCCTTACCACGATTGGTGTTAACAGGGCGACGAGTTGTAGATAACTCATCATCTTGAATTACTTCATAAATGTATTCCACATCATCTTCATCGTTATGACTTCGTTGTGTTATTTGTCCATTGGTTCTAGAACTTTTTATGCGGGCTTTACTTTCTCTTTCGACATTAATTTGTGTTGTTACTCCACCCCGAATTAATTGTGTTCTTAGATTATTCTTTTCCAATTCTGCAGCACTTGTTTTGGAGCTGCGGCGACCAGTTGAAGGTCGTTTTTCAGATTGAGCACCGCTACTTTTAGTTTCCCCACGTGATTTTGATAAGAATCTCGTTCGTTCCGATGAATTAAACTCAGATGAACTAATTGCTTTATTAGATTCCTTGGACTCTGATTCGTATTCTTTTCTTGCTGTGTTGATATTGCTTCTGAAGTTGGGAACTCGCTTTTTGAATGCAGATTTCGACTTTCCTGATGTAAATCTCTGGCCGCTTGTTGAGTCTTGAATTTTTACAGCAGATGGAATAACATTTTCGCTTGATAATACGGTATCAGAATCTAAAGTGGCTTGTGAAGAGCTCTGTTGATCGAATGTGATGCCTTCTTTTTTATTCAATGTGTTCTTGAATAAATTACTTGCTTCGTTAGCAGCATGTTCAGTTTCTCCTAGAGATGTTGAAGATTCCTTCTCAGTTGATTCTAACGCTTCATTCAATTCGGTCGTTTCAGTCGAACTTTTCATTGTGCTGTCATCAGATTTATGTTCTGATAATATTGCGAAGTCCTTATTTGTTTGAAGCTCTTTGTTTAATCCCACTGAGTCCCGGTTATTTTCATTAGCAGCTTCTATAACTTTTTGACGATTTTGTGTTCCTGCAAAGATTCTCTTACGGACTATTACTCTTCTTTTGGCACCAATACTTTTTGTGGAAGCGTTTTTAGAGGACTGCTCACTGGTTTTTGTTCTTTGATCGAAGGATTCGGGTTCTGCGGTAATTTTTTTTAGATTTATTGGTTGACGATGTTTAGCATCATCAACCACATCTACTGGATCTTTTGTATCCGAAGAGTTAACCACAATTCGTCGTCTCCCAAAACGAGACGATCTCTCGGCTGTTTCAGGTTGTTTGCGATATCTTCCACGTGTTACTACAACTTTTCTACGCCGAGCATTACTTCCTATATTAATAACATTCGTCTTTGATTCTCCGTTAATCAGTTTGGTTTCTGCGTCTGCTGCAGATTCAACTGGTTTTGATCCCCGATCGATCAGTTTGTATTCATCAGTGGAAGATCCTGCTGTCTTGGATCCTCTGTAAATAAGTCTAGCTTCTGTGTCTGCTGAAGATTCAACTGTCTTGGATCCTCTATTGATCAATCTGTATTCTGCATCATTGGTATTTTCTGCTGTCTTGGATCCTGTGTTGACCAGTTTGGCTTCTGTGTCTGCTGAAGATTCAACTATCTTGGATCCTCTATTGATCAATCTGTATTCTGCATCATTGGTATTTTCTGCTGTCTTGGATCCTCTGTTGACCAGTTTGGCTTCTGTGTCTACCAATGTTTCAACTGTCTTGGATCCTCTATTGATCAATTTGTATTCTCCATCACTGGTATTTTCTGCTGTCTTGTATCCTCTGTTGACCAGTCTGGCTTCTGTGTCTGCTGAAGATTCAACTATCTTGGATCCTCTATTGATCAATTTGTATTCTCCATCACTGGTATTTTTTGCTGTCTTGGATCCTCTGTTGACCAGTTTGGCTTCTGTGTCTACCAATGATTCAACTGTCTTGGATCCTCTATTGATCAATTTGTATTCTGCATCATTGGTATTTTCTGCTGTCTTGGATCCTCTGTTAACCAGTTTGGCTTCTCTGTCTGCTGAAGATTCAACTATCTTGGATCCTCTATTGATCAATTTGTATTCTGCATCATTGGTATTTTCTGCTGTCTTGGATCCTCTGTTGACCAGTTTGGCTTCTGTGTCTGCTGAAGATTCAACTATCTTGGATCCTCTATTGATCAATTTGTATTCTGCATCATTGGTATTTTCTGCTGTCTTGGATCCTCTGTTGACCAGTTTGGCTTCTGTGCCTGCTGAAGATTCAACTATCTTGGATCCTCTATTGATCAATTTGTATTCTGCATCATTGGTATTTTCTGCTGTCTTGGATCCTCTGTTGACCAGTTTGGCTTCTGTGTCTACCAATGTTTCAACTGTCTTGGATCCTCTATTGATCAATTTGTATTCTCCATCACTGGTATTTTCTGCTGTCTTGTATCCTCTGTTGACCAGTCTGGCTTCTGTGTCTGCTGAAGATTCAACTGTCTTGGATCCTCTATTGATCAATTTGTATTCTGCATCATTGGTATTTTCTGCTGTCTTGGATCCTCTGTTAACCAGTTTGGCTTCTCTGTCTGCTGAAGATTCAACTATCTTGGATCCTCTATTGATCAATTTGTATTCTGCATCATTGGTATTTTCTGCTGTCTTGGATCCTCTGTTGACCAGTTTGGCTTCTGTGTCTGCTGAAGATTCAACTATCTTGGATCCTCTATTGATCAATTTGTATTCTGCATCATTGGTATTTTCTGCTGTCTTGGATCCTCTGTTGACCAGTTTGGCTTCTGTGCCTGCTGAAGATTCAACTGTCTTGGATCCTCTATTGATCAATTTGTATTCTGCATCATTGGTATTTTCTGCTGTCTTGGATCCTCTGTTGACCAGTTTGGCTTCTGTGTCTACCAATGTTTCAACTGTCTTGGATCCTCTATTGATCAATTTGTATTCTCCATCACTGGTATTTTCTGCTGTCTTGTATCCTCTGTTGACCAGTCTGGCTTCTGTGTCTGCTGAAGATTCAACTATCTTGGATCCTCTATTGATCAATTTGTATTCTCCATCACTGGTATTTTTTGCTGTCTTGGATCCTCTGTTGACCAGTTTGGCTTCTGTGTCTACCAATGATTCAACTGTCTTGGATCCTCTATTGATCAATTTGTATTCTCCATCACTGGTATTTTCTGCTGTCTTGGATCCTCTGTTGACCAGTTTGGCTTCTGTGTCTACCAATGATTCAACTGTCTTGGATCCTCTATTGATTAATTTGTATTCCGCATCATTGGTATTTTCTGCTGTCTTGGATCCTCTGTTGACCAGTTTGGCTTCTGTGTCTGCTGAAGATTCAACTGCCTTGGATCCTCTATTGATCAATGTGTATTCTGCTTCATTGGTATTTTCTGCTGTCTTGGATCCTCTGTTGACCAGTCTGGGTTCTGTATCTGCCAAAGATTCAACCGTTTTGGATCCTCGATTGATCAATTTGTATTCTGCATCACTGGTATTTTCTGCTGTATTGGAGCCTCTGTTGACCAGTCTGGCTTCTGTGTCCGCCAATGATTCAACTGTCTTGGATCCTCTATTAATCAATTTGTATTCTGCATCTGTGGATGATTTTTTTGTCTTTGAAACACCTCTATTGAGGTGTTTGGTTTCTGTTTTTGCTGTAGATTCAACAGTTTTAGATCCTAGGTTGATGTGTTTTGCTTCTTCATTAGCAGTAGATTCTCTTCTGTTCGATCCTCTGTTGATCACTTTGTAATCCGCATCAGTGGAAAATTCTGCAATCTTTGATCCTCTGTTCATCAGTATGGCTTCTGTATCTGCTGAATATTCAACTGCCTTGGATCCCCTGTTTATCAATTTGTATTCTGTATATGTGGATGACTTTGTTTTTGAACCTCTGCTGATCAGTTTGGTTTCTCTGGCCGTTGTAGAGTCAACAGTTTTGGATCCTCGGTTGATTTGATTTCCTTCTTCATTAACAGAAGATTCCGGTGTATAAGATCCTCGGTTGTTAAATTTCGCTTCTTTATTACCAAAAGATTCAATTGTTTTGGATTCCCAGTTAATTTGTTTTGCTTTTTCATTATCAAAAGACTCCCCTGTCTTTGGTTCTCCGTTAATCAGTTTGGTTTCTGCGTCTGCTGCAGATTCAACTATTTTGGATCCCCGATTGATCAGTTTGTATTCATCAGTGAAAGATTCTGCTCTGTCAATCAGTCTGGCTTCTGTTTCTGCTGATGATTCAACTGTCTTCGATCCTCTATTGATCAATTCATATTCTGCATCTGTAGATGATTCTTTTGTTTTTGAACCTCTAATGATGTGTTTGGTTTCTGTTTCTGCTGAAGATTCAACAGTTTTTAATCCTAAGTTGATGTGTTTTGCTTCTTCATTAACCAAAGACTCCCCTGTCTTAAATTCGCTGTTAATCAGTTTGGTTTCTGTGTCTGTTGCAGAAGTATGTGTTTTAGATCCTCGGTTTATCAGTTTGTATTCACTAGTGGAAGATTCTGCTGTCTTGGATCCTCTGTTGACCAGTCTGGCTTCTGTGTCTGCTGAAGATTCAACTATCTTGGATCCTCTATTTATCAATTTATATTCTGCAACTGTGGATGATTCTGTCTTTGAACCTCTGTTGATCAGTTTGGTTTCTGTGTCCGCTATAGAGTCAACAGTTTTGTATCCCCGGTTAATTTGTTTTCCTACTTCAGTATCAAAGGATTCTCCGTTTTGTTTCATTTTGGTTTCAGTGTCTGTTGCAGATTCATCTATTTTGGATCCTCGGTTTATCAGTTTGTATTCATCAGTGGAAGTTTCTGCTGCCTTGGATCCTCTGTCAATCAGTCTGGTTTTTTTGTCTGCTGAAGATTCAACTGTCTTCGATCTTCTATTGATCAATTTATATTCTGGATCTGTGGATGATTCTTTGGTTTCTGAACCTCTATTGACGTGTTTGATTTCTGTGTCCGCTGTAGAGTCAACAGTTTTGGATCCGCGGTTGACCAGTCTGGCTTCTCTGTCTGCCAAAGATTCAACTGTCTTGGATCCTCTATTGATCAATTTATATTCTGTATCAATGGTATTTTCTGCTGTCTTGGATCCTCTATTGGATAGTCTGGCTTTTGTGCCTGCTGATGATTCAACGGTCTTGGATGCTCTATTGATTAATTTGTATTCTGCATCTGGGGACGATACTTTTATCTGTGAACCTCTATTAACATGTTTGGTTTCTGTGTCCGCTGTAGAGTCAACAGTTTTAGATCCTCGGTTAATTTGTTCTCCTTCTTCATTACCAGAAGATTCCACTGTCTTATATTCTCGGTTGGCTTGTGTTGCTTTTTCATTACCCGATTCTACCGTGTTGGAATCTCTGTAGATCAGTTTGTATTTGCCATCAGTGGAAGTTTCTCCAGTCTTTGAATCGCTGTTGATCAATTTGACTTTTGTGTCTTCTGCAGATTCAACAGTTTGAGATCCTCGGTTAATGTGGTTTGTTTCTTTATTGCCAGAAGATTCCACTGTTTTGGAGCGCCGATTGATGTCCTTTACTCCGTCATTACCAAAAGTTTCCCCTTCCTTTAATTCTCCATTGATCAACCTGGTTTTTGTGCCTGCTGTAGATTCAACTGTTTTGGATCCTCGGTTGATCAGTTTATATTTGGCATCAGTGGAGGATTCTGCTATCGTAGACCCTCTGTTGATCAGTCTTGCTTCTGTGTCTGCTGAAGATTTAAGTGTATGTGATCCTCTGTTGTTCAATTCATATTTTGCATCTGAGAAAGATTCTGCTGTCTTTGATCCTCTGTTATTCAGATTGTATTCTGCATCAGTAGATGATTCTGCGGTCTTTGAACCTCTGTTGATCAGTTTGGTTTCTGTATCCGCTGTAGATTCAACAGTTTTTGTTCCTCGGTTGATGAGCTGTGTTTCTTTATTAGCAGAAGATTTCACTGTTTTAGATTCTCTGTTTATGTGTTTGTGCTCATTATTACTTTCTTCTTCTAAACTAATACTTGTATTGGGTTCTGTTATATTCGATATGTCGTTAACGTGATTTGATTTGGATTGTGATATGTTATAATTATCTTTGTGAGCCTTTGGCATTAAGGCATCACCATTGAATTTATAACTTTCCTCGCCACCTAAAATCTGTCCATATTCAATGTTTGAAGAAATTTTTTTTCCTAATTGGCTTTGACCGTAGTCAATTTTTGAGCCTCTGGAAATCGTCTGATAATTTCTGCCAGATATACCATTATTGGCGTGTCTCTGAAGGTTTGAAGATCTTGTCGAAGAGCCTTCCCCTGAAGAGTCAATTCCTACGTTGGAACTAGATGTTTCACTCCCTTTAGAAACTGTCTTATGCCACTTATTTGAGGTTGCCTCATCATCAATTCTATGTTGTATAGTCGAGCCACGTGCGGTGTTCGCTGCGGAAACGTCTAAACGATTACCTATAAATTTTTCTTCGTGGGAAAAAGTCGATACTTTCTCCTTTTGAATGTTATCATAACTACCTTTCTTATTTATGGAAAAACCTTTTATTAAGTTGTCGGTGGAAATGCCTTCACGATATCCATCGTCGGCATCAACTACACTGTCTTGGCCATACCGTGAGCTCATCCTATAATATGAATTCTCCTCCTCTGTCTGTCCCCAGGTGTTGCCTTTACCATACTGTTCTAAGTTGTCATCGCGGCGTACACCTTGCACATCTATCAAATTCTTTAAATACCAGTCATCTCGTTCTACTTGAGATGAAATGCTGAGCCCGTCGTTACCGGCACTAGTTTTCAGTGGGTGCTTTGTTGGGCGACGTGAATCACGCCATGAGTAGGTACGAAAATTGGAGCGCATTATTTCTTCTTCTTCGTCACTGTTACCATTATTTTGAAAATGATTAACCGGGAATCGATAACTAATGTGATTGCCCGTATCTACAACATGCCTTAATCTAGGACCATATACCAAGTGTTCTACATTATCTAATGGGGTAACTTTTTTATCGGATTTTTTCGATAGGAGGTTTTCATCTCTTTGTTTGTGTTGGTGTTGGGTTTCTTGGAAGGAATTTTGATTGGAACTCACCTTTTTTGTGTTTGCCGAGAACGATTTTTGTTCTTGTCTCTGGTCGAACGTCAATGAAGAGTTGAAAGACTCTTCATCGCTGTCATCGTCAATTGACGTAGAAGTTGATGTCGTGGTTGGGCGGGTTCGTCGTTTTGGAAATCCGAAGGGTCTTGGACTAGATACGGTTCCCAGGAATTCGTTAGTAATTGGTACAGTAGTCGGTTGGGTTTGGGATCTGCGGTTCAGTGTGTTAGTTTGTTGTTGTCGTCTTCCACCATTGTATTTTACACTGTTACCTCTTATGCTAGTTCTACTGCTACTACTACTACTATTACTATTACCATTATTACTACTTAAATTAAGACTAGACGTAGAGGCGGAGTTGTAAGAAGACGAAGATATCTTATTGCTGTTGATATCTTTTGTCGTCGTTGTTGGGGTTGATATGGTTTTTGTAGTGTTGGTGGTGGTACCGGGCTTGGTGCGAATAGTTTTAGTCAAATGGTTCGTTACCTCGTCGACATTTTGAATGTCAGTGTCAGTTGTTCTTGTTGTTGATGTAGTTGCTGTACTTTTTGTTCGGCTGTCATCATCATCACTGATTGTGTTGTTGTTGTAGCTTTCCTGTTTAGATGTATCTAGGCCAGACTCTGTCGAAAAGTTATTCGCTGATGTTTGCAGGGAATTAAGTTTTACACTTAAAGTTAGGGAGTCAGATTCACCCACAGGTGAAACTGATTCAATAGCATCTAGATGGAATGGGGTGGACTCTAATAGATTGTCATTTGTGGGTGTGGATGCAGGTGAGGCTGTGATTATGGGTGTAGGAATGGTTGTTGCAATGAGATCTGCATTAGTAGTTGTAATTAGTTCAGGTGTAGTTGTTGTTGTTGTTGTTTCGTCTAAAAAATTGGCTGTGATAGTTGATGGAACCGGTGTTGTTGTTGTTATTGTTGTTCTGCGGCCTATGTTTGCGTAGGCGCGTGTTGTTGTTTGTGGTTGTGTTGAAAATGCATTTGCTTCCGACAATTGTACCGTTACATTGTGGCTGCTGTCCTCCTCGTCATCGTTGTCGTCATCGTCGTCGTCATTACCGCTTTCAGCATCACCAGTTGTTGACACAATTGATTTCCGTGTTGGTCGAGACCTTTCAAATAATTTGTGTCTGAAATGACATTTGACGATAGAATCTACATGCACACATATACATATATTTATTTGTACTAAGTATCCACCTGGTAGCTGAAAGAGTTGTCGATTCTGTGACAGAAGTGCTGGCGCTGCTTTCGGTTGTAAATCGGCCTCGATTGCGATTAAGGGATGAATATGACTTTCGCTCAGCACCCACGCCGACAGATTGTTCATCTTGATCTTCAACGGATTCGTCATCATTGCTGCTACTAGTTACCTTTAGTGTTGTTGGCCTAGATCGTCGTATGCTTGTGTAAGTCGGTGTGGAAGTGGCCACAAATAATCTGCTGCCCTTCGTTACATTTTCCTCTTCTGTTTCTTCTGATATTCGATCGATTAAACTGCGTTCCTGGTTGTTGCTATCCTCCTCATCATCTGTTTCAAGTGCCAATGATGGTCTATTTCTTGTGATTGTGACGTACTGTTTCTTCTCTTTTAGGAAACCTTCAAATTCTGGAAGCTTATCGATTCCGGCATTTTGTGGACCCTGCCGACTATTACCCCGTAGGACAGACGAGTATTTAGACTTGCCTTTCGTGTCTGAGCTGCTTCCAAATATATCTTCCTTGAGTTCATCCTTAACGGCTGTAGTTTCGGTTTTTTCCTTTTGCTTGGTTGATCGAAATTGAGTCGACGAGGTGAATCGGTTACGAAATGAGCTCAAGTTATTGGGTCGACTCAGAACCTTATCGTACAGTGATTTACTGATTGATGATGGAGTAGTAGGTGTATCTGCTGCTGCTATAGCGGCGCCACCATTTTTAAACATGATCGTGCCATCGTCCTTTTCAAGGATGTGTTTCTCCAGCTCTTCTATTCCTCCAACTTTACGAATCAGCTCGATAAGTTCCTTGATAACACGAGGATCTTCTTCGGCATCGTGCTCACGGCCGGGACTACTTACGACGTCAACTTCTTCTTCCTCATCCTCGTATTCCTCCTCGGGAGCTGAAGTTGTCGTACTGGAAGAGCGCAGGTAGGTATTACGGCTGGTCGCTGCTGTAAATCTTGAAATAGGTGTTGTGGTTGTTCGCGGAGTTGTCGTCGTAGTCGTAGAAGTAGTTGTTGATTCCGGTCTGAAAGACAAACAATTCAGTGTACATCCTTAGCATATAAAAACTCGTGTCACAAATTTACTTATCCCCTGCGGCTTTCGAGTTCTTTTTGCACGGCACATTTCGCGAGAAATCACACGAATCTGCAGCTGGGTTAAAGTACAGACCCGATGGACAAGTGAACTGGTGAGCCACAATTCCAAGATTTGATGGACCACTATCTAGGCACCAAAAGTACTTCTTGCAATCGCGAGGATGCTGAAAGAAACCTTCCTCTTCGCAGCGGAAATCTACAAGTTAAAGAGAAATTAACAATTTTTCCCCTTATCTCAATAATTTCAATGGTGACAACAAATTACCTGCTCCTGGATCTGGAGTCGTTGGAGGTGGTGGTGTGGTATGTCGGCCACCAATGTATAATGATGTGGGAGTAGTTGAGGTTTTACGTGGTGGTTCAGTTGTTGTGGAATGTTTGTGACTTACTGGCCTCCTTGTGGCTTCCTTACGGGATGAGGAAGTCGATTTATCCCCATCATACTCATTGATGCGATTGCGGCTGGATGAAGTGACACGGCTTCTGGATCGCAACGGCTTTTTTGGTCGGGTCGGTTTGGCTACTTCATTGGCACCAAGTCTGCGAAAAGTATTTTTTGTTATATTTGCTCATACGCATGTACGCAAACCTTAAGTTCCCCACCCAATTCGATCCAACATTGTTTCTTTGGCTGCTTCTATCAATGGATAAGGCTTTCCAGTGCAGATACCGCGAAAATCATCATTGTCAATTGCCCAGAACATAATGCCGCCCAACCCATTTTCCACAACATATTCGGCTTTTTTTCGAACGATATCTTCGTCGTCATAGCCAACCCATTGATTACCGCGATACGCATATGGACCCATGGCATTCGAATTAGGCTTCACGACAGTCCACTCAGGATCCTCCTTGATATTTTGACAAATCTATGAACAAACAATTTATGTATTAAGGAATGATAAAAAACGAGATAAACAATATATATATGTATATCCGTCTGTAGAGGTGGCTTAGAAACAACTTGTCTTGTTCACACTTTCATACCACACTCATACACACCTCATAGTAAGCCAAATAGCCTTTTTCTCGGGTCGCATCTCCCTGATCACCAGGACCATCGGCTGGCGCACCTATTTCATTGCTCTCCTCATTGATTAGCGTGTACGACCGACCGTATGTAGGAATACCCAATACAATCTTGTCACGATCAGCACCGGCTTGCAAATAATATTTGACAGAAAAATCCTAGAAAAAAGCATTTCAATTAATAATTGGAGAATGATCTGCAACAGAACTTACTATATTCAGCTCGGTGTCATAGTTGTACTCGGACTCCTCCTCTAACGAGTACAAAGGAGCATGATGATTCACAGCCGGCTCATTTGAAGTATGAAAGTCATAGCTCAGAATGTTGAACCAATCGAGATATTTATTCAGCTTTGGAATGTCATAGCCCTTGTCGATGTTTTCAATGCCAGCCGGAACAGCCATAGTCAAAAGAAGTCTGTATTGTGCAGGAAAGAGGTATTTCTTGTGAATCGTACGCCCGGCAAATACCTACTATACTACAGTGCGTTAAGCTCACCTCGGTCGTCCAGTCTTTTCTGACTCTCGATCGAATTCCGCTCGTAACTCTTGAACAAATTGTGCGTAATTATCCTTATCGCGTGACTTACCACCCTCTCTGTTAGCTGGATACTCCCAATCCAAGTCAATACCATCAAAGTGATTTTGTCGCAGAAACTTTAGAATATTTTTGATGAATTTTTGTCGACGTTCTTGGCTGGCGACCAAAGGTGAGAAACGTGACGATGCCTCATTCCATCCACCGATGGCTATCATCGTCTTCAATTGCTTATTATAGGTTTTGAGACCGGTGAACTTTGCATAGCCACCTGTATGAAGTGTTTTATGAATAAATGCAAAGGAGAAGTTTATCACCAGCACTTACCCTGCTCGATGTCCTGATATTTGTCGAAAGGTTTCATTGCGTTATCTTTGGTAAATCCACCGAAGGCATAAACTAAATGTGTACACAGGTATGGATTGATATTTTGGGGATTGAATTTTGCTGTTCCGGGACGGTAAACACTCCAATTAGTGTAGTAGCAGACAACTCTTCCTTCTGAACGGACTTCTGAAATGTATAACGTAGTTTTAGAGTTAAATAATTGCAAAATGAAAGGTAACAATTTGTATTTAAATTGAATGCAAATAGTTGACTCGATTGTTTCAAAAAACTGCCAGAACTAAATGTTTCCCATTATTTCCAGGTAGTAATTATAATTATTGAAAGAAACTAGCAGACACACTAACATTTTTTTATTATATGTTTGCTCCTATTAAAGTTTCAAGATTAATAGTGCTATCGTTTTTTCTTAAGATTGTTTTTATTTTTGTCATTACGTTTGTGTAAAATTAAATAAAATGTCGCAGGACATGTTTAGCATGAATTTATCAGAATCGAATCGATGTGGAGTCTTATGTGTCTGTCTGTTCGGGTATCTTATTTATTTCCTTAAAAAAATAATAATATATTTATCATTTTATTACCATTTATAAAAAGCACCGCACATAACAGAAAGAGTGTTTGCCATACCGCTCCTCTCGGAAACTGTAAAAAAGAAGAAAATACAAAACGAAATTAATATCGAAATAATAGTTTTAAATATTTGTCATAATTTATCAGAACCGACTCATCCCTGTGGTCTTTAAATTGCGAGAGGTCTGTTAAACTTTCTCTGACCTATGCTTTTGTTACTATTTTTTTAATACAATGCAAATTGTAAAAACAGTCAATAGTTTCTAAAAAAATTAAAATTTCTCCAAATTGATTTAACTATGTTTTGAAATTTTTTTTATTTGGGTTCATTCCAATATGCAACATATTGATAAAAACAATACGCAGAATTTTTGAATTTTAGCGGGTTATTTTCTTTGTTCTGGTACACTTGTTCCTGATATATCTATAATTCGTCAACGATAATTTGGAAAATGATTCATGGGTATATTCTAAGAAAACAAGCGATCTACAGAAGTGTCTATCTTTAATGTTGACATCATTTATCGGGGACTTACGAAAAAGCTTACTTTGGTGTACCTTGAACCATGTTAACGGAAATTGCTCTGTTAATACTAATGGTAGGAACTTCGATGAGGACTTGATAGGACTTGAGTTTTCAGATATCCAGGAGGCCAGGACAAGACCCTGGTTGTATAGCTTCATATGATGATGACGATGATATTATTTGTTTAGTTTATTGTTGGTCGTCCAAAAACCAAAACACGTGTAAACTTTCTGTAAGCCAACAATAAACTAATCAAGTAATATAACTTTCTATATTTTAATTATACTAAAACAAAAATTTGGCGAAAATTCACAAATGCCGCGTATTTTATGATCAAACCTCGTATGCAACGAATTTCATAAAAATTTGAATAGGCTTGCGCAGAGCCGAACACAATATCAATAATAATTTAATAACATTTGCCAAGGGCATAGAGTCAAAATGAGGCAGATCTTCTCTTTGTGCTACCAGATCTTCATCACTTGGTAGCATAGCGAAAAGATGATTTAAGGTCGTTTTGGGTAATTTCAGCAATAAGTTTGTAAGTATCGCTTTTAAATTTGGCTGATTAGTGATTATGCAACCATAATTACCACTGTTCCACAAGGAAAACGATTCTGCTAGCCATTAAGTATCGTCGTCTCCGTATAAACCATTGATGAAGTGTGGGAAAATATATTTTTTTATTGGGCCATTTTACGATGACCTTGTGTTACTTACAATGCAATTTAAACAAAATTTAAGTAGACAGAGTTTTTGCTTCGATAATCACCTGGAGTACACGTCTATAAAAATCGAATATCACAATATCCATGATCCTGAAGCGATTAAAAGTTTTTCGGAGGAAGGAAAATATAAAGAACAATTCAACGCACTATATACATAATTTGTGAAGCTCACATAGAGCTTTTCCAAGCGACATTACTATAGCATGTCCGTATGCAAAATTTGTCCATCAATTAACGGCTGTGAGTTATTTTAAGCCATTTAAACATATGTGGGTCTCTGGCTAGTTTAAGGAATTATTGATTAGGTAACGAAGAACAGTAGACCGACACTGAAGAGAACGCGAGCACGTAGACAGCTCACCTATAGAAATATTGATGAATCCCTATCCGGATACAGTAAACAATTAGCAACAACTTTGCATACGCCTTCCAAACATTCAAAACTTGCTTACTTGCTTTTTTATAAGTAATAAGTATCAATAATAAAGAGCAGTGCTAATCTTCATCATCATAATTATGATTTAAAGTTTTTATCTAAGCATTTATTGATGTGAAAACAAATCCATATATACCGAAATATAAAAAAGATCCGCTTTAGTCTAAATTTAAATTTAAAAATTTTGTTATTCAAATTTGAAAAGAAAACACATAACCATAATTTCAATAGGCCAAGTGGTGCTCGTATTATTCTCGTATGTATTCAAAAGTACGTTCGAACATTTATATAACCTTTTCTAATTTTCTTATTCCTTTATAATTCCTGTCGCCAATCGAAATTATTTTTTTAAGGTATTTGGAAGATTTAATTCGTTTTCATTTCTATTTTGTTTCCATCAGAAAACTTTTTAATTGCCATCTCATTATGAGGTATAACTGTGCGGTGATAAAAATGCTTTATTAAAGAAAGGGAGAAAGGTTTTATGAATATTTATAACAATCGATACAATAAAATCATATTTCAAACGTAGATAATATATCAACGTTCATATCTTTACTATAATTCTTAATTTCTATGTGTATGTGTGTATGTATTTATACTGCGTGATTTTTCTAAGCTGAAACTTTCAAATACCTCGGAAAATAAGCACTCTACGAAAAAAAATGTGCGAGATAAAATTTAATCATTCCGCGGGGGAAATACATGAGTGCTAAAATAAGTACTTCCCTTCCCTCCTTGTAAGTTTGAAATTTAGTTATGAAACCCTATTTTTTAATGCCGATTTGGATTTGGAACGGAGGAATTCGTTGGACTCCTACATCTCAACTCAAATATCTAGACTACGCTGACAACGTTTGCTTACTCTCCCACAGGATTATAGAGCTGCACCAAATGACAACAAATGTGGAAAGGGAGGCAAACGTTGCGGGTTTGGTTTAATACTTCCAAAACCAAAATCATCAACCTCGGCACTAACTGAGTAACTCAAGTTAACATTGCTGGACAACCGGTAGAGACCGGACGCAATTCTAAGCTCAAGTCTTCAAATTATGTTGGCAGCTCATTTTCCTAAAAGTCTCGGTACATTTAACCATTTAACCACTGCCACCAGCAGTAAATTGTTTAACAATATACGGTAAAATGAAGCACGTGACCGAATCCTATCTGGAAAACGCAAAGCGTAGACAGTGACAGCAGTATCTAGACTCCGGCCAGCTTCTCCATAAATCAGAACCATTAAAATTTTCTCTTGTACAGTTAAATACTCTGTTCTGAAGTAGTATTAATAGCCTAACACGGTAATTATTGTTTTCGAAATAATCTTCAAACTGAATCGGTATTTCTAAAGGAAAATACAAAACAAGTAAATATAAAAAAAATTAGTACAAACTCGTGTACAAACTTTAATGCATACATCGAATATATACATAAAATATATATTTTCCAGCAATAAATTCTTAATAAAACAAATTGTAATGTGTTGTAATTTGCTTTGAAACACATTCCCATGTGCCCAACTAATTTTTGACGTAACGCACATTTCTCAGATTAGTGCTTACAAACACAACAATTTTCTCCAAGCCCTATTAGGATTGCACAAATCTGATTGCAATTTAATCCAAATATTTTTTACGGCAACTTAATTCTTCGCGGTTGCGTAAAACACCACATTAACCAAATCAAATTCCCGTAACCATAACATTTTACCGTACCAATGCTACCTTTTGTATCATACAGTGAGTAATATGAAGGAGTTTGACTTCATCTGAAACCGAAAAATTCCATGAAGCGTTTATTTTCGTATTTCTGTTACATAAGTGCAGCTAAGATGTCGAAGAAGAAGAATCCCAAACCCAAGCATATAATATGAAAGAAAATACAAATTCTTACCGCCTCCGCCGCGCCGGCCGATACAATTCAATGAATGTACTACGAGTTTCGCGGAGGCGCAGTTGCGGTTCAAATGTTAACGCTTTGTTTTCCGAGCAGAGCATATTTCTGCTGCACTGTGTGGCCGTCAACTAGTTTATTGCGGCACTCAAAAAACTACTCACATACGCAAGTACTGCGCATGTGGAACGTTCATGCATGCACACGCGTAAATAACGCACGTTGGCAACTCTTTCAGACTGAGGCGGTTTTTACCAACAGCTGGGTTAGGATTACGTAACGCATACCGGGAAGACGAGGAGGCACTCGGCATTGCATGTGTAATATATGAATAAAATGGGTAACACAGAGCGGCTTTTAGACGATCGCAAAAAATCTAATAAATCTATGATATTATTGTATATGTACTAATTTTTCAAGATTGTTACTAAAGTTGGATGATTGCGGCAAACATAAATTTTGAATTTGAACTAAAAGCTGGTTTTATGACTAATTAGAATTTTAGGAGCGAGAAATTGGCAAACATCTTAACCATCCTTTATGCATTCTTTTTTCACACACCTAAAGCAATCCTGCTCAGTCGACACTAAGATGCTGTTTTAAAGCTAAATAGTACACAATATATTTAAAGCTTCTAACGATTTCTAACCAAAAATAATGTAAATAAAAAAAAGATTTAATACTTTTGCTTCTACACAATAATAATAAAATTTAGTGCGACCGTTGCGGTCTTCTCGCGACCATCATTTATGTTGTGCGTGTTATTATTTTTCACAGAAATATGCAGAAACTTAATTACAAATACTGTTTACCAATTCCGTCATTGGTAAATGAAATAATTGCGCCTCGTCAGCTAATAGTGCATTTAGTCCAATAGATGCTGCAACAAATAAATATTTTTATATGGATCTCTGTAGTTTGTGCTTGGGGCAATTTTTGCCGCTGACCGCATAATTTGTTGTTGTGCAGTCTTGCTGCTAAATACCAACATGCAAGATGAGATCCATAAAAAGTTGATGATAATTTCGCAATGGCTGAGTTAAGCGGACTTTGTTGTTTGTATTCCAATTGAGAGAAACTATCCGTGTACTATACGGCCTCTGCCCATGTGTAATAATAAGCGAATGGCCTCTCTAAGTGGTAATGATGTCCAAATTAAAATGAAATCGCGAGGCGCAACAACGTCCAAATGATATATCTGGTAGAGAAATACGAGTACATATCAATCCAAACGGCTGCTCTGATCTGCTTTGCAACGTTAGTTGTTCCAGATTCTGATCAAGTGGTAAAAGATTTATTATGGTAACTGATTAATTCTTATAGCTTTTTCCAATTTTAATTTCAAATTGAATTGGTTTCAAAGCCATCTCTTATGGACATGATTGCTTAATTAGCACATCGATATGCCTTGTTTTGCACAGAGCCTGCATTCCTCTCGTTCAAACTTGATATATGTATATCTGTGAAAAATTTGCCAATTGCCAAATCGAACTGCAATGAATCTTGCATAATAGCTTTTTGAGTTTTTGGCGTTGCATGGGTGTAAAATTTGACACTAATCCCCCACCACCCCCAACACCTTCCATCAACCCAATCGCCCTAGAGATATCTTACCATCACTATTCACGACAGCGACCCGAAAACTATAGAATCAACACTAACATCGAGCACCCAAAAAAAAAAAAACACAAACCCAACTAGAGGTCTCCTTCAACCAAAACTCATCTCAGCTACAAGGATATAGTAAATTCTCACCCTTCAACAACAGTCAATCAACTAACACCACTCTATACCGCACTATCCATCACAGCCATCCCAAAAAATATGAGTTCGACACTAATATCGGCTGCCACCCCACCAGCACCCACAAAATGTGTTCCCCAAACCACAGTATTTGATTTCAGATTGTATGTAATATGTATACAAAGCTTGGTTGTAATGGGTCAAGGCGCTCCAGAGTTAGTTAGACACAAACATACAAGGTTAGGTTAGGTTAGGTTAAGGTGGCTGTCAGTGAAACCGACACACTTAGACCAGTAATTGTCTTTTGTGATACCACACCTACTCGATGAACCAATGAGAGTTTCGTATGAAGCGTAGGAGACCACCAATGTCATATGGAGTTTACGTTTTTGGGATAGGGCTGGACAAGTACAGAGAAGATGGACGATGGTCTCCTTCTCCTCCACATCCATGCAGCTTCTACAGAAGTCATTCGAGAAGACTCCAAGTCTTGCTGCATGCCTCAAGTGCATGCATGCATCAAGTGTTGACACCTACAATAGCATCGATGTGCGATCTTTTTTAAGAGATCAAACACTTAAGCCGTTTCGGATCCAGCTTGGGCCATGCTTTGTCGCTATGCAAGTTGTATCGTTTGACCACATACAGTTAGTTTTTATATTAGCATCCCGCTTTAACAAGAGTTTGCATTTAGCGATTAGTATTCCTATCGAACCATATTCAGGTAAAAAAGGTAGTGTAGATCCTTGCTTGGAGAGTTCGACAGCCATATAGTTACCCGGAATGTCTCTGTGCACCGGCACCCAACACAGGTGGATATTGAACTGCTCCGCCATCTCCACGAGAGATGATCGGCAATTAAGGGCTAGAATAGAATTTGTAGATACTGATTCCAGAGATTTAAGTGCAGCTTGGCTATCCGAGAATATACGGATATCCTTAGCGGATATGATGTTTCTCTTCAAACAAGACAAGGCTTCGCTGATCGCCATAATTTCAGCCTGGAACACACTACAGTGATTTGGAAGACAGAAAGAAAGGCTAAGATTTAGCCTTTTTGAGAACACCTCCTCCGACTCAGTCATCAGTTTTTGACCCGTCTGTGTAAAAATGAATGTGTTCATCTTCCAAGTAAGCGTCTTCGTCCCAGAATGATCTGGAGGGGAAGTTGACCTGGAAGTTTTTTTCTTGCAATGGAGGGCAGGAATGGTGTAGCCTGGGATCCTGACTACATTCAGGATAGAAGAGTGACCGATTTCATTTCAAGTCCACTGGGAGATAGCATTAAGGCGAATAGCCGAACTGGCAGCTGGTGTAAGGTCGAACAGAATGTCCAATGCGGCGGAGGGGGTTGTACGAAGTGCTCCGCTCATACATAGACTAGCTGATCTTTGGACTTTGCTTAATTTGTAAAGGTTTGTTTTCTTATTTAAGGCAGTCCACCATACAGTCACACCGTGTTGAAGTGTAGGTCTTACTACCGCTGTATGAAGCCAATTGGTTATATGAGGTTGAAGACCCCATCTGCTACTAATGTCTTTTTTGCATGAGAAGAGTGCCACTGTGGCTTTATGAACTCTTTCTTGTATGTTAGGTTTCCAGCTTAGCTTTTTGTCCTAAAAAGACCCAAATACTTGGAACTTAGCGGTGGTTAAGCTGCTGATATGCCTACGCCACCTTGTGGGATTCCTCTGCAGACAGATCTTCTGGCAGACGATATGCCCAGCTTTGAATTAATAATCCTACTTGTGATCAGAAGATTAATCAATTTGCCAAGCGAGCCTTTAACCTTCAAAGTCTACAGCGCATCCGTAATTTCAGATGTGTTAAAAGCGCCTTCATTGTCTAGGAATACCATCATTGTGTACTCCTTGTGGTGAAGGGAATGTTCAATAGAACGTACAGTGTGTGCAGAGCTATTTCTACAGACTTGCCTTTACAATACGCGTGCTGATCTGTAGACAGGGATCTTTTGTCAATGCGTGTACGTATGTAGATATCGATCAGTCTTTCCAGTGTCTTTAACAGGACAGCGGCAGCGCACTGTTGTCAGATTATCAACGTATGGTGCTGCTGGTGCATAAGCCAATAGTCATACCAGTACTAAGATATTAATCCATGACTTGGTGCTTAGCAATAAGCACTCAGGCCTCCTGCTACGTTCGAGGGAAAATGTTTACGGAGAATGTCCTATGTGAGGAAGGATGATTCCGGAGACTTAATGCGAAGAGAATCAAGTTCGGTAGGCTCAGGTGGGCAGCACACCTAACTTGCTTAAGCAAAGATGATCCAGGGCGGAAAGTACTTTGCGGTAGGATTTATGCGCTACGACAGTGAGGCAAATAAAGCCTAAGCTGGAAAAATAACGTAGACCACGACGCCCAGAGTTTAGAGATGCCAAACTGTATAAGATCTGCTCGAAATCAAGACCGGTGAGGGATATTTTTTGAGGGAGGCCAGGAACTGACCAATTATTACGATTTATACCTACAACATATTTAAAATCGGAAGTAATATTAAACTCAAACAGAGGCAATTACAAGAGGCAAAACTAAACGCTGTATTCAACGCAACGCCGAACGGAGATATCGTCATCGTGATTGGGGATTTGAATGCCAAGGTTGGCAACGACAATGAAGGACTCAAGCATGTGATTGGGAAGCACGGCCTCGGCGAACGAAATGACAATGGTGAAAGATTTGTTGATTTCTGCAACACCAACAACCTTGTTATAGGAGGCACCATGTTTGAGCATAAGACTTGCCACAAGGTCAGCTGGGTGTCAACTGACAGGCAATCATCATCCAACCAAATCGACCATGTGGCGATCAGCAGACGTTTTAGGAGCTGTCTGTTAGACGTCCGAAACAGACAAGGATCCGACATGGGTATGGTACGTGATCATCACCTTATGGTAGCTACTGTCCAGTTACGTACTGCATCAGTTCATAGAATCCGCAATATCATCCGAATGCCTAGGTATAACATCGACCGGCTAAAGATCCCCTCAGTACGCCAACAATTAAGGGATCATTTATCGCGAGGAGTGGAAGCAATCAGCAGCTCACTGCCGACAACCATCCAGGAACATTGGAAGGCTGTGAAAAATGTTTTCACATCTGGAGCGGAAAGTATTGTTGGTAGAAGCCAGGCAAGGCACAGCACGTGGCTTACCGAAGATACCTGGAGGCGGATTGAAGAACGTAAACTACTTAAAGCTCGTATTGTAGATATCCCAGCAGTAGCGAGGAGCGAGCTAGAGTCCATGTATCGAAGAAAAATGAGAGAAGTGCAGTGTAAGACGTGACAAGCGTAACTATATTAACAACCTGGCCTCAGAAGCAGAGGAAGCAGCGAGCCGGTGCGATAGCAGAACCGTTTACAGAATCACCAAAGAGCTGACAGGTGGTCACCGCTCTAGCCAACATCCGGTGAAAGGCCTAGATGGTTTCAGATGAGGATCAGCTCAAGCGATGGAAGGAGCATTTCTCTACGGTCCTTAACCGTGTATTTGCTAACGATATGCACCTAAATCAAGCGGAAATGCCGGAAGTAACAATTTCCCGAATTCGCACCTCAACTCCCAGTAAAGACGAGATCGCTACCGCGATTAACGCACTAAAGAACAACAAGTCGGTAGGACTAGATGGTATACCCGCAGAGCTTCTGCGTGCAGCTCCAACGACATCAGCAGAGCTTTTATATCCTCTTGTAGAGAGAGCTTGGGAGGTAGAAAGTTTCCCCGAAGAGTGGAAGAAGGGAATGATTGTCAAGCTCCCTAAAAAAGGTAGTCTTATGGAGTGCGAAAACTGGAGAGGCATTTGCGTTTTCCCTGCAGTTGCAAAAGTAATAGCCAAAGTAGTACTTGAACGTATTAAGGAACATCTGGAAGATACACTCGATGCCGAACAAGCAGGTTTCCGCACTGGATCCTCCTGTGTAGACCACATAAACACCCTGCGGATCATTATTGAACAGTGCGTTGAATTCCGGTCACCACTGCACCTGCTGTTCATCGATTTTGAGAAGGCGTTTGACAGTGTCAACAGACAGTTTATCTGGCTCGCCTTGCGCAGGAGAGGTATACCCGATAAACTAATAGCTATTATTAAAGCAACCTATGATGGCTCTAAATGTCATGTGCTGCATAGAGGAAAGCTGTCAGAGGAATTCGAGATCCTAAGTGGGGTACGACAAGGTTGCATTCTATCGCCGATACTTTTTTTGTTAGTGATTAGCGATGTACTTCGCGCAGCTTTATCTACTGGAAACGGAGGAATTCGTTGGACTCTTACATCTCAACTCAAACATCTGGATTACGCTGACGACGTTTGTTTACTCTCACATAGAATTATGGAGCTGCACCAAATGACAACAAATGTGGAGAGGGAGGCAAATGTTGCGGGTTTGAAGATTAATACTGCCAAAACCAAAATCATCAACCTCGGCACTAACTCAGTTACTCATGTTAACATTGCTGGACAGCCGGTAGAGAGAGTAGAGAGTTTCCAATATCTTGGGAGTATTGTCTCGACCGAAGGTGGAACCGAACAGGACATTGCCAACCGAATCGGCAAAGCAAAATCGGTGTTTGGAATGATGTCCATGATATGGCGAAGCAATGCGATCAGCTTAAACACCAAGCTGCGACTGTTCCGCTCAAATGTTGAATCTGTGCTGTTGTATGGGTGCAGCACTTGGAAGGTGACCGCTACTATCACAAAAAGATTACAAACATTTGTAAATAGGTGCCTACGGAACATCTTAAGGGTTTTCTGGCCTAACCGTATCTCTAACGAACATCTTTACCAGAGAACGGGTCAGGAACCAATAGGCACAACCATCCAACGACGGAAGTGGCAGTGGATTGGTCATACACTCCGAAAAGGCGACAGTTCCATAGCAAACTACGCAATGCAATGGAACCCGTTATCTCAGGATGGTAGAAGAACGGGTCTTCCGAGAAATACATGGCGCAGAACAGTTGAGGAGGAGGCACGGCAATTGGGGAAGAGTTGGAGAGAGCTGAAGCTCATTGCCAGGAACCGCACGCGATGGCGCGTAGGCGTAGTAGAGGCCCTAGGACCCATAAGGGGATACAGGACATAAAGAAGAAGAAAGAAAAGAAACAGAGGCAATCACACAGGCATAGAAGAGGTACGAGTAAAGGCTTCATGATAGTTTTTGCAACATTAACTGGTCAAGAAAATAAGACTTCTTACGAAATACAACTTAAAGAACATTTTTAAGAAATGACTCCACAATAATTGAATACATATTGGCAGCGAAACACTGGTTCTCTTGTCGTACTTAGCAAAAAACTTGCACACATATCCAGCAAGAAACATGATTGTGGACAATATTGGCAACGAAAAAACACTCGACGTGAATGCATTAACAATAACTGCCTTTGCAGTGCAGAACAACTAAATAATGGAAAACAAAAAGGCCATTTTCCATGGACCTGTTTGAAAAAATTTGTCTTTTCCCATGTAGTTAAATTGTTGTGAACATGCAATATAACACAGGCAACCACAAATACAACTGATATTGATGTTGTTGGATCTACTTCTGCTTGCACTTAGGTTTGAAGTACTCTACTCTGCAAAGAGTTGTGTTGTATAGTCATAGTGTACATCGCAATACAAACCAGATTCCAAAGCACAGCAACACAGCACATTGTGGTCGAAGCTCTCTATGGAATAAATTTGGAAAATTCGTGGCTACCACATGAACTTGGTCATGCAACACAACATGCAGCATAGCAATGAGTAGAGGTTTCCATTGAGATCAATGAGATCGACAGATATGGTTTCCAAATACCAGTTTGCTAACTATCTATAGGACACGAGAAATAATTCGAGTAAAAAAAATGTAATTGGTTCGAAAATGATTTCAATTACTATAGCAACATACCCCACGTTGGTAACCGCGCTTATTGTAAAAAAGGCAGTTCATCACAAAAAGAAAGGTTGGTGTATTATATTTCACATCCTAGAAAATTCGACTTCCTCGCAATGAATCCGAAGCAGAGAAATAAAAAATCATTTGTTTAAAAGTTTTTACATAATTGAGTCCTTTCTAAAGACAAAGTAATAAGCGTACTATTAAAATATGTTAAATGGCTTTAAAGATAATCTCTCAATAGAATAGAAGGGACAAAAAACGTACAACAAATTTACGATGATTATCAAACATATCACACAAATTTGTGATCCCAAAAGATTAATGTGGGATAAATAAAAATTTTCTTGGTCCCATATTAAAGTCAATAACAACAATTGTTGCCAATTCCCACAGTTTTCCAGCTGGAGTCGTTGACACCAACACAACAATGTTCGTTCACAATGTCTATCTAACTGCGCTAGTTGCGTCGTGTCGTAAAATTGCATAATTTCTGATCGCTAAGCTTACCTACTGGTAGATAGAGGCAATAGCAACAGTAGCACCATAAAGACTCCTGATGTGATGATAGCCGGATTTGTTCGTACTTAGTCATTTACCTTTTGCAGATCTGATAGTTGACCTAAATTCATCACTATAAATAAGAAAGAGAATTTGTAGGACAAGAGCGTCGTACTAAGGCTGCCTGTATGGATTAGCAAATGGGAGGATGACAGACGTCAGGGAAACATCGGGAGCGGAAACTAACACAATACTTTATAAATTTCTAGTTTACGATTAGATTTTTACTGAGAATTAACTTCACACCGGGGAATTGTGAAACATTATGGATTGTTGTTAATTTCCGTACGGTGACTTTGAGTATGGGATGTTAACAGAACAATGCCACCAGACAACTGACAATTTCCCATGTTGGCTACTTTAACGTCATTTTGTGAGGCCAGCAATAAGATAAACTAAAATAATTAGTAATTTGCATGTTTTTTTTACATTGTGCTAAAATAAAAATGTACAAAGTTTAATCATCATCACATGCTTCGATAAATAGACAATTTAGCTCAATGTCTGTACAAGTGCGACCGATTATAACTGTTAAGATGAAGCCACCTAAGATCTGATTGCAGGTGTGGTGAGCTCTCATATACCAATAATCTTTAAAGTAGATCATCGCATGAATCAAATAGTAAATGGGCGTGAACTATAAACGTGACTTTTAAAAAAACCATTCACGTGATCTTTCGGACACCCCTACCTACATGAGTTTTTTTTTACTTTTATTGCTTTGTAAATTGTGTCAGTCTCACGTTTGCGTTTTGTTGTCGGTTTCATTGGTTCAGGTTTTCACAGTGAATGTTTTTGATATAACTTCTATTAAAGTGAATTGAATTTATGATACTTTTTGACTTATTTGATTTGCCCTTTTGTTACAAGATTTGGCATGGGAAAGGTAGTTTCGTTGGCTGCGATTTATTAGCATATTTCTACAAGATGCATTTGATCGGGATCGACTTTTCGAAAGCTTTTGATGGGGTTCAACATGTTAACTTATTATAGAAAATTCAGTGGGCTTTCATGGAAATTCTGTTAAATATATCACCAAAGTCCAACTACAAGAGGCAAATAGATAAAATGGATTTAACTCGTTCTAAATTAATCTACTCGCACTTTGGTGTCCCACAAGGAACCACCTAAGGTCTTATTATTATTTTATTATTATTTATTATGTATTATTTATTTTATTTATTCAAAAATGACTTACCACTTAACATTCATCATGCTTTTTATATGCTGATGATGTAAAGCTTACTTTTCTATAGAGTCAATGATATTCACTTAGAAATTGCAGTTGGATATCAGAAATGTTGTCAACCGGTGTAACAAGATTGATTTACAGATTAATGTACTGTTCTTATCTTATCGAGAAAGGCTAATTTAATAATAAATTATTATTGCACTAATACTTTACCGCTAATCAGGTATACCTCCATCCAAAAGTTGGATTTCCATCAGCAATTTTAGTATGTTATTGCAAAAGCGGGCAAAATGTTAGGACTCGTTGATCGGAATTCAAAGAATTTTCATAACATGCAAACAATCTAATTGTAAAATTGTTCGTGTCAAACTATTGCCTCGACCAATGAAATCTGCCTTTCATCACAAAATCTAATTGTAACTTTATGAATAACTTTATGAATACCATTGTTTGTGGTTTATCAACAAAACCGAATGGGTGTCATATCGCACGATATTAAATTTGGATTGGTCAGTTAATTTCTTATAAACAACATCTCCTCATGATCAATAAAATGCTTATTATCAAATGAATTTATGAGTCATGATAAATACCTTCTACCAATGATTTGCATAGTAAATTTATATAATTTGGTTCAAGAGTTAGTCTATTCCAGGTGATTTTTCAGACTGTGCTGATTACGAATGGGGCATGTCACTCTCTTGCTCACGCATTTACGCACATAACAGTGATTATGAAGCTTTAAAATATCATCAGTATACTAACTGAATGACAGTTATTCTCATTGACATTGTATTAAATTATACAAACTATAATAATAACAATATTTGGCGAGACAGACCGTTGCGGTCCAAGGCATAAGTTCTCGCGACCATTCGAGTTGTGCAAAAAAATGGAATAAAGGACCTACAATTTAATGCCGTATCCGAAAGGCAAATTAAGAAGCTTTCCGTGACAATTTATTACTCTCGGACTTTTGTCAGACATTGTTTCAGTGCTAGTCCCAGGTGTATTGCTTTTTTAGCACCTTTCGTCCAAAACTAAATAATATGTATTGTATATGTATATATATTATTTAGTTTTGGTAGGAAGGTGCTAAAAAAGGTGTTTATATAAATAATGCAAAAACATAGTACATACTATATACTCAATAGAAATTACTAAGTTTGGAGTCAGGACTGTTAATTATATTGAATTTTTAAATTTTTTACAATATTCTTAAAATTGTAAGAATTTTAAAGTTTTTCATAACTAAAATCAAATGCGTATCTTGTATTGTTATTACAATAATTATTAATTAAGTCAAAACGGAACTGATTGTATATACTGGCAATATATATGTACTACGTAGTCTACCATGCAACACACATATTTAATTTTAAAAAGAGGTAAGATTCCTATCAAACTAACGCTATACTCGTATGAGTACTCCTCACTTCATTAGTTAGTTTTTCGATCAGTGCGGCCAATAATCGTCGATACAACTAATCCACTGCCACAGTAAACCAAGAGAAATTGTGCGAAATTTTAAGTAATCGGCAATTAATCTGACGCATCGGATAGCGGTCAAACAAGAGCTCCGACTGAAACTTAAGTCAAGTACAAAGCGGTACCGCAATGACTGAATAAATGAATGAATGTAATGAACAGAGTGGCACTGGGTGAGTTACGATTTGTGTAGTGTAGTGCGATGTGACCTATAATTTGAAATTAAATTTTCTTCGCCATTAATAGATTTTCACGCGATTCACAGTAAAACTGTAAAGCAACTTTACTTTCGCTCTGATGTCTAGCTCTAGATGATCAGCGCTAATACTGACTGATTTCATTGAGATGGCTGAATGAAAATGAAAAGAAAATGAGTAGCACGCGCGTTTGAATTCTGCGCTAATATGGTTAATGAAAAGCATTTAATGCATTCGCTTAAGTGAAAAAGAAATTCGTCTGCTGCAAATGTGCAATGTGTCTGCCAAGCAGCGTACAAACATTAATTCAAGTCGAGTTTGACTTTCGTGTGACTTGCTGCTTAAGCGGATAAGACGCCTATGTTTCCGTCCCGGATCGAGATATCAAAACACAAAAGTGGAATCAAAAGAAAGTACACAGTTTTCGTGTTGGATAGTAGTTGTTGACATTGTTTCAATCGCCCAATGCGATTTTATCGACACAATATTTACTAATAGTTCGCTGCAATTTCATTTATTCAATTACAAAGATTCTGTGCTGATCTTGCGCTGTGTTGAGTGTATCTTAAGTTAGTCACATAGGCGGAGGCACACTTTTGAAAGAAGGAGTGCCTCTCATAACTTTCGTTATTTAACAAATATTATTTATTTTATTGTTTTATGAGTTTTTGCTTGGAAATATAAGGTTTTTTCTTCATATTTTACCCACCCGTAATGTCACTTCATATTGAAATAAGAAAATGTTTCCAATGCTGTTTTTCTGTAATCCTCTCGATCACTGGCGTTGCTTAATTAACAAACAGTTTTTAGTTTATTGTTTAGTAAAACAAATTTGTTTACTAAATTGTCCTTGTAACATTGCATTGTACACCACATACACCGTTTACGAAAAGTAGCGGACTTTTCATAACCTCTTTGTTTTTTTTTAGTTTTTTTTACAGAGTATGTAGTGAACATTCGGGAGTTTTATAATGGAAAGTTATACAGTTGACCAACGCATTAAAATTTATGATTTGTCTTTTAACATCAGGCCTCGTTTATCAAGTTCAAAGAATATACCGCCGATATTTCAACGGAAGAAATGCACCCTGTAACGCCATTATTCAGCGATTGGTCCAGAGATTTCGACAACGTGGTATCGTTAGTGACCAACCAAGGTTCGGAAGATTAAGATTAGCTCGATCAGAACAAAACTTAGTGCTTGTAAGGTGAAGAGTTGAAGACAAACCAGGAACCGTCTATTCGAAGATGTGTTGCCCAATTAGGTTTATCCCGTTCGTCACTTCACACTATTTTAAGAAGGGATTTGCTTTTACATCCTTACAAGGTGCAACTTGTACAAGAATTAAACCCAATAAACCATCGGCAGCGCCGTAAATATGCAGTGCGGTTTCAATAACTGAACAGAGGGAATATGCTGAATTTCTTCATAAGTTGATTATGAGTAATAAGGCCCATTTCCACCTAAGTAAGTACGTCAACAAACAGAGCTGCAGAATTACACCTCCTTCGGTGCACGGTTTGGTGCTGTGCAATGTCGTATACAATAATTGGGCCCTATTTTTTCGAAAACCATTGCAGCAAAGTTCACTGGCGAGCGGTATCGTGCCATACTGCGAGGCTTTCTTCGTCGAGCGGTAGAAACCCGTATTCAGATGTGCTTCCAACAATATGTGGCTACTCCACATATTTGACTCGTCTAAGATAGGCATTGTAATAATTTCTGACTCGTCTAAATATGGTTCGGTTTTCCACAGTGGGTTTTTTTTTATATATCCGAAAGCATATCTGTGTACAAAATTTGATTAAAATCGGGCTTTAGGAAGTGGATTAAAAATTGATCACAATATTTGGCCAGCCACAAACATACGGCAGGCGCGGACGCGCGAAGCTAATGGAGAATTTAAACTTACAGCTTTTTGGTTACAGGTTTGGAGGAAGCACACAGAAAAAACAATTAGTGGTATTTTGGATCCGCCACTGTTTGTATGTGTAAACTTAAATGGGTTTTTGTTGGTTGAGCTTTTATGAGCTATTAAATCGTTGTTCAAATAATTACTTTGGATTTAGTCCGGTTGTATGGGTTTTTCTATTAGATTAACGGTTTGGCTTAAATTCGAGAAATAACAGATTTTCTTGTGCGAAATATTGCGCTTCCGGTGATAATGCACTATTATTAGATATAATCGGATATCGTATAGATTTATTACATATTTTCTAGTTATTAAATATTAAATATTAAAAAGTAGCTATTAATCATTATTCATACCTGCACTATATGCCTGTACAAAGCAAATAAGTGAATGTCAGATCAAATAATCAGATTGTAATTCAATAGTTATTGGCCTACACATAATTTTATTTTAAGTTTTTTTTAAACACAAATTTGTTTAGCTGTTGATAGGTATTCCGGTTATAAACTCTGTCGAAAGTTGATTACAAGAAATAAAACAGGCGTACCGATAACTCAAACCAATCTTGTTGGAAAATCCACTATGAATTAAATATAACATTCAAATAGACTTATCTATGCCGATGAGAGCTGTGCTATAGACATTGAAGAAGAGCCTTTAATTGGCCAACAACAATTGCATACGTGTACAGTCGAAGTCCTGGTTTATTAGCGAAAGACATATGAGTATACGAGATGTGTATGTGTGTACTCGTATCGAAGGCAAATGTCTCAATCTCATAAGAAAGTTTGAGGCTGACATCGGCATCGACCGCAGTTTGATTTAATATCAAAGCCAAAACCAAAACCAAAAGTTGCTTCAAAGTTGCAATTTGCAATGTTGCAACGTTGATGTCCGACTAGATTTTCTACGCGGTTGTGATTTTTACACCATTGCGGTTGATATACGCTTTTTAAATTTTTTCGTTTCTTTGGAGAGCTAGTAAGCAGAAACTGGCAAGTAATGTGTTACATTTGCTCCTACTTTGCAATTTCAGAAAATCCGGATATTGTCACTCACCTACTCACATGATCAGCAGATCTTTAACTCAAACCAAATCACAATTCATGCAATTCGTGTGCCCGCATATTCATGCAAGAAATCGGCGAGAAACTCAAAATTACATATCTAATGGAAATTCGGTCAATAAATTGTTTATTTAACTATACACGAAAACGAAAGCGTCTGATGCGCAAACGCAACTTTCTTTCGGAGCTCGTCGGACCAAGAGGCGCCACAACACAGCTCCCTGTATAACATTCCAAATAATAACACAAACATGATAGTCCATCAAACGTACTTTAATTGCACTTTGAATTAATTTGCACAATAATGCAAAAATAAACATTTCGCAAGCTAAGACAACAACAAAGTAAGAGAAAATTTGCATTTAATGATTTTTTTTGGAAGGTTCAGTTATTTTCCTATGGCAAGAATGGTGCAGAAAATTTACCTTTTACTTTACCTTTTACGTACAGCATTTGCGCCGATGCGACGTAGTACATTAACCCTATTCGAGTTGGGTGTGCTGTGCTGTCGCCACTCTGCAAGTTTGTTGGCCAGCACTGAACGTGTTGACGTTTCCATCAGTTGCCAGTGGAATTTTAATGTACATATTTTTTTGTGCTAGTATCCAACTCAAGGCTATAAGAGCTTAGTCACCTAATGGTCTGTACCATCGCACAGAATACACGCTCTTTGGTGCATATAGCTTCCCAACTTTTGATCAACTTAAATCCCTGTTTAGTCATCAAAATCTGCGTGTGACTTTGTTCCAAATCCTGCAAGAGTTTGAGTCTCATTTCTCCAAGCTTATGATGTCAGTTTCGAAACAAAAGGAATCAACGAAATCAAAAAGAGAAACAAAAACTCATTCCAAATTGGTTGGAAAGAGTTTACACATTTCAAGCTGTATCCGATCGATCAAAAGATGCAATTTTATGACTTTCATTAAAATACAAAAAATGCTAATAGCTGAATTTTATTAGCCAATGGCAATTATTAATTGCGATTGATATAAAAAATAGAAGAGCAGTACAGAGTACAGAGTGGCAATGTGAAAATAGTTAATTGCGGTAATTTTATTATGACCAAGTGAATGTCATTTCATAGAATAGACGTGTGATACGTGACCAGTGGACACTTAATTTTTCAATATGAATCGTAACGACGTAGTATGCAGAGGTGTCAATTTTATTCAAAAATTGATTTTCCCCACAGACAAGCTCGATTAAAGGCGACAATTTCGAAATTTTATCAATGATGCAACACGTCCTGATTAACATGCAGTCAGGCAGCTTTAATGCTTATAACAGCTTTAATACATTCTGGTCACGTATAAACGGTTGCCTTTTTGGTTCGTTGCATTGATATGATTTAAACAGAATCCATCTATTTGTGCGTTTTTAAAGGTTTATGTGTCCTATTGTCTACTATAAATAAGTAAGTTATTTATAATTTACACGGTGGATAGTAGTTTTGCATGTTACTAATTATTTACAAAGATATTTTTACGGGCGGATTATAAAACTATAAACATTATCCCATTACATTTAATGAGATACATTTTCATTACTCAGAACCTGTATAATTGACCATTAGATACTTTTTGGTCTATCGAATCCAAAGCAACAAACATACTATGTTGGCTTAAAACCTTGTTTTAAAGAAAGTTTATAATATCTGCATACTATGAAAATCACCTTAGTTATCACAGTTGTCCATGTAAGGATCCATCCATCAGATATCTCTTTAAAGGGAATACTATACATTCGTCACTGAGAGTTTCCCGATTTTCCTACTTTTCACTTTTTAAATCTTTGATTTTGTAACCTTTAAAATCAATTATATCTGTCATGTATTTATATTAGTAAGTCAAAATGTAACTAACCAAAAAGTCTCTTTGCACATAAGGTAAAAATTTAGCTTAAATGCTCATTTAGGATATGACTAACGTAAATGCGAATTTATGAATACACAAATTATTTGGCGCCTCAGATACTTGTCTTCTGAATAATCAAAAAATTCAAGTCAACTCAATAAATAAATAAAAAGTTTAAAACAAGCTTTCACTAACGATTTTAATTGCATTAACGGGAGTTCTTGTTAATTATCCAGTCATTAAGGCTTATTATTTTTGTTCTGCAATGAGAATCGTCTGACATTAGCATAAGTGATTAGAGTTTTCAGATACTACCCGCAATTTCGTCCATATTGTCTCATTCCAAAGATCATCTATATTCCGAAAATACATGATGCAATGATAATAATAATATTCGGCGCGACAGATCATTGCGGTCCAAGGCCTAACTTCTCGCGACCATTTGTGTTGCGCATGTATATTTTTTTGGACACAAATGGAACCTAAAATTTAAGGCCGGATCCGAACGGCGAATTGAGAAGCTTTCCATGACAAGTTATTAGTCTCGGATCGTTTGTCACCCATTCGCGAGAGGTGGGACACCGCAAAAAAAACTTTTTGGTGTTACTGGGATTCGAACCACGAACCTCCTGCTCAGTAGCTATGCTCATTTCCACTGAGCTACGGCACCCATGCTATAATACATTACATTATAATACACAAAACCAACAAGAATGAGAATGATGTGAGAATGAGAATAGGTGCGTCTTCCACCATTTGCAAGCGGTTCGGCGAGAATAACATAACCCTTGGTCTTATCTAAGAACAAATATAACTTTCTTCAATTCCACAATACATTAAGAAAGATCTGGTTTGGTTCCGTTGTTATGACCAGCTTGCCAAACTTAGGAAGACAGTTAGAAAACTCTTCAACTCAAGCGCACGAAGAGTTTGAACGAATATAGGTTCGCTCTTACAGAGTACAATTAAGAATTGAGATGATCTAAAAGTGCTTAATGGAGGAAATGCTGCGAAAACATACCAGAAGCGGCACGAATTCATAAAGTACTAGTTAAAGATTATGCAAATCGTGTAGGTTTACTAAAAATACCTAAGACATCTACCGTCGGCCCGTATGGATACACTTAATACTTTACTTCATATTTGTTTTTGTTTTTTTACTCGTACCCGAACGCATCTGACAATATAGGGTCTGCATTGCTAGTAGAGTAAATAGTTTATTCGGTCAAACTTCAGTCTGGATAAGTTTAAAGGCCCCCGGCCGTGATGGTATCCTTCCAGCTCTTTTACTGAACGCAATCGTTCTCATTCTGCCGGGTATGATTGCTTTATTTAGAGCCAGCTACAAGTGGTGACATCCTGACTACCTCCATTGATTAAGCGGAAGACTTGGTAATTTTTTTAAGTGATAAACACAGAACGACCACTTCGAGTGTCATCAATATCTGCAAAACCGTTCTAGTACCTTTTACGAAAAGGAGGCTGGTCAATTTAGGTCCTATCACCATTTAATGCAATACTTTACTTTATTCCAGTGAAAATAAAATAGTGCCATGTGGGTCGTAGACCCCTTTACAGCAAAACTTGGGGTCTAAATCCAAAAAATAATACATTAGACGTATTCAATGGTGGTGGTGGCCTACTATCAAGTACGCGGCCATCCTTTGGTGGCCGAAAGTTCTTGAACGGACAACGGCAACTAAGTTCGGAAGCTTCAGACAATTGCCTATCTTGATATCACGAGTGCCTGTCCTATGGCAGCATAAGAAGCTCACTCCCCATCGAATCTTCATTGGGAAAACGGCCGCTATATACGCTATTAACCCGCAGCTAGATACCAGTTTAAAGTATGTGACCATGCGGGACAGGTGAACATTTTTGACTCAATTCCGAGAGGAACATGTTTTGCACTATCCCCGACATCATGGTAATGGAGTACAGTTTCGGTAGGTTATTTCAGGTAGAAATATTGGACCGTGTAAACTGATCTGATGGTGTTCCGGCACTGAACTCTAGAGGTCTGGTCTGGTTCACAGATTGATCGAAGATTTAATCAGGAATCAAACATCACCGGTGAAAAACAAACAATATATGGGAATATATACCAACGAGCCAAAAATTATTATGGGTGAGAATCGTTGAAATTGGCCCACATAACCAATAAAATGGGACATTAGGTACATGAGTTATAGTTATTGACATCTTTGGTTATCCCTTAAGGATAACCGTTTTATTTTTCAGCCGCACTTGTTCGAGTTTTTTTCTTAGATCATAATTATAAAGTTGAATTTTTTTTTTTTTTTAAGGAAGGAAGGAAGTAAAACACTGTAGGTGTATTTGCAGTATTTTTTGGGTTAAACAATGTTATTTTTAAAGATATATACGAACAAACTCTTCTTGACTAATATTTTAAATATAAAGTTTTAAATTGGACTCTAACAGCAAACTCTCAGATATATATGTATAGACGAGACCGAGTAAGCATAACACATCTGCACATTGCTTTAAATATGGCAATTTTCACAGCAATATTCACTAATGAACATCATTTATGAGTTGTTTGCTCAAGCTGGTGGCTTTTTTAACCCATTCAACAGCGAAAAACTCTTGCTGCGGAATCATTTGTTAGTACAACATTCTCTTCCGACCGGAAACTGCATGCGAAACTCGAAGTACTTGCAACGAATGCATAACTATAGATGCGTGGGAGCATCAAGTGTCTGTGGCTTGAGTGAAGACAAAGCAGATTCTCGGTTTTAATTAAAACTTCACTGACGTGTACGTACATTTTTTCCTCAACATTAAAGAAGAAGACCGTGGCATATACGGAAAAGATGCAAAAAATTAACATCACAAAATCATTGTTAACTTAATGATGTTGCGAAGTTATTATTATGGTTTTTGCACACATCTGCCACAAGAGACGCGATAATTCAAACATCAGATAAGCAACGACGCCTGCTTAGTCATAAATGCAAAATAAAAGTTAACATGACTTCGAGTGGTAAATGCGATGAGCTGCTTACACGAGTCATGCGTCTGGCCCACCTCGCATGACAGTGAACTCATGAATGCTTTATTTTTATGCAATTTTCTTTTTTTTCTGAGAAATGTCTAAAGATGATATTGAAGACGGTTACGCTTATGAAAATCTCATTTAGGGAAAATATTCAAGAAACTATTTTTGAAATTCCAAAACAAACTGATTTTATAAACTACGTGCTAAATTGAAAATAATAAGCTGATTGCTGGAAATAGGTAAATGCAAAAATAGTACTAATCTCACTACGCTCACAATGGGCGATGACAAAATTCAACTACCTCACTTTTATACGAGTATTTATTCAACTTTCTGCACCATCGTTGTCCTTTCCTTAATTGTGATAAATTTCATCACAAACAAAAAGATTATCATGGGTCACGACTAACCTTCAATAGCACCACAGAAGTCATCTTTAGAGGTACCTCCAGTTATTGCGCAGAAGACGATGATAATAAGCAAACGGCTAAACAAAGATTAATCTCAACCGCTTGTGCCCATCAATTCCAACAACGGTGAAGTTCAAGAAAACCGCATTTGAAAATACATTCGACATTTTCCTGGTCACGTTTTAATTTAAAAGACGTAACCTTATGCAATGCAAAAGGTACCCAATGAAGATGTCCTCCATTCTGGCTAGCGACACAAAGTTGTTTAAGCAAAAAACTGAGAATCCCCTTGAATTTGTCTGCTTAAAGATTATCGCAATAATTTACTTTATGCATCCAAATTATGTACCCTCATTACTGCGGTCATAATGAGAAGATTTTATTGAGGATTGACCGAAATTAAAACCAAACCGTAAATTTTCCAGATGATTGCTTGTAATAATTATAAAACTCATTTGCTCAGCGCAGCGTCATTAACGCACAACAACACAAAAACTTTTCAGCAAAATATTATGATTTTCGTTAAATTGAACAAGGAACCTCATTGCTAACAACGAAGTGGAGGTCTTCGTTGCATTCTGATCATCAGAGCTCGTTTTCTCATGCTTATCCATACATGAAACGAAAATCGCCACCGCCGCGTTGCTGGCAAACAAAGTTTTCAATTAAGTGCTTGAACGATTTAAATCAGAAGTTCGACCGCGAACGTAATTGCACGGCATCCCATGTTGTTTCTGCATAAGAGTATATCGGTAATAATTGCTTAATTTCTGATAAAGAATTTCCCGTAAATTTAAAGGTTTTTTATTTAAATTTCCTAAATAATATTAAAATACAATTTTTAAAATTTCCGAGAAGTAAACTAAAAATACTTTTGACGAGTCTAAGGAGTCTGATCTGGGTACAACTCCGAATTCTTACTTCTAATCGCCGACATTAAATCAGCTAGCATCTTTCAGACAGAGATCCTAACAATTAAGGTGGCCTGCAGGGCACTAAGGCTCAGTAACGCACAAATCGAAAGGGTGGGCATATGCGTTGATAGCCAATCTGCCATAAGGGCGATTTATACGACCACCATAAACTCGAAACTTGTAAGACAGACCCAAAAAGAATTGGCCTCTTTTAGCCAATTCCTGGACATCAGCATAGTATGGGGGCCGGGGTACAGTAATATAGACGATAATGAGAGATCCGACGAATTAGCAAAGATGGGCGTCGCTATGGAAACCGGCTCTATGGAGAGGGTTAACTGTGCAATGAGCTCAGTCAGTTTTTTAATGCTAAGTCACAGCTCAGGTGAGGAAGTCTGTCGAACTGCGCCATATCAAGATTGATGTGGATATCCTACAAACAAAAGGAAAACCACCGAGTTGTTATCTAGAACCCGAAAGGAAAGGATTGTGGCTATCAGCACGGGCTGATAGCTTAGGTGCTTAGACCACCTTATTGCCGTGGCGCAATTACGAGCATTACCGCAGTTTAGTTTACATTCGATTTACTTTCGACATCGTGAAGAGAATATAGCACGGTAGGCTATGGTAGCAGAACACCCAGCTCATGAGTGAAGAGGATCTTGCTCGGAAAATGCTTTAGGTATGTTAGGATATTTATGGATTATGATGATGACGGATACGATGATGAAATTAGTGTTCATGCAGATTAAAAATCGGACAATTAAAAAAAGAACGCCTGCACTATACACTCTTACATCAAAAAAATCCGGAGGGTGTATTACTACCTCAACAAAATAAAAATGGGAAATCTATGGCTATTTTATGGCGGCGAGTACTTAGCATGTTAAGCCTCCTACGCGTCGCGGAAGTAATACTGGAAAATCACAATGTTTGTCGATATTTTGCATTGAATTATCAAAGATACTATTTCAGTGATAAATAATGCTATTTTTAAGGTATCCCTAGAAAAGTTTTGGTGGCTGAAGTTGAACGATCACACCCGAGCACTCACAAACTAGAATTTTGTGTTCATACCTAATAACATTGTTGGCTCTACAACACTTACATACATATATTTAACCGTACATGTGACTACAGTAGCCATACGGCAACAGAATATCGCATGTGTAGCATTGTAATCAAGATTATCAGTGTAGTGAGAAAAGAAAGCTTAGGTTTCCCGGTGTCTTCCGATCCATTCCTTAACGAGGATGCCCTATAGAATGGAATACGAAGACAGTCGGCAGGTTGCGCCGACCAAGTACAAAGTGGAAATGATCGATTGGGTGAGAATGCAAGACAAGGGGAAGAATATGGCTTTAATTAAAGCGGCTTCGATGTACGTGGGAGCCTCCAATCTAAAGAAGGTTGTTGGTAAAAAAAATCAAAACAAAACAGGTTCTGTGAGATAGTATTTTATATTTTCTGCAAATTCTTCACTTCCAAATCAGTTGAATTGTGTGGCATTAAAAATGTTAGTCATAAAATGTTAATCAGGAATATTCTACTTTTTCATCTTCTTCCTTATTCGATATTCTATATCTTATATAGTCTACTAGATCTAACCGAAGAGCTCTGACTAATTGGCGCGCTGACAACACCAAGAACCCGAAGCTCGTGTCTCCATCATTTCGCGATCACATCCGCATCAACATATGCATGTACGACTATGTACGTTTAATACAAATGGCACTATGACATTTCTAGCTTATTGTTCACAAGCTTTTCCTATGCGATTGATTGACAAATCCCTCATCCCATACCGGTTCTTCGACTTCGCCCAGCATCATTTATTTCTGTAAGCTATTAATTTGTATTGTGAATTTTACACAACGCTTATCTGGCAATTTGTATGAATGTTTATGAATGTATGTAATTGTAAAAGAAATTTCTGTTCATTAATATTTGTTTCAACACTAACCAAGTCGTAAGCGCTGTGGCCATTTCAACAACACGTTTACCACAGCGAAAAAATGTTAGGAAGGTCGTCCAGTTTTAAACGTTGCATGTCTCGGCTGGTTTTCAATACGACTATGGTAATAACTAGTATGATATGGATAAAAGGAATGCTGATGGAACTAATAAGTAGTCGCTTAAGGTTTAAATAAAAGGGGCTTACTTGCTAATGAGTGTAAACTTTTTTTCGTTTTTCTTTTGCTTCACATGAAGATGAGCGCAACGAAACTGAAAGTTAACATGTTATGCAACCCATGGAATAATTTGATACATGAGGGTTTGGGATGATAGCTAAATAAACAACCTACAGATACATTATTAAAGTGTTATCGTAATCGATACTGAAAAGCGTTGAATGATGCGTATGCGTAATTTGCTTTCGATTTCACTTGATGGAAATTCATAGTATGATGGTATTGGGGTTTACGGTCAAGTTAAGTATTTAAATGGGCGACAAAGCTCTTTTACAAAAAAAAAACATACGTGCTCTTGATTCAATCAGATGTAAATATACTCGAATTGAAGTGGAAAATAATGATGGTTTAACGGAGAAATGTTGATTCCTCGTATTTCTTCACCATTTCAACGTTTAAAGAAATTAATCAATGTCAAATACTACATTCAAAAGAAAATTACATATGGGAATTATTATTTTCCATTGTGTTTGACCAGAAGAGTACAAAATGCCGAACTGATTTTCCCGCCACTAAAGTTTTGATGGTGACTATTTCAAAACAATTAATTTTCAAAGTTCTTCAGCAAAAAGAAAACTTAAATATTCTGTACGATAACTCAAAAATAAAATAAAACTTCGTTATGAGTGCAATGTATATATATATATAAATTAAATGTGACACAGCCACTGATGCATGCATATTCACGCATAACATCAAAGTGAATCCAATATCATGCACTGCGGTTCACCAGATTAGGAGCAGACAATTTTGAGAAGAAAAATAATCTTTCTCTTTATATGCTTTATATGGCAGTGAGAGAGAAAAACAAGTAAATGTAAAAAAACTTCGTTTTTCGGGTACAAACTTTTATACATACATCGAACCACGCCGCGTACGCTTCACACGCGTTTCGTGACACGCGTCAAAAGCTATTTTGGACTAAGACACTCACAAAATTTCAGCTCTCTAGATCGTGTGGAAGTTGGTTAAAAAGGACCCCAAAAAAGTCAAATTTTTTTTTTAAAACATCACACGCGACACGCGTCATACTCGGAATATAAAAATGCTATTTTGGACTTAGACACTTGCAAAATTTCAGCTCTCTAGGTCGTGAGGATGTTTGAATTTTTTCAACCATTCACACGCGGCACGCGACACGCGTCATACTCGGAATATAAAAATGTTATTTTGGACTTAGACACATAGACATACAGACAAAAAGGGGTCGTCAAGTTAAATAAAAGTTTTTAAAAATTATGTAAGAAACAGTGGTTGGATTTTTTTTAATTTTTTAATTTTTTTTTAGTTTTAAGCGAACAAGCTGAACTTTAACTGAATGATTCAGATTGGCATGCATTTAAATTTGTTCATTAGATTAGAAACAGTTTAAGTATAATCGTTGCTTGTGAAAGTGATTCATTCCTTTTTTTTATAAAAATTTCATTTTTTAAAAACGATTTTTTTCAAAGAAGCATGCTATCGCTTGCAAGATCTATTGGAGTGATCATGCTGTTGGCAGTTATTTAAATGATCCGAAAATATATGGAAGAAAACAAAGATTGTCTGGGGGACGGATACACGAACGGACATCTCAAAATCTTAAACTGGCATAGTTCTCAAAATTCCAGACCCTAATGACCATTTCCTATAATTTCCATAGAATAAAGTTTTATAGTCGCATCTTAGTCCTACATACCGAATTGCATATGAATCGCTTAAGAAAGGGGTTAGTTCTCAAAACTCCAGACCATATCCCAGAATTTCTACAGGAACAAGGTCGCATTTTATGTGATTACAATCGAGTAAACCGCAGTGTACATACAATTATATGTATGTGACACATAGAAACTGCATGCATATTCTCGCATAACACGAAAGTGAATCCAATTTGAAATTCTGTATGGAATCGATTGCATGTCGCATCTAGTTATAAACGAAATTTCGATGCGGGAAATGAAAGTGGTGACGTGTAATTGGAAATTTATTTCATGAGTGTACATATAATAATTGTATATGGAACGATTGAAGACTGTGCGGTTGGTTTCTTTACATTTTAATAGTTTGTATATATTAAAGTCACGATTCAAACTTTGTTAAAATCAAAACAAACAAAACAAAAAATATCGTACAGTTGCTGCACTATGCGATGCTGCTTTGCTCGATATGCGTTATAACGCTCTGTTTAAAAGGATCACTTTAACTTGAACGTGATGCAACAACTGACTTTGATGACGGTCGTGATGACCAGCAGCACTCCTAATCCATCAACGTCTGTAATCGTCCAGAGTGGTTTAATCGCCTTTCAAACATTGCATCAGTGAAAAATATGTGTTGCATTATTTGTTCGCACTTTCTAATTCGGTAATAATGCGGAATTTATAAAGAAAACAATTATTGCAATTTCACATGAAATTTCATCAATAGTTGTCTTAAGCGACAGGTTTTTTGTGTTTTTTTTATATTAAGATTTACAAAAAGCTTGGAACCAAACCTCTATTACTAGTTGTGGGATATAATGCAGCTAAAGAAATTTGGGAAAACCTACATGAAATATATAACTCTAAATGTAAGGAAAATATAGTTTTGTTGAAACACAAATTCCATAATATAAGTTGGAACCGCAGAGAAGGAGTTTAGAGTTTGCTAACTGCATTCGGTAAGGTACACATGAAAATGATGCTGCTAAATTGTCCTATTGGTGAAGGAGATTTGAGTGCCCGTTTTTTACAAATGTTACCATCGGATTTTGACCATGTATATCTGAGCTGGCATGATTTACCAAAACCAGAAAAGACTTGGAAAAAGTTGCAAAAGAGATGTCTCAATTTTGAATTGCGACTGAATAATAGGAATGATGATAGTGAACAAGTTGTGATGATGTCCAAAGGAAGAAGCCAACTTTTCAAGAAAGAAGAAAATAAGCATAAGGCGCTAAAAGAGAAACAGAATCAAATATCACAGAAGAAGAAAAGAGATAACGCATTTTGGAATCATTTTGAACTGAGTGTTATACCTGGGTTTCGCAACTAAAAAGAAAGTAATTTGACGCCAGGTCTAGAAAAGGTTACATGATGGTTAGTTATGCTGATTGTGGATACAAAGTTTATTTTCCAGAAAAAATTTGTCATTGTTTGCCGTGATGTTCTTTTCAGAAACACGAAATCCTACGAAATATCTTGAAATATCCAATTTTGAGCCAACAATCTAATGATGAAATAAATTAAAATGAACAGAAATTAGAAATAGATCCAGGAAAAGAATCAATTGAGAATGAAAAGGAATTGAAAAAAAATCCAGAAAATGAGTCAAATGAGAATGAACTAGATAATGTTTTAAGGCAGAAGCCTAAGAGATAGATCCAAACCTAATACACCAACAAAATTTGTTGATTTTTCCGTTTTTCTATTAAATAAAGCGCCAGACAAGTTTGATGGCTATAAAAGGCAACGAGGTAGACGAATCTGCAATGGAAGAAGATTTTGAATCTCTTCATGAAAAATAGACATGGAAACTTGTAGAGCCTCCAAAATCCAGAAAAGTGGTTGATGGGTGTTCGTAAAGAATTTGAAATCTAATAATGATGTTCTAAGATAAAATGCTCGTCTAGTTGCAAAAGTTGAATTATTCTTGTCGCCACTAGTCTTCACTATTCGTATGTCCAGTATTATTGTCCCCGCCATTATTATCCCTACAATTGTAAAGATGAATCTCATCCAACATTTCTCTCCAATTAGCAAATTTCTCTGCAATTAGCACGGGCCCACAGACCCCCCACTTATGCGCGCCATTTAAGTCGAAACCTTTCTCTATTGCGCTGTCCTCCTGGGGTAGGTTCGAAGACTCCTCGGGCCGGAGTGTTGATCTCCATTCGCTCTTCATATCATTGCCATCTCAAACGTCCCATAAGTAGCTATACAGCTCGTTTAATTTGTCATTGAAGCTTCTCCTCGAAAACCCGTCAACGCAAACGGAACAGAAAATCGTCCGAAAAATATCACCATCAAATATTCGAAATGCTATCCATCATATACCCAATACACATCGATCATACGGTGGCCCAGACAATCAAAGGCCAGGAGTCATAAGCTCATAAAGTAATACAAAGCATTCGTCCGCTGAGTAATATATATCCTATTTTTTCAACTTTTTTTAGAAACGAAAATTTACATATTCTTCGCAAAATTTATCAAGTTCTTTCTATTAATTTTAAAACTTTGAATTCTTTTGATCGCTTTTAGAAACAAGTCGATGCAGAAGGTCATGTGGGCAGGTTTTTGCTTGAGTATTCTTGATTGCATTCGACTAGAAGTTGATGAGATACTCGTTTATAATTGTTGCTTAAATGCTCGGCTGGATGAATAATCACATTTCATAACAAACTGCATGATATTCCCCAAATTAGTTAAGATGCAATCTAAACCTTTCGAGGGGGTGTAAACGTGATCGAATAATGTTTACCCACATGTGTAACAATATGTTTTTAATTAAATTATCTACAATTATTCAACAATTGATTGATTGACAACAGGTTACATTCCATTGCACAACCAGTGGCGGTTGGCGGACACAATCGCCAAACAATTTATAACTTCAGTCCAATGATTTTCATCAAAAAAAAAACCAGTTTAACATACTCGATCGAGTTTACAAAAAATGTCTAGATACACCACATGAATAACGACTGAAAATGAAATATATAACGTCATCGAGAAAAATCCTTGAACTTTTAATTTATAGCTCACGAAAAGTTTGCCCGCCGTTGTCGTAGTCAAAGTAGAAAGTATAGAGCTTTTTTTGCCTGCTTGTTTTTGTACATTCGGAGTATTAACTTTACAAGTAATTGGTTGACTTTTAAATCGGTATTTATAGCCAAAAATTGTAAAACATTTTCTAAAGGAAAGTTTAAGTGGCTTTCCTCGATATGATTTCGAACCAATTGAAACTTTGAAGAGAATACGAGTATGAAAAAAAAATTTATTTATTACCAGTGTTTTCAAATGACTTCAAAGTACTTTTTTAAGTGGTAACAATATTAATGCTATTTTTTCTGGTTTGGTAACATTATGTTCATTATATCGTAAAGAAATCTTCTTTCATCTAACATCTTGGAGATTTTTGAATCAACCAATAAAACCTATTGCTAACGAAAAAATTGCAACGACCATCGGTAACAGATAATATTTTTCCTGCTTTTCGCTGTTTGGTCATTATTTCCACCAGCAGTGCTCAATGGTAACAGAATAATCCCGCCTTTACACCACCAACTCAATTGGAACATTCGCAGAGCTCATCAATTTACCCTCAAGCCAATATTTGGACATACTATTTAGTTCCTCCTCTAGCCACGTGAAATCTTTTAGCAAAATATATATTTCCGCATCAATATAAAGCACGTGTACACCTTTTTTTTTTTGCTCTCCCTGGTACCATAACTCCTATTTTTTTTATACAATAAAATAAAGTACTACTGACGTAAATTATTATATCGTAAAACCGTCAAGATGAAGCATATGATTAGTGAGTCTTGTGCAGTACTCATATGTCTCTGATTCGATGCAAAAGATATGTTTTATTCAATAAAAGAAAACGTGTGAATCAGTACGAGTAGCAATCTTTTCAACCGTTGTCTACTGTCTTATATCATTTGAATATATTGACTACTTCATGGACGACTTTTACTTTATCCTTTCATTTGCACAGACAAGACGATCATATTGCACAAATCCAAACTAAAAAGATCCACTCACTCTGTATACACTTCCAAGCGATTTATAAAAAAACATACAAACAGTGCAGAAAGAAATTTCATAACTTCAAGTATTCGCATGTATTTCCCAAGCACTGGCCTAGAAATGCACGACTTAATTCAATTTTTATTTCCTGAACATATTTGCCTCTGAATTCATGTAAATCTAAACTTAAAATAAGAACCCTCAAGATAAAAATTTACTTTCTTATTTGTCCTCAACCGCCTTAACGCTCAGCTAAGAATTCTACTACGCACATTTTTGTAACCTGAAAAACTTTTGCAGTGATACCATCAATAATTTCAAAGCTTTACTCAGTTTATAATTGAAGTAAAGTTATGCAATTTGAATTCGAGTGCAGCACCAGTATAGGGGCACCATTACATACAGCAGTAAATTTTTGAGGTACATATAAAAAATTGATCATAAATAAATATTTTCATGTCCGATAAAAATTGCAAAACGACTCCAAGGCTCGTATAAACTGACGTGTAATTGTCGTGAAAGGTAGGTAGAAGGGTAGGAAGGTAAATAAAGTGGTGATCCTCGCTGTACTTGCAAGGTCCTCAATTGGCATTAGAAAGCAACATTTTGATGCCACGTAGGTCTAGGAACCTATTGGCTATTTGAATGTTTTAAGTCCAGCCTGTGGCATTCATATCAATTCGAGATCAATTCGATGATGCTGTGATCTGAGAGCTTTTTCAAGTTGGCAAAAAATGGTTAACCTAAAGTGCGGAGTCTTGACTCTGCTAGGGCCGAAAAAACTAAATAGAAAGTGTATGAGAGTTTCCTTTTCATTTGCAGCATTACAACTTCTACAGAAATTATTGTGCGGTATACCCAGCTTGGCTTCCTACTGGCCAGTAACCCGTGCTGATAGCCACAGCTCTGGCAGTATCTTTCCGGGCTCTTGATATCAACTACTTGGTGGTTTTCCTTTTGTTGTAGGATGGCCATACCATTCTTGATAAGCGGCAGTTTGACAGACTGCTCCACCTTAGTTCTGACTTAGTAGTGAAAAAGGAGAGATTTTGTTCCTTGACTGAGCTGATTGGACATGGACAGTTAACTCTTTCCGTAGAGCCGGTGTCCATAGGGCACACGCTCAAGAGGTTTAAACCCTTATTATGCTAGAAACAGCGTATGCACTAAGGTATTAATAAAGGAAGCACTAAGGTATCAATGAATGAAAGAGGAGATGTGGATAGTGACGCCCTTATTTGCTAATTCGTCTGCCCTCTTGTTTCTCCCTATGTTTTTGTGCCGCCCCTACACCCATACCCAGTATCTGGTTAATCGAAACCAATTCTTGTTAGCAATGTTAATGAAGTTTGTGGTGGTCGCATGAATCGCCTTTATGGCAGCATAATTATCAACACATATGCCAACACTTCCGATTTGGGCGTTCCTTACCTTAGTGCCCTGCAGGCCTCTCTAATTGGTATGATCTCTAAAAGATGCTTAACTTAATCGGGTAACTTGTATATCGTGAAAAGAGAATTTAATATTTTCCCAAGCACTCGAATAAGACTTAACTTCTTCCTCGAGATACTTCTGGAAAAACGTGCACATGCGCACCGCGGTGTTGTAATCAGAGATTCTAATTTATGATAAAAAAAAAAAAAGAGTAATCATGAGATCAGAAGTGAGCTACGTCGGCGCATACGTAGTATTGGCGCGAATTAAAAATGTGCAAATTTCCTTCTCACTGTTCGAAAGTGCAATGCAGAGCACCAACAAGCAGTTACTCACTGTAGAGTTACAAATGAAAAATTATTTTTATTCACATACGAAATTGCCCACGCCACATTAGGCGCATTGATGCTAAGAATCAATCTGTAGGCAGATGCAGATTACCTTGGATACAAAAACATATTTTTAAATTCAAATGTAGGTGACATTTTCTAGATATTAATTGTAGAATAAACAAAGAGTGAAAGGTAATTCTCAAAAAGACAACTTACCGGAAACATTTTGTAGATTTTTTCCGTTAGCTGCAAAAGTTTACAACTATTATGTCTATATGTATTTTCGACGTAATCCAAACTGAAGGCGGTAATTGAATTCAAACACAAATCTAAAATATTAAAAAAAAAAAACACATGAAAATCCAAAAAAAATTATCAAATTAGCAGTTAAATAAGCGCGTCAAGTATCTGAAGAAATTAACAATTTAATTAATTATTTCCAATTCCGTTGAATTTTATTGTTTGCAACGGACGAGTTTTACGCAATTTTTACGCAATCACAACTAAGTTATTTAAAATTGAATTTATGCGCAAATCACTTTTACTTTCAGTCAAAGAAGATACACAGATTCATCGAGAGATAGTTGCTGAAATCTTGTTAACAGTTATTGCGTCAATTATTTCCGTTAAGATGCCCGTTCTCCTCTGATTAAACGAAATTCGGGTTTTTAAGCAAATTATAAAAATTAAAAATCCAAAAATTTTTAAAAAAAAAAATGATCAAAAAATGTATTACTATGCGCACTTTTTCTTCACCTCGCACAACGTTTTCCTTTTCGTTATTTTCTTCTCTTCTGTTTAACCGTCAAAACGAACAATTCCGCACAAGAGCTACCGATGCACTGATTTCATTTGGTATTACCACGCAGCGTTCATGCCAAAGTCACAGGTGCCTGCTGAATGCTGGCTGTTTGCCGATGCCCAGGCCCACGCCATGGATTGCAATTCGAAATCGAACTCGCGTTGTGCTACCAGTTGCGCTGCCATCATCATAGTTGTTAGTCTAATCATTACTAGTTGAACCGGTAACTAATAAACCGAAGAAGTGGAGGAACACCCGAGCATGACCGAATGTTGTTTACAGAGCCAATGTCAATGTTGTTTACAGATCTATGTTAGTGGTAGCAGTCAGTTGCGTATTCGCCTTGTGGCTGGTGTCGCTCCCTTTCGGATCAATTATTGATGGTCAGTCCGGCAGCCCTACCTCAAGGAGCTGTCTCTCTATTAGAGATTAACACTCGTCCAATAGATTTCCATGTGAATTGTGAGACTGCCAATCGTTTGTCTCTTGTTAATTCAATTGAAATTGAATTGAAATCGATTACTATTTCGACGCACTTGCATAGAAGTTTTTGATGTACATTGAGAAAATAGTTATGCTCGTACGCTATAACCTACACTCAAAAGTAGGCATTATCCACACTAGTGTTTTAACATAGAAAACACTATTGTTATTTGCTGCAGCCTCAGCAAACACACATTCCCACAGTAGTTTTGCATTGCACATGAGCTGTTTAGCGGAGAAATGGTTTTGTTTGTGTAAAAAAAAGAAGAAAGAAGACATAACAGAAAAATGGTTTTGCTCAAGAAAACCTTAACAATCAGAGAGAATTGCCCGAGAAAGGTTATAACTTAAACAAATGGAGAGTTTTGCTCAAGAAAACCTTAACCATCAGAAAGAATTGGAAGGAATTGCCAGGGAAAAGTTAAGACTTAAACAAAAGTTGCTCTTGAGTATTAAATCGAGAAACTCGACAACTTAATATTAAACTGAGTTTTTCATTATGAATTTTAATCCTTTCTTTGACACATAATGTGATTTTTATTTATTTTTCTAATACAGCTGAATTGTGATTTTTGTTTTTTATTAAGCAAATTTTTTTAATTTATTTCCAATGTATCTTGATGGAATCAATACATATATGTAACTAGAAAGTTTGCATTATTTGATTTCTTATTTGTACGGCTTCATTGGTGTCTAGTTGTATATTTCCTTCTTCTGGTTGACTTGTCTTCCACTTCCTCGAGTTCTTCTAAAAACACATTGAAGTGCATACAAAAATTGTGCAAGGCGCAGCACACATTTACTACTTGTGCCGCTTTGCTCTGGGTTCATATTGGAGTGATCTTACTACTATTAAGCAACGAAATCTGTTTTTTAGGACCCCAATTACTCTCTCCACTATGTTTATTCCTTTGGAGTGGTGCTTGTTAAATCTGCTTTCCTGAGTATTCGAATCTACTGATCGGAATGGTGTCAACAGCCAAGGTAAAAGGGGATAGCCAGCATCAGCTACAAAAACAACAAATAAGTATCTAATAAACATAAAAAGTAAGTTTTAATTACCTAGAAGCCTTGTATGTATTTGTATTTCCCCTATTGTACATATTTTCAAAATAAGTTGATGCATCACTGGCATTCCATATAAATGAATCGTGGTTAGATCCTGGGAACCTTGCGTCAATGCACCGTATACATAACTTATGATCACAATGATCACAAATCTGAAAAGACAAAATTATTACTTTCCTGTTCTTTCAATATTTCAATATTTTTCCAAGCTGAAGAGTCGGTTTAAAGGGCCGGACCGCCGCCAGTTCCCCCCGTATAATGTTTTCTGTTTGCTATTGCTTTTCGAGGTTTTCCTTCATGTTTCTATACGCTGCTTTCAGCTGTGGGGTCGTTTATTTCCAAAAAAAAAGGTTTTTACGTCATACCTCCCAGTTATCATCTACAAACATTCATTTTTGGTAAAATTGGATATACTGGGTGCGGCAATCGAAGTGTTACTAAATTAAAAGACTGTAATTTCGTCAACTATGAATATTTTTATAAAAAAATTTAGATAATGCTAAAAACATTTCAAATTTTATGTAAAACTGCTCGATATAGCCACCTTTGGTGCGGATGATAGCGTCGAGTCTCTTAAGGCATTGCAGGCTGCACGAACGTGACTTGTTGGTATTTTGGTCCATTCTCTACGAAAAGCTGACTTCAATGCGTCCACACATTCATATCTTTTTGTCGACATTTGGCTCCAAAATGGACCATATGAAGAAGTCTATTGCGTTGAAGTCTGGTGAGTATGAAGGCCATTGTTGCGAAGAAATTAAACTTGCAACGTGACTTTGTTTAAGTGACTATACATAAGAAAGAAGAAATCACAACGTGCGGCAGTTATCATGGTATAATGTTGTTGAGTACCGCGTGTATGATTTTTCTATGTCCTTTAAGAGATGATAGCCCCATACGCTAAAGTTATTATTAGCCACAGCAGAACTTTACATAGCCATGAGAGAATTGGGCATCCCAAATAAACTTAAACGACTATGTATGGTTTAAGCTAAGTAAAGATTTCCGGGTCACTATCAAACCCATTCCACATCTATACGGGCTGCGACGGCACGGACTGACCACTTCATGAGAGGAATTTGATCATAGCGTTTCCATCATATCATCCTATATATCTATCTATCCATTTGGTCAAAGTCAGCTGAAAAAATTTCCCTTAAGTTAACTAACAATAATCAGCAAAAGCACAATCCCCATTCATCTTCAACCGTCGTAATTAGAGAAAAACATTAACAAACGGGCACTTCATTGACCGTATCGTTCCACTGCAAACACAATGGGTACACAACTGTAAGAAGGTAATATCCGTTTAGACAAGGAACCTACGGAGCTGCGAATGGTGTTGATGATCAGGATGCTATGCTTCTTGTATGCATGGCACGCATGCAGTGTTGATGGGCGGATATAATGCATCTTCAGTATGGAACCGCGGAGACACACAATAATTGTCTGCATGGGGACTACTTTGTCCCCACCTTTGTGCTTGAGGCATTAATTTCAACAGCACATCACACGCAATAAACTGTCTTTAAGTGCATTTGTGAAGGACGGCAAACAAAGGCCCTAACGCATTCCGCTGTCAAAAGCGGATGCCGGCCGGCTGTGCTCGAAAAGACGGCAATAAACACAACAATTATGCCTGCACCTAAACCTGGATTTCAATCTCCTTCTTCGCGTACTGGTATCATCAACTGGTAACTTAATCTATTCCACTTAATCCAGCCCAGCTGACTGATTGACACAATATCTGTGAGATGTCGGCCGCTTCCATCGCCCGTACGCATTCGCATGCGTGCCGCACTGATATTGCTGCTATGGGTTTTTGTGGTTGCCACTTGCTACGTAAAATGTAGCAGGGGTGTTTTTTAATACATACGTGTACATATGTACATTTAAAGAGATACTTTACATTCAGTGACTTGTAGGAGGAGGTTTTTGTTGTTGCCTTGTCATGCGTAACGAGCGTATATTACGTTTCAACATAAGGCAGTCGGTCGTGTGGGGTTCATATTGTGCTTGCCATAATATGCGTAGTACAACATTAACCGACTGGCGACTATGCATGTATGTACTCGTATTCCGGTTTGTTGTCACATTTGTGGAACACGTAAATGCAGCATATTGCAACTTGCAACTTTACAATATCAAACATCAACATAAAAAAATCACCCATAAAAATTCAAATTTTTCATGTAAAATTCTCTGATAACCAAAAGTATACTGAATTCCACTATAAATGCTGAAAAATAAAAACACATGCGAAGCAATGCGTGCTTTTGTGGTTAAAAATAAAAACAACCCCCAAATCGTAAGCAACGCTACACACAGCGTATTTATAGTGTGACGCGATCTAATGCCGCTATATGGCATGATTTAAAAATTTATGGAAATCCCTCGACCAGAGGGCCGATCACTATCACTATCAAAAATAGGAAGTGTTGTCACCGGGAAAAAAACATGTGTGCAAAGTGTTAATAATATCGGGCTTTGGGAAGTGGGTGAAAAATGGATCGCAACATTCCGCGACAAGCAGACAGACAAACAAGCCCACTCATAGACGCAAACTGACGTCAGTTTGACTTCAAGTTTTGACTGACAATGTGTTGATATGAAGTTTTAAGTTCCTCGGTTCTACAATTCAGAGGTGTCATACTTAAACATTAAAATAGTTTCAGAAAGTTATAATTTATACAATATTATTCAGTAAAACGAAACGCTGAATTTAGAAATATATATATATTGTTACAAAAAGTAGTTAGTAGCGCATATAATAGAATTAGAATCCTAAGACAAATCCCAATGTAAATACTGCATACTAAAAATAAGCAATTTCAATTGCATACTTTTAGGCGCTAACAGTATTAGATTATTTGAAACTTAAAATGTAACCGCCGGCAAGTTTGAATCATTGTGTTATAGTCAAACGAAGGAGTCAAACCGGTTTGTGCGGGTTGCCCGGTATTTGTAAAAGAACATGATTGAACATGAAGTCAATTTTTAGAAGATGACTCATTACATATAAGTGTCGTTAGTTATAAATAAGGGAATAAGGGTACAATTTTCTGGATATTTCTGTCTACAATATTAGAAGTTTCCGGAAATTTATGATTGAGTATAAATAGAGGCGTTAAGCAGAAGAAAGATGGATTAGTTGTTTGGAATTTAACCAGTGCAGTTGTACAAGTTCTTGTAAAGTGATAAAGCTATAACCTAAGAGAATTATTGTCAAGTACTAGTATCATAAGTGTTTTTGTGAATTGTGAAAAGTAATCACCAATATAAATTGGGAACTTGAGATATTTTTACTGTTGTTCATTAAAGTTGTTATTTGTAAATTAATTAACTTGTGTTGTGTTTTATTTGCAAAATCCTTTACGAACTCGAAAGCCTGAATTTCGTAACAATATATATAAATATTATACATTAACATTATAGGTATATTTTGTTATGATTAGGTGCGTTCGAGATGCGGAGAGCTTCAAATACTTCGAATACTACTTGGAGTATTATCTCCAATTTTTGTGTGATAAAACCATTTGTCATTTTGTTTTTAAAATTTTACGCTAAAAATGAAATGTAGATTTTATTAGCTTGAGAAGATGGTTGGTTTGAGCCATATCTGCATTCACATCGAGATTATACCATAGAAAAAATTTGTTGAGCATGAACCCAATGCTCTAACATTCTAACCACTTCACTCCCTAACGACCGCCATCTAGTAGAAATAACTTAATGAATGTTGTTAACTTATACTGGAAAATATTCCTGAAATTCCCTTAGTTCGATTTTCCTTTTACAGCTATGTGCAAAGAAGGTGTAAATATTGCGTATAAATTAAAAAAATAATAATTTCTCTGTGATTAGTAATGTTATCTGAACTTTCTAATTTCATTAATGTTAGAAATCTATCCCTAACTTTTCCCTTACCCTTCTCTTCAACTTTAAATATCGTCATTTTTATTTGTGCTGAACTTTGTCCTACAACCTTTTCCTTTCAACTTAACTCACATTTATTGTAGCACTATTTGAAGCCCGTATAGGTATCCAAGGAAATTATTTTATTGTAGCATCATTTGTATTTGACGTGGAAATGGCGCGTTACTTCTCCTAATGAAACGAATAAGCGAATGAAAGGAAATCAAATAATTTTATGTCAAAAATTCATCAAGTCGATTTCACTAGCTTTCATAATGTAATGTGGTGTTAGCTGATTTTGCGAAGAATAGCACAAAAGAAAATATGGTATTTGCAATTGGATTCGAAAACATATGTAGATCCCGCCTTAGCGCACCGTACGTCACCACACAATAATAAAGATTATTGTAAAGAGTTCTGCGTGCTCGACTATTTGGCAGGGAGCTTCTGCTGCGCAGTAATAAAAAAAAGTAAGGATTTTTTTGTTTAGAAGAAACAAAATTATATTTTTAATATAAGTCGATGTTAATATTAATCAAGTTATTCAAAGGGTGTAGCATCTTACTTTTATTCTGATTTCAGCTTTTGCTGTTCATTTTTGTATTACTAACTTATTCTACAATGGAACTGGTTAATGTATTGACTGGCAAAGTTTTCACCGTTCCGAAGTTTCCTTCAAAAACCGTTGAATATAAATATCCTCATGATTTTTTTGCTGAGCAAGAGCCAAAGAAGCCTTTGATACATATTTATGGGGCCTCGAAGAATTTTGCCGATGTTCGAAATATCGTCAAGAAAGGTATATTAGATCGGAGTCTGAAATCCATTCACGCTATAACCTTCTTGTATATGAAGTTAAAAAGCGTGAAGGAAAGGTTGCACAGTGAATGGAAGTCTTACAATGTATTAATTGGAGCAGCTAATGCGGAGATCACGCCTCTTTCTTTATTGGAAGTTCAGGAGGAACAAGAAGGATTCCCAGACGGCATTCAAGGCATAGCCACTGCGAATGATGACAAATGGATGTGCGTATACCTGTGTGCGATCTATAGGTTAATAAATGCTTCATCGAATGCATATCGTGACGTCCTGATCAACAAAATTAAAAAAGTGTTGGTAGAAGCTGGGTGTAGGGACCAAGGTGTATCACTTCAACCGATCTTTGGTTACTTGTCTTGGGGTGACGATCAAAATTACCAAAAGATCGTGGCTGCGATCGATATGTTCTTTTATCGCTTTCCCAAAAATAAATGGCGTATCCTCAGGTCTGGAACGATAGGCTCCAGATATCGTGATTGTGCCGCCTTGACTTCGCTTCATAATCTGGTCAAACTAACGGGCTTGTCAAAAAATGATGAGGTTTTAGAATGGGTTTTTACAGAGCGTATAGCAAATGATGTGGAACGTATACTAACACCTGGGGAGGAGCTTGATAACGAATACTCTTACTTTCCATATCAAATCGATCTTGGGCTCACAACAAGGTCGCCATACTCAGCATCGGCAAACAAGTGCTTTTATTTCTTCAAAAATGCAGTGGCTGTGCTTTTGTCTGATGAGAAATCAAAGAACGCCAAAATGCTACTGGAAACTGATTTTTTAGCGACTGTTCTTAATGCCCAAATAATGGGTTATGTCTTTCGAAAAGAAGACTTTGAAGACATTGACACCGATGCACCACATGAAAAAAATGCAGTGGACTGGCTAATCTTCATGAAAGCAAGAAACTACAAATTAACACAAAAGATGAAAGATTTCTTAGAGCGCAAAAGTAGTTCTATTGTTGCACCGAGAGAGGGTACAATTGGTGCATGGGGTCACCTGTTTATTTAATTGAATCGATGTTAAGAAAAGAAAGAAAAATTTAAGTTTTACATTTACTTTTACGTACCATAAATACATTTTGAAATTGTTATGTTTTTGTATATATTATTCAACTTATGGGTCAATAAAATTTTCAATTAATCTTAATTAGTCTTAATTTATCCAATTGTTAAGAGTCTTAAGTTTACGGGAGGAGGAGGTGATGACTGTTGTTGGTACAATTAGCAAAAACCATCAATAGAGACTGATCCTCATTTGTGGTGATAAAACCTGATGTCTGCATAATCTACCAGATTTTGTGTTATCTGTTATTCAAGTTCGACGGTCATAACATTGCCTGACATGTGAGGAGTACACCTCAAAGTTAAACAATTTTTATTGACTAGATACAAATGTTTTTGTAAAGGCTAAAAGCTTATATTAGGTTTTTTCAGAATTTTAGAAAAATTTTGTCTTTTTTTTCGATGTGATTGCTTTTCGAATGCCTGAGGATCAAAGTGATACGGGAGTATTTTGACGTAAACTCCAGTCAACCATTTCCATAATTTCACCATGTTCGTACCAGTCCAGAAAATTTGTTGCAGAAATGGAAGACCCAGCAATGGGGTTAGAGCTTAGAACAGAATCCACATTCGTGTTGTACGTCTAAAGAAAGACTCTCTTAACAGTACGTCTTAAGGTAGGCTTACGGGGTAAACTGATGAGAATTAAAAGCCCCGCTATTAATACGGTTGAAATAATGGGCCGGAATGCAACTGGGTATTTCTCTTAACTAACGTTGACGGAAAAGCCAGTAAAACAGTGACAAACAGGAGGCATTCCTGCGATGTCCGAGCGAATCAATCTTTCAATATTTTGTCACCTATAAGTTTTATCGTACGGTTCTGTATTCGGTTCAGGAGACGGTGTATTTATTAGGATGAGAAATAGCAAATACATCCAGAGTGTTGACGGAATGGTTTGCATTGTCAGGAATTCGTGTAGGATCATTCACAAGTTAAGTCTAGCGAATAGCCCAGCATACCTTCTTTCGGTCGTATCTGTCCAGATTGGCAAAGCGAACCTGAATTGTGTACATTGAAATCAAAATACTGATTTCGATTTCATCATAAGGGTCTTCGGTTATAATTATTAAAATTGAATCAGACAGTGCATCAAATTTGTTAAGAGTTATGAGAGTCTTAGTTGGAGCTTTTATAAATACCAGGAACATTAGCTCCAACCAATACGTAAGTAAATTGCTAAGCCGCGATGAGAAAAAAAACAAATACAATGAAATGCAAAAGTTGAATGTTGCGATCACGATTTTAAATATATATAAAAAAGGATTACACAAACTTGCATGTTTATTATGTTAGTAAATGTCCAAAATGCCCCACATTTATTTTCAAAACCTTTTTTCTACTCTTACAAAATTAAAACGTATAGCTTCTAAAAAATACAAAAATTTTCATGCATGAATGTTATGCAGAAATATACTCGTATTATAAACAAATATGTAACCCCTTTTGGACGAAACTACTGACGCTATGTTTACTCTCTGCTGATCAGCGCGTGTAGCGAAAAAAATTGCAACACAAGCAACATTGAAGCAGTATCAGTTACGTTGGGGCGCTGCGTTATATTAAAGTGAGGTATGTTTATAAAATAAAAATAATTAATGTGGCACGTTGTTGAAAGAAGTCGTTTTACTCTCACTTACTGTGAGCCCGAAGGTCGAAGCAAATAATCAAGGCAAAGGAATGCGTGTGTTTGCTTGTGTGTCCATGTCCACTCGTACATCTCAAATTCTACCCTCAGAATTTGATGGGACCGAAACCTTCAGAGATATTAGAAAAATTACACAGTCAATACAAAATAAAAAACAACAAATAAAAATTAAAATTTTGCATGTACTAGAGAATGTACAGGAGATACATATGTGTGCAAAGTTTGGAAAAAATTAATATTAGAGCCCCTTCACTTCAAAATTTTTACAAAAACTGCTGTCACCGGAGATACACATGTGTAAAAAATTTGTATGGGAGCCCCCGACCTTGTGGCCCGATCACTACCATACTACCAACTTTCAATAGTATCTAAGTGTTGTCATCGAAGATACGCATATGTTTAAAATTTGTAGAAAATCTGGTTAATATTTAAAAAACTTTTATGGGCACCCGATCACTCCAAAAAATGAACAAATAGTTTTGTCCATCAGAGATACACACGTGTTAAAGATTTGAAGAAAATCGGGTTAATTTTTAAAAGGTTTATATGCGCACACCTCGGGCCTCAGGGCTCGATCGCTTAAACATATTACAAAAAGTAGGAGATATACATATGTATGTTTAAAAATGTAAAGAAAATCGGGCTTATTTTTAAAAAACTTATATAGGCACCCCACAAGCCTTTAGCCCGAACACTCCAAAAATTTTGAAGAAAATCGGTCTAATTTTTAAAAAATTTATATGGGCCTTAGGGCCCATGACATTTCCAAGTCCATGCAGCAAAAGTCTTTTATAGGTTAAGTGCCAACATTCAGATATAGGTTTTTTTATTCTCCGGTTGGGTTGTGGGATAGGCGGGATGTATCTGGAAATTTCTTTTGAATACCTCTTGTTGAAAAGGGATAAAACAGTGACAAGCAGGAAACATTCCTACGATGTACTAGCGATTCTGTTCATCTGTTGTTTTCGCGATATTTGCGTAACCAATAAGTTTTATCGCGCATTCTGAATTCTCTCTAGTAGATGCAATGGTCTTGGGGATGCAAATGGTCTTGGGAGCACCTGCCCAGACAATTCTGTTGTATTTAAGTTTAGGGCGAACATATGCCTTGTAAATAGTAGCCAGGTCTGAGGGAGTGAACCAAAGAAGTACATATTTCAAGTTTTAAGCAGAGGCCTCCGAATTTACTGGTTACTTACCCACTATTAAATCTTCAAACAGTTCTTCAAACTGTTTGTAAAACGACATTGATTTGACTGATGAAAATATTTTCTAGACCAATATACATAGGAGACAAAGCAGCACTAATATTGTACATACATAACATATTGTAATGAAACTATTTCTAAAACAGAATTAAGAAATTTAAAAAAACATTGTCACGATTATTATAAAGAAATATGTGGGCAAATCGGTACCATTTGAAATGTAAAATAAATATTTAAAGTGTTTCTATGGAAGCATTATTAAATCTTTCATTCTTGAAGACTGAATTATATTTTTTTTCATATAATTATTTGTAATTTGTATGTATGTATATATATTTTCAAATGTTTAAAAAGCCCTACGCCATGTTTTTTACATAAATTGCATAGAAGAAACAAACAATTTGGTTCTTATTAGACTTTTGCTACTTTTGGATCCCCAAAAATTTCTGAAATGCATCTTTTCGAAAATGTTAAACAACAGCACTGTTTCACTGTACTATTCTGTTCAGTACGAAAACGAACAACAATTGCACTATCTTATTCCTTCTTTGGAATAAGAAAACCTGCTTTTGTGCTGGTTTTCAAATTCTAATTCCTTATTCCTCGGCAATTAAAATACGCCTAATATCAATCTCGAACGATGCATCGGCAGTGCTGTCGTTTCAACATTTTCAACAGGATCCATTTCTGAAAACTTTGGGGATCTAAAAGGAGAAAAAGTCAGAGAATACCAAATTGTTTGTTTTCTTTTATGTAGTTTAGAAATACACCAGGCGTAGGTTGTTCTTAAACATTAATTTCAACAAAAACAAAAAGTATATACATACAAAATTATACAAAAATCGAATTAAAAATAATTATTTTAAAAAAATATTCAAATTCAGTAAGAATGAAACATTTCTAATTGCCTCAATACTATTTTCATATTAACACTTTTTACTATGTTTTCTTAACTTACTTAACAGTATTAAGTATATTGGTATAGTTTCATTTTCTAAAATGTAGCCGATGTTTCTAGTTATAGAAAAGGGTTCATAATACAGTATAATTTTAAGTTTCTTTATTTCTAAATGCTTCTGTAGAAGCATTAATGAAAGTGAACCAGTCAAAGCCATTATTTAAAACTAAAAGACGTTAATACAAATAAGTATTTAAAATGTCTATCTTTCTTAAATTCTCTATATTAACTTCGCTTGCCCGTAGCTGGCTGGGTAATAGAATCTTATGATCAATTTTTAACCCACTTTCTAAAGACCGATTTTATTCAATCTTTGCACGCATGTGTATGTCTAATGACAATAATATCTATTAATATTTTCTTTTTCTTCAAATTTTATACGCATGTGTATCTCGAATATTTGGAAATTGGTAGAATTTTTCCAAAGGTAGAGAGATTTGTAAAACAATGGTTGATTTATCATTAATCATCACGCACCTCGGCTTCGTACTCAAAAGTTATGTTGGGGAAAACGATACCAAAGGCGCCAAACTGTCAACCAAACTGTTGGGATCAAGAAGCAACTAAAACGTTATCTTTAAAATGGAACCGAAACAAGATTTGCACACATATACAATAACTGCGACAACGTTTTTTAATATAATTTTTTAATATAGTTTCATTACATATTATTAATGCTGCTTTGGCCCCTATGTTTATTTGGGCTAGACTTAGGAAAGTGATTTTTGCAAAGCATTGACAATAAACTGGACCTTAATTACATTTGTGTTCGTAGTTCGAATAAAAAAAAACACCAAAAAGTATTATTCACGGTCCCCCACCTCTCACGAATGTCTGTCAAACATCCGAGAGTAATAATTTGTCACGAAAAACTTCTCAATTCCCCGTTCAGATATACATGCACAACAGAAATGGTCGCAAGATGCTAGGCCTTGGACCGCAGCGCTCTGTCACGCCGAATATAATTATTATTAATAACATTTTGCAGAGCTCCGCTTGAAACTCGAAAATCATTTTATTTGTGAAATTTAAAATATATGCTAAAAATTACTACGTAACAAAACTTGAAAGTTGAAATTTTAGGGCGCTCTAACAATGGAAAACTTTACACATAAGACCTAATACAAGATTGTATGGATTTCCAACATAAAGAGTAAATTGTTTTTTTTCAACACCAAAATCCATACAGTCCTGTAAGTCTTAAGTTTTCCATTGTGAGAGCGCCCTTCATTAGTAAAAAGTAAAACCAAGCGCCAAGACACACACTAGGCACATGTGTGTCACTATCATTTGATAATAAAACATGTAGAAATATTCACTTGTAAGTTAAGTTCAATTTGAAAATTAGAATTTGCAAGCAACCAGTAGTGTTTGCAAGTCGCAAGTAGCGAATTCCTAATTTCTTGGGCGTTTTAGAATTATTCCGTGAAATTATTAGGGGATCCATTTAGTCAAAAGCTCGCAATAGGATCCAAATGGATCCGATCGGATACTTTTCGGCAGCCCTGCACATCGGCATCATCACTAGTCTATAAAGCATTAGCAATCCGACTTCCGACCGCGACCATCGTTGTTTCAGCAATAGGGCACGCCGCACACAGTCACAAACCAATAAAGATTAAAATAAAGAGTACTGCGTACTAGACTATTTGAAGGGGATTCACACTGCGCAGTAATAAAAAAAAGTAAGGATTTTTTTGTTTAGAAGAAACAAAATTATATTTTTAATATAAGTCGATGTTAATATTAATCAAGTTATTCAAAGGGTGTAGCATCTTACTTTTATTCTGATTTCAGCTTTTGCTGTTCATTTTTGTATTACTAACTTATTCTACAATGGAACTGGTTAATGTATTGACTGGCAAAGTTTTCACCGTTCCGAAGTTTCCTTCAAAAACCGTTGAATATAAATATCCTCATGATTTTTTTGCTGAGCAAGAGCCAAAGAAGCCTTTGATACATATTTATGGGGCCTCGAAGAATTTGGCCGATGTTCGAAATATCGTCAAGAAAGGTATATTAGATCGGAGTCTGAAATCCATTCATGCTATAACCTTCTTGTATATGAAGTTAAAAAGCGTGAAGGAAAGGTTGCACAGTGAATGGAAGTCTTACAATGTATTAATTGGAGCAGCTAATGCGGAGATCACGCCTCTTTCTTTATTGGAAGTTCAGGAGGAACAAGAAGGATTCCCAGACGGCATTCAAGGCATAGCCACTGCGAATGATGACAAATGGATGTGCGTATACCTGTGTGCGATCTATAGGTTAATAAATGCTTCATCGAATGCATATCGTGACGTCCTGATCAACAAAATTAAAAAAGTGTTGGTAGAAGCTGGGTGTAGGGACCAAGGTGTATCACTTCAACCGATCTTTGGTTACTTGTCTTGGGGTGACGATCAGAATTACCAAAAGATCGTGGCTGCGATCGATATGTTCTTTTATCGCTTTCCCAAAAATAAATGGCGTATCCTCAGGTCTGGAACCATAGCCTCCAGATATCGTGATTGTGCCGCCTTGACTTCGCTTCATAATCTGGTGAAAGTTACGGGCTTGTCAAAAAATGATGAGGTTTTAGAATGGGCTTATACAACGCATATAAAAAATGATTTGGAACGTATACTAACACCTGGGGAGGAGCTTGATAACGAATACTCTTACTTTCCATATCAAATCGATCTTGGACTCACAACAAGGTCACCATACTCAGCATCGGCAAACGAATGCTTTTATTTCTTCTCAAATGCAGTAGCTGTGCTTTTGTCTGATGAGAAATCAAAGAACGTCAAAATGCTTTTGAAAACAGATCTTCCTGGTACCCTTGAAAATGCCAAAATAATGGGTTATGTCTTTCGAAAAGAAGACTCTGCCTACATTGACCCCGATGCACCATGTCACAAAAATGCAAAGGACTGGCTTATCTTCATGACAGCAAGAAACTTCACATTCACACGGGAGATGTACGATTATTTCCATTGTAAAAGTGCTTTAATTGTTGCACCGAGAGATGGCTCAATTGGTTTATACATGAAACGCGCCCTCTTTTTTTTTTAATTGCAACTAAGAATCAAAAATTTGACAAAAAAAAACAGCGGTTGTCAGTTTCTTTACCATAATTACATTTTGGAATTGTAATATTCAACTTATGGGTCAATAAAATTTTCAATTAATCTTAATTGGTCTTAATTTATTCAATTGTTAACAAGAGTCTTAAGTTTACAGGAGGAGGTTGGTACAATTAGCAAAAACCATTAATAGAGACAGATCCTCATTTGTGGTGATAAATAAATGTTACCAGGTTTTGTGTTATCTGTTATTCAAGTTCGACGGTCATAACATTGCCTGACAGGCGATGAGTACACACACATCAAAATTAACCGACTTTTATTGACCAGATACAAATGGCTTTGTATTCCTTATGGTGGAACAGTCACAAACTGGAGACATTCTGCGATGTCCAAGCGAATCGCTCTTTCAATATTTTGTTACCTATAAGTTTTATCGCACGGTTCTGTATTCTATTAAGGTCTATTCTAAAATGGTCTTAGGTGCTCCTGACCAGAAATGAAAGTTATACTCAAGTTTGGGGAAAATGAATGCCTTGTAGCTAGTAGCCAGATCAAAGGGAGTGAAATATTCTTGCACCGTGTTAGAAAGCTGAGGCACTTCGTAACATTTTTTGCGACGTTGAATATGAGGTCATTCCAACGAAGCTTATCGTTGATGCACATACCAAGAATCGCTAGTTTCTTCGATGCCGGTGCCATTCATGGATAATGTCTGGGTCTTACTATTCCGTTTCAACGACAGAAGACAGCAGTTTTGGAAGCGTTAAATTCGACTCTATTCTATTCTCCACACTTTGCTATGCTGTCACGGTTGGAATTTTACCATTTTAACATACCCTGATGTTGTTTTAGTTCTACGAATGTAGAAGTGACAGACAGAAGATCGTTAATGAAAATAATAAAGAGTGTCGGAGATAAAACACAGCCCTGACGGACACCCGCATTTATTTGGTGAATATCAGACTTAAAACCGTCCAACTTGGATTACCATCCATCCTCTTTTGAAAATATATGTTCTTTGGCTTCGGCTTCGGCTTCTACCAGTCAAAATTTAATGGGACTAGTTTTAAAACAATTGTGACGCGTGTGACGTTTTTATAGGAAAAATTGGTTTTAGAATTGAATTACCCAGCGATGGAAAACATTTTTGTTTTTGTTCGGAAATGTGAGCATTAACCCTTGACGAATAACTATATTTCAATTTCAATTTAAAAGAAGTTCTTGTACTTTGTTTTCATTTATGTATTTTCACCCCATTAAGAAATCCACTATTTTCACGTAATTTTGTATGTAAAATAGCGTTGGGCCCTGCATGTTCCACTTTTCACCTTATTTTATATAATTTTGAGTCTACATGGTTCAGGGTTAACATCAAATATACGATGTAATTTCTGAAACTGACTGATCCTGAAACTCAAACAGAAATGTAATGAGCATTGCTCGCATAACTCATACACACATAACTAACAAAGTGGAGTTTTGGCTGTCCACAGGAACAAGTTTTGTTAAAGACTCTATGTGCTTATTTCTCTATGTTCCTACCTATCGAAATCTTGCAAATGAACAAATCTACACAGATTAGCTGTTGAGCTGTTGTTTTTCCGCAGTCATATTTGGTCATAAACGTTTCCTCAGTTATATCATTAATTGGGACACCATTTCTCACTGATAACTGCACTACTTCGAATTCAAACTCCACTCTCTTAACTGAGGGACCAATGTTGTTCTTATGCTCGCAGACGTGGTCACCATATACTTTGTATTGCTCTTATCTAGGAGCAGTCACAGATTTCGTGCCGCCTGCTCGGTCTAAATGAAAGCTTCTTGGGACTTAAAGAGAATTGTTCCTCTGGCTGTTGCATCAGCGGCCGGGATCATTTTCTCCAATGCCATCCCCCTGTCGGAATCCAATATAGATGTCAAATGGGCTTGATAGTGATCTTCACTTGGCTTATAACATTGTTCTTGGTCAACCTACATATTCATATCCATTTATTTGGGTTGCCGAATTTTCGAATGGCTTCATAAAGTTCTAATCTGGCTATTTTTTATTAAAGTCCAAATAAACTGATGGTTTAGTGAGTTATGGAACTCTAGATATTTTTCCATCAGCTGCTTAAGGGTGAAAATCTGATCAGTTATTTATTTGCTGGCATGAAGCCACACTGTTAAGGGCCAATGATGAATTTAGCTATGTCGCTATTCTGTTTTGAAGGATAAATAAGAAAATCTTATACGCGGTACCCACCAACGTTGTACCATAATAATTGGCATTTCCTTTCTTATGTATGGGGAACAGAATTTCTCCTCCGTATCGTTTCTTCCACCCATACTTACACTATTAGTTCATGAATCGTCCATAAAAGTAATAAACAATAGTCTGGAAAAATAACTAAGCTCAAAAAAAGATGGACCAACGACGAACCCAATGCTTGTTTTCTATTATCTTTTGCTTCGCTCCAATTACAAGAATGTAAAGCTCCATTTCAAATAAGCGCGGAGCTTTATCACGTTGCGGATATGCACAACTAAAAGCAAAAGTGAAAACACCGTAAACACACGAATACTCAGCAACCGGACCTCCATGGCGTACTTCGCCGACAGCACCCAAGGCAACGTGTGTTTGTTTTTGCAATCCGTAGAAAAAGAAACCAACGAACAGACAAACGTTAATGCACGCGCTTTGTACGCACGATGCCAGACCTAGTTCGAGAAGACAACAAGAAAAAAACGGATTATTACTTAATAATATTGAATATTGAAACCAGTTTCGCGGTCGGTCGATCCCGTCCACCATTAATCGCCACGAATTCCAACAAAATATCATAATCGAACGCTCGCTGTGTTACGCTGCGTTGTGACTTGTGATGTCACCATAATCATCAGGTGTAATGTAAAGCTTCTGTTACTTAATATCGTGCTGCTCATATGCCTCAGCGCTGAGTCTTTATCTGCGATCGATCCAGTAACGCCATGGAATCGATACCGAAGCAAAAATACCTACTGACGTCAACCAAACGGGAGTGAAAGTGCTCTTCGTATAATGTGATCGTCAATGTATGTGATTACGTTATACGAGTACGATAGATAGAAGATAGAATGCTTGACAACCCCATTTCCAGCCGCAATTCACCTCACTGTTTGCCAACATTATGTCGAACGAAAACTGGCATAATTACTCTTTGAATACCGGAACCCATTCCCGACAAATCTCTGTTGCCCTCCTACAAGCGTTCTATTAAATAATAATATTAATTTATGTGAGCGATGATGCATAAATCACTGCTCGCTTGCGGTGTACGCGTCATCATCTCATCATGCATGGAATGTGTTACGCTTAGCGCTTACCAGTCGATGACGATCAAATCTCTCTGAATACAACGACTGCTCTCAAGGCTTGAGCTGATTGATATTTGATCGTCACGGAAGACATGTACGTCGCACTATACACCAAGCCGACAAGTCAGGCAGCCACAACACCCAGGTGCAATGGTCTGCAACTACTTGGTTTGAGGAATTATTGTGAATGATTTGAGCCGCAGACGGATTCGATATTGCGGAATTGAATTGCTCATTTGGTTTACGTGCTTTGATCGTTCATTTGGGCGATGCGAACGAGGGGTCAAAACTGTGAAGGATTTTCTTCCATCCAAGTTTATTGCATTGCAATTGTACGGTGCGTCTAACGTTGTATGCACTTCAGAAAGACGCAATCTCGGCAATCGCTGTGCAGATCAATTGTAACGAACAGCCACTTTAAAGGAGTAAGAGATCATCGCTATCCAGATTAGGAGTAACGTATTCGCACATTTGGAACGTAGTGACTACTGTCTACTACTAAGCGTTCAAATATTAGTTAAGTAGCTATCTATCTAAACTTTAACTTAAAATAACTAAATATTGATGTAGGTATACCAACAAAAGGTAAGGCTAAGACTATAGCCAAGAGACCTTATTAAACCGCACTAATCCATCAACGAGGACAGTTTTTTCAGTTCACGCAATTAGGAAGAAAAGACGGGGTTAAAGTGATTGTTTTACTGTTGTATGATAATCCTTTTAATTTATAAATCAGTGGTCACGGTGCCTAAGTCGAAAATTGAACTCTAAAGTAACATGAGTCGTGCGAAGATGGCCGGTGCACCCTGGAAAACGATCAAGTGACATCACAACACATAAAATGGGTCTAAAAGTCGAAATGGCAAAGTTCCCTCACTCAAACTTAACAGGAATTGCAGGAATTCAATGTATTCGAAATAAGGATTCTACACGCTGAGGTGGTCAGCGCAAGTTAGGCGCTCAGAATAATTACGATGTTGGAGCTGTGTGACGACAATCCAGAAGAAGTTAACAAACAAGTCTCAATGGAGATGACACTAAACGAATCGCTAGTCGAAGTATTGGCGTAGAAGGAGTAAAGTAAGAAGTTCAGGGTCCTGTATCGGCGGGAAAGATCATGGCAATGGTGTTTGGGTTTTCACAATGAACCCAGTTAATAAATTAAAAGAAAAAAGACGCTACGTTAGTAAAAAAAAATCTATTTTTTATTAACAAAAGGCGTACTTTTGCTTCATTACAAGGCATCGGGTCACAAGGCTTAAATGAAGGCTATGAAGTAATGTGGGTTACAGGATTTAGCTTATTCATTTTATAAAAGTCGGGAACCAGACCCTTAGTCAATATCTGTGTTCCCAAATTTAATAAAATTATTTTCTTGTAACACATCGTTCAACGTTTTCCTCTTAAAAACGCTGGAAAGACTGATTGACATCCGAGGGATTGACAGCACTGCACACGCTCGTACGTTCTGTCGAACATTCCCTATTCTACAAGTAGGTTGCTTTCATAGCCATTGAAGGCGCGTTTAACAACATGTCAACCCATCTGCAATCGCGGATGCACTGTCGCCTGTTCACGACTCATTTGGTGAATTGATTAATATTCTGCTCACAAGTCGAATTATTAATTTAAAACTGGGCGTTACCTCTGCCAAAAGATCTGTCTGCAGAGAAATCCCGCAAGGCTGACTCCTATCTCCCCTTCTATGAAACTTAGTGGTGAATGATATGCCTAAAAAGGGAGAGCTGCGAAGTGATCGCTTATACAGATGACGTTGCTATGGCCGTATCTGGAAAGCACCCTGACAACTTAAGGAACTCCTACAAAATGCTTTCAACAAGCTAACAAGATGGGCAGATCGTTGCGGTTAAGGGGTAAACCCCCATAAAATTTAACTTGTCCTGTTCACAAGGAAATACAAAATCTCTCCTCCTACAAAGACCCTCCCTCTATATAGGGCTTTAGCTTAACTTTATCTGAAGAAGCCCAATACCTGGGCCTTATTCTCGATAGCAAGCTAAGCTGGTAGCCAAACATACAAGAAATTGTTGGTAAGGCTACAGTGGCACTCTTATCATGTAAAAAAGTGTAAAAAAGCCATTGTAATCAGTTGTAGTCTTATCATTCATTAGCTGTATACAGCGATAGTAAGACCTACACTTCTATACGGTGTGCCTTAGACAAAGCAGTGAATCGTGACAAGCTAAACAAGTCCAACGATCGGCTTATCTATGTATCAACGGAGCACTTCGTGCAATTCCCTTCGCTGCACTAGACATTCTGATCAACCTTACACCAGTCGACATTTTTAGTAGACAATTAGCTGCTATCGCGGCTATTCGCCTCAGTGCAACATCCCAGTGTACTCAGAATGAAATTAGACACTTCTCTGTTCTGAATACATTCAGGATTCCACTAGGTAATAGGCTACACCATTCCGCAACTCGAATTGAACTTCCAACTTCCAAGTCACCATCTTCTTCAAATCATTATGGGACGAAGGAGCTCACTTGGAAGATGAAGTTATACTCGTACATATTTAAACAGAAAACATCGACAGTTTAACGCCATTTGAAGGCACAGCCATTTTTCGAGCTTCCACGGCAATTACAATTGGTCTCGCAGCGCTGGATCTTTGCACAAAGTGCTGAGTAGTATTTTTTTATGGTTAGTCTTACAAATCCCAAGTCTCAATTAGGATTCTTTATTGTTTGCCTTATTTAAAAAACTGCTTAAATTATAAACTTACCAAAAATGGTTAACAAAAGCTACATTCTGAACAATAAATAATATTATACGTTACAATTAAAATAACTAAATATCAAAACAAAATACCATTCACTCTCTTATAACAACTTCATTCATGCTATCTAGCAGATACTGCCAATTAAAGCCATGTCTTCCGTCTTCAAGTGGAAGTTTGCATTGACTAGGTATCTTCCCGAGTAAATCACGGAAAGGGGTATACTTCTGCAGGCATGCAGCATCACCGACAATAATGAGCTTGTGCTTGGAACGTGTGATTGCGACTGTCAATCTTCGCTTGTCCTCGAGAATCTGAATATCTTTAAAGCGTTCCGATTTCCCGGATGAAGCGGCTCCAGTTTTGGCACACGAATAAATAACTATGTCTTTGTCACGACCCTGGTATTGATCGACTGTGTTTACTTCGACGAAAGAGAAATTCAAGAGCTCCCCTTTTGATTGATAAAATGCATGATATTGCGAGGTGAGTTTTCGCAAAATTTCCACTTGAGCTCTGTACGGAGCTATTAATCCAATACGATCAGGATTATAGCCGGAGGTGAGCAGTGACTTAATGATGTGCAAAATAACAGCAGCTTCACAATAATTTGCATATTTAAAGATGCGTTTTTGGTGCTCTTTTGAGGGACCTTTAAATACGTCAGTGCCTGCAGCGATCGTCTGCTCAGCAACCGAAGAGCTTTTGCTATGATGAATTGACGCGAATTTATTGTTGCGCTCCGAACAATCTTTGGTGTCGAGAAAAATAACCGCTTGTTCAATGTGCGTCTGTAGGGCACGTTGAAGCCATTTTTCAGGCGCCGACATCGACTTCAAAGATTTTACATTTTCCGCCTTCATTGCAGCCATTTGCACATCATTATTGGCGCATTTTAAGCTTCCAGCATAGGTTAATTCATTGGCCAATTTAGTGATTGTCTTGTTCATACGATACTGAAGGGTAAGAACCGATGTAGCCTTTTCAGAATCGAGCCGATGGAACAAGCTTTCTTCAGCTCCACGTTTTCTGGCTTCATTTGATCGGATAAGAGGCGGCAACTGATCTGGATCGCCGACTAGGATAAACTTTTTAGCAAAGAAAAGTGGGCGCAGGACAGTCGCTTGGAAAACCTGAGTTGCTTCGTCAACAATACACATGTCAAACCTGCGATGAAGAAAAATGCTATGTGCCGAGCCAAGACAGGTGACGCCCACTATGTTGAATGAGTTATATACGCGTGCTAAGTCCGCTTCTGTGCGACAATCTGCTGTAAGGGCACTCTCTGAAAACTCCTGTAGTTGCGAATTTATGCGAGTACCAGAACCCAACCGCAGCAACGGCAAGCGATATGATTTTAAGCGAAACAGGAGATTATCGACAGCAGAGTGCGTATGACTGGTGATGATCACTGACTTTCCCAACATATGCAGCAGACGAACAATTGCAACAAGAGTTTGCGTTTTGCCTAAAAGGAAATAATGCGTTGAAGTAGATGCAGCCACCAGCAGTTCTAATACCTAAATACCTGTTCCTGGAAGACCTTTAATCAGCATGTAACTCTCAGTGGTTAACGCCTTCAATACAGCTTTTATCTGGACAGTGTTTAGTGTCTTTAAAATCTTTGCTCCTTCAGTTGAAACGATCGTAGGTAAATGTTTAGTGAATGAGGGAATCTCTCGACTAACCACAATAGACCGCAGATCATTCGATCGCTCAGAGTTGCTTAGCAAGATGCCCAAGTTAGTGAAATTGAAAATGTTTCCTGATTGTGATTCATGCTTGTCCACAATAAAAGTCTCATTAGCGTATTTGTTTAGCAGGTTGCGTTCTACATTTACAGATATTGTGGTTGGTGTTATATCGTAGACTGTGCCGGAGGCAATTGCCAGTCGTTTTGTTGTACTTATTGTTACGTATTCGCCGAGAGTTATCTAAAAGAATTCCGATTAAGTATAATGCGCAAGCCTTGGATTAATATGTGGAAACATTACCTCAAACTGTGTTAAATCTAAGTCCTCCTTGTGATCGTCATCCAACTGGAATACATGCAAAAACCTTGATTCAAGTGGGTTGACTTTCTTAAAGAGTTTTAAATTTATAATTGCCCTTCCATTACTTTGACGTATCTCTGGTGAATCTGTCCACAACGATCGCATGTTGTTTGATTTTCGACCTTCCTGTTCCTCGAGCGAAAGGAGGCCACACCACTGAATAAAGTACTCATAATCTTTGTGACACAAATGTGCCGTACACTGCTCCAAGACTTTCTGCCATGGATGAGAATCTGAAGACTGCAACTCTGGATCTGTCCGCCCGAACGAGCAACAAATCGTAGAATACGGGCATGTAGAACAGGCGCTATGATGCGAAACCGGATCGGGCAGTTCAAAGGGTTGACGAAATTTTTCTTTGCTCAGGGACTGAGCTCCTTCGGGTACTTCAGACTTCTTTGTGATATAATAACCCAAATCGTTCCGTAGTACAATTAAGTCGCGCTGTTCGTTGTGAGAACCTTGAATTTCCTTCATGATGCCATCGCGTAGATAAAGCAAGAGACCAGAACGTGTGTCTTTTCCAGCAGCAGTTAGCATCATTTGGTAAAGAGTCAACTGCCCTTTGTGCTCCAGTGAGAATGTCGCTGTACCTGTCTTTAGCTCCAGAGGAATTGATGAAGGGGCATTCTGGAACTTTGTTGAATTATTGCGTCTCCGAACGCGAACTGAAAGGTCTATTTTTCCTTTCAAGCCCAGCTTGGGAATTAACAGATTTTCTTCAATGTCTTCGATCTCGGCGATCGTCCCTTTAAATACCTCTTTTCGAAGCTATAAGAGAGAGCTTGTGAGCTACCAAGCCTTTTTGCATGCATAAGCTTCTCTACCAACTTACCACCGGTGGCTCATTTCCCTCGATGTACTGATTCACAAAGCTGACAATATTCGGTAGGAATGTCCGGATGTGATCGACAGTTTCCTTGTGGGTCATCTTACTTGCATATAGTGTAAAAGCGGTGTCCCTTGAATTTAACAGCTCATCCGAGGCGGCAGATATTTCTGCATACGATTTCAGACACTTTGCAAGAACAGTTTGCCACAGTTCGTGAACCATGGACCCGATAACCATCTAAAAGCATAGAATTTTTAAGTGCCCGCTTTTAACAGACTGTACTTTACATACCACTTTACTGTTGGCATCGATTCCAGAGAAACGACTTTGGAGCACACCTTTACGTCGGCAGAATAGTGAACCGACAACAGCGGTGCCAGAAATAAGTGTGTCAGGATTAGTAACGCAGATTCCGTGTTCTGCGTTGATTTTGTAAGCCTTCAATTGCTCATCCCAAACGGCAGAAATAGAAACAATATCACCGGATTCCACTTTGGTTTGGCGCCAGGGCCCTTGTAAGTAACAAACGGCTGATTCGTTCAAACTTGCTTTCTCTTCTGACGCTACCACAAGCACCAAATCAAAGGTTTTTTTATCGCGACTTTTTTCCGATACGCGACATCGCTTAAAATCGCGTAAATCCAAGTTACCAACTGTATCTTCTTCCTTATCGGCTATAATTAGGTTTTCAAAATCGTCATCATCAAAAAGGAACTCCAAACTTTCCTCACTTGAATATTTTGTAGCGAACGATTGAGCCATTGCCGGGCAGGAATCTGTCATGGTTGGCATTATTCGCCGTTTTTTGCAAACGAAGTCGAATTTTGTTTCGGTCGGGGCCGCTATTCTTTTTACCGTATTCGTACTCATGCTAAATATTTCTTTGATTATTTCACATTTGACTCAAAATCATCTCTTGAATATTTCCCGCTAAAATCACACTACAAGCTGTCAATTTCTTCTTATGATTTATAGCGCCAGGCATATGTTAATTTAGGGTGCTCATACATTGGTAAAACCTAATTCTTATGTCGTTTTTCTTTTCAGAAAAAATCTGGCGTAAGATTGATTTTTGGCTGTCAAGTAGTTCGTTTTAAAAAAAAAAAACAATCTACGGAGATGAGATTTCCCCCCTAAAAGATCTTGATATTTTGGGAGTTTTACCCCTCTTTTCATTAACTGCAACAACAACACATGCGACAAACGAATGTAAACAAAGAATTCTCGGCTTTTTTGTTCGTTTTTTCGAGAAATAATCTGAGCTCGAGTGCAGATTTCTAAAACAAAAAAAAAATTCGACATAAGACTTAAGTTTAAACAACAAAAAATGTTTTGCTCGTTATGTTGGAAATCCATGCAATATTGTTCCGTAAGTATTAGGTTTTAGAACTGTGAGAGCACGACAAAAGATCTCTCACAACGAAAAAACATGAGACTCAATACTTATGAATCAAACTAAGTTAAACGTTTGTTTACTTTTGTATTAAGATTTATACCAATATAACGCGCGAAATTTTCTTTTTGTTTAAACCAAAAGTTAAGTTTTTCCATGGTTAGAATTCTGTTCAATCTAATCATTACAATAAATTCATTCCAACGTTTTTATACTTTTTTCAAGATGTTTTTATGTAAATTGTATTTAAAAAAATTGTTTTGATTTGTAATCATAATAACTGCTGCGCTTATTGGGTCCAAATAAATCTGTTTAATTTCTTTTTGGCACTAAAACATGGTACGAGTAAACATGGTTCAATAAAAATAGTTCACAACAGGAGCTGTATTTTATTTGCCGAAGAATAAGGAATTATAACAACAATTCCACTATCTTATTCCTTCTTTGGAATAAGAAAAATAGTAAATAGATCCTTAGTAACTTCAGATTAACTTTTATTTTTTATCTTGGTTAAAAGTCATCTTCTCATACAAAAAAGTTACCCATCATAAATAGATGGGTCTCTTTGGATAACTTTGTTATTCGAAAGATACTCTGTAGTTACTAAAGAATCTATTTACAAATGTGCCTGTAAGATATTAGAAGTTTTATCCAGCACATTAAATATAAAGCTGAAACACAATCAATTTTACTAAACATGTCGAAGTCTATTGTGAATGAATCAAATCGACTCTCGAAATTGCTATGAGCAATTTGACGTTTATTTTTATTTGTTGATTCGCTACGCTTTTCCCGGTTTTTATTATTGGATTGTGTGTTTATGTTGCCATGGCAATTGGAAAATTGCAAAAACAATTGCCGTTAGTCGTTACTAATCGTTTTTTTCCCTGTCACCCTTTGAATGCATTTTCTATTTTTCAACATAATTTAATTAGTTGCAACCGAAAACTGGTAAAGTTTCCTGCATTCGTAATATTGTTGATCCTCTGCTGGTTGTAAAGATAAAACGATAGTGAAAGGCAGCGTCTTTATATCAAAATGGATCAGCATTGTCGCCAGCGCCAACGAAAGCCACAACAAAGATATGTTTCCGTATTTCGAATCGACGGTGCTCCGATTTTGCCACCAGTGGTAAGTGCTGCTTCAGGTTGTGGTCAACTGTGCATTGAAATTTTTTTTCTACGTCTTTAGATGACTTCGGAGAAGCGTAGGCAGATGCTTAAGTTCAAGGAGAAGGCGATTGCGCTGGAAAATCAGTTCCAACAACGAAAATACATAGCTGAACAGGTCGTTGATCAGCTAACTAGTGAAGATGAGGAGGACACCTATCTAATGCATTCGAACATGATGCGGCAACGCAGTTGTATGCCACCGTCGACTCCATCGACACGCGATCAGGCCATACTTCGAAGACAATTCTCCGAGGCGGTAATTATATCACCAAAATCCAATGTCAAGGAGCGCCTGGTGAAACTTTGCAAGTCGGAAACTTTGATTTATGACAATAATTCGAATTCGGTAATAATGCCAATGGATGATTCTCAGACGAGAACAGAATCTGCCGGTGAGAGTAAAGAGAATCAAAACAACAGCATTCGAGCAAAGCCAAGGCCATATGCGGCATTTATTGAGATTCCCTCGATCTGTGTGAATCCACCAACGCCGCTTATACCAACGAAAACACTGTGTGAGAGTTTGGATGATGAAGTTGTGCTGGAGAAGACTTTGACGGAAGATCGTCCACCATTGAAAAACATTTCCAGCAAACATCCCCAGCGTTCGGCTACAAGCCCTTCTCTTAAACCCACTGATTCTATTGTAATTTCCTCATTAACGTCAACGTCCTCTTCCGATTCGCAGCTTATTCGTTCAAACTCATTTACTTTGGAAGCCCCAAGTAGTGCTCTGCTCGAACACATTCGAAATCAGAGACTCGTTTCAGAACGTCGTTCACCATCCACAGCAACCAAAGACACAATTGAGTCGAAAGCTAAACGTGTGCAAAAAGTCGAACTAAAAGCACGTCCAAGCCCAATGCGTACCGAAGCTAAGCCCAGTTCCCCATTTGGAACATCGGTAAATAATAACATAGTACTGTTCAAAAACAAACGCAGTCCGTATGAACTAAAGGCCACGACTAAAGCTAGGTTTTTGCGAAAGCACAAAACAGCAAGTGCGGCTGTAGTATCAGCAGCAGCTGCTAGCAAACAACAGAAGCAGACTGGCAAACAAACCTATAACTCCTCCTTAAAGCAAATCGAATTGAATGACATTGAAGAGAAACATCGCCAAAAATTGTGTCAACTAATGCGCTCCCAACAGGAGGAACAAAAACGGTTGCAGCTCGCATTCGAGGCTCAGAAAAAGAATCTGCTCGAGCAGTTGACAGTCAAAGTGTCCAAGGCTAAGGCGACAACTGCCTCTTCGCCACGGCCAGCGTCATCAACAACTGCGTCACCGTCACCATCCCCAACGGCATCGTCTCCAGCAGTTTCCCTCAGTATATCGGCTACAAACTCTGAGTCTTTTTTACCAAAATCTCCACTTAACTTAATTACCCAGTCACTGCCGCCAGCTTGTGCGTCAGCTGAGTCTTCAACTGCAGTGGAATCCAGTCGATGCACTCCACGTAGACGGCTGGTTTTTCGTGAGCTTTCATCGCCAACATCGACGGCAATTCCAACCACAGCTGGTGCTGACTCCTCAGTTGAACTTCGCGTAAGTTTTCAAAGCTTTTATCCAATATATTTTGTATTGATCTGTGATCCTTTCTCTCTTCATTTCTCTCTTTCCTATAAGCTTTTTTCTATCAACTAAACTTAATCGCACCCATATGCAATAACAACCAACTAACAAGAATAACCAAGAGACCAAAGCATGTGCCTTACATTTTTAATCTTCTTGAAGCTTTAACTTATTATTGAATACATTTAATATTTACTATCACAATTGTAATGTAACACGTGTGGGGAAAAACATAAAACTTTTATTTGTAAATTTGTACTCGTTTTCGTCTTGTTCATCGAATTCTTCCCAATTTACTCAGCTCCACCAGCAGCAGCAGCAGAATCATCGCAAAGCTGCGGCGGCAACAGTAATCAACGCCTACGCACGGGGATTCTTAACTCGGAGACTTATGCAAACAGAACAAGTGCAGCGAATTATTCAAACGATTCGCGACACTTTAATGTTTGCACTAAGTTTGCATATGGATTCCAATCGGCAGGCAGATGAACCTGTCGAGAACATCAAACTGAAGGCTCGTCTACTGCAACAGGTATATATGTGTATCTTTTTATTGTACCTACATATTTGATATTCTTTGGTCTTTTGTGAAGCTTTCTTCGGCAAGCGGAATGTTGCATTTGGTATTTTTCCAAACCACAATGAGGGAACGGATGGAGATAATTGCTCGTGACCGCAAACGAATGCGCAACAAGTTACTGAACTTAAAAAACAGGTGACAATGACAATGACAAAATAAAATTCAAATTCAATTTATTTAATTAATTCAATTACAGGTCACCAAGGATAGCTACGTAATAGACAAGCAATAAAATTGTGAATCGAAGGAGGAAATTATACCGCGGATGAGTTAAAGTAAATAAATAAAAACATGGACTATCATAAAACAGCCGTTTTGTGCTTTACGGAGCAAACTGATTCAAATGCCTTAACTCTGCAATACAATAACGACGTTGTTCTGACATTTCTGATTTGGAATTGGAGTTACAGTCGTTAGCATTAGATATTGGTTCTCCGCCTCCACCGCCAGTAGTACACTCTTCCTTCGGCGTTAGCACACCAATCTGCAAATGCGAGACCAAATGCCTAGGCACCTGTCGATTGATATCGATGGAATTTTCATTTTTATATCGTTCGATAGCTTTGACAAATGGATAAACAGGACGATCTTTTGCTACTGCATTAGCCACTAAATTGTTGGCATAATCAAAGAAATACTTGTGCTCCCTCTCGTAGTTACTCATTGAGCATTTCTTCTCGAATTCCTTATCCAATTTCTCGACTTGCTGACGTTGAGTGATTTGCTCCTTTATAGCTGTGGTGTGCTCAACCGCTTTACGCCCACGTTCCTTTCGCTCCACTTCGTTGAATGCAGCATTAACTTCCTCGTTCTTATGACGATTGGCGATTTCCAAGCGATGTTCTGCCATACGACGTTCCTTGGCTTCCTTTTGAGCATGCATCTCATTCATATATCTTTCAATTCGTGCCAGTTTTTGTTGTTTGTCCTTTTTTATTTTCTCCTGCTCTTGGGCGGTGAACTTCAGTTGAATGCTACTGATGTCCCGTTTGAGACGCTCCTCTTCAGTTGCTTTTATGTTTGCCTGCACACTTATCAGCTTTTGGGCATTAAGCTCATTTTGTTGTAAGTGGTCCAACCGAGCTTGTTGCTCCTGGGCGCGCTTCTGCAATTCGATATTGTGTTTTCCAGTGTTATAGACAGCTGCTAGTTTGTCTTCAATGTCGTTCTCAATGCAGCTCCCTAAAGTAATGTAATAAAATTTAACAGTTAAGGTAAAACTGAACCAGACGAGAACTCACTTAATCGCCTTTGCTCTACCATTTGCATTGCTTCGAGGGCGTTGCGTCGCAGGGCTGCCCGTTTTTTATCCTGCATCAAACGCTCACGTTCGATTTGGTTCTTGATCTCATGATCTGTTTCATCGCGCACTGCTTGTTGCTCCCTTATAAATTGTTTGGATTGCTCTGTACGTCGCTTGGAATTGTCTTTAATGGTTTGTAGTAATTCCGCTTTGTATTGGTTGTTAGACTGCTGGCGTTCGACCATCCGCTTCTGTTCCTGCTCGATCCAAGGCATCGCTTGACGCTCGAAGTGTAAATGCTCAGCGGCCGTCTTACGCCTTAGAGATTTCTCGAATTCCTCATTAATACTAAGCTGAATGGCACGTGCCTTCAATACCTCACTTTGTATTGCCGCTCTCTGGAGATCTTTCGGGCCCGGTTTTAGCTGCTGTATAAATTTCTCAGCTTGTGCGATTTTCTCACGTCGAACCTGTTCGTCATTCTCCTTAATCTTCTGGTACTCTTTCTGTTCTGCAAAATAAACATAAACTTCTTTCCAGACTTCCTATATTGCTTACCAACCTTTTCGTATTTTCTCCTCAATGCCTTCATTGCGCTCGGCAAGCTTCTGCTCCTGGTTTCGTTTAAAGCTTCCAGACCATGTGGCAACCATGTCGTCGGAGCCTTTCTTCAGGTACTCTTTATACTTTTGTTCCTCGTCCACTTCTTTTTCAATAATTTTATTCTGATTTATATTCGCAAGAATCTTGCCATAGCGTTGAGATGATAATACAAGTGGCTTTTTCACCGGAACGTTTACTTTTTTTTTACTCGCTTCTGTTAGTTCTATGGAATCGGCGGAATGTATATTTTCCATTTTCAACGGACACTTGGAAATAAAGTTGTGTGAGGTGAGAAAAACCAAAACCGAAGACGAAAAATTTTAAATAAATTTGGAAGTTGATTTATTTTGAAATCCGTTTTCCGTTTCTAACCAGTTACCGCTGAGCTGGGCAAAAAAACAAACGAACGTTGTTTGCTGTTGCCATGGAATATGTCTGCCGGACTGCTATTGTAATTTTTTTCTTTTATTCCTATTGAGCAAGTGCATTGACCTTTCAGTTGAGGGAGTTTTTTTTTCAAAACCAAAATCAAAGAGTAATTATTTACCAGATTCGTATTTGTATGAAAAACAGCTTCATTAAATTGGACGTATTACCAATTTTGTTTCACCTGGCAATACTACGAAAATTTAAAATTCATGAGTAATCCTATGTTCACCAAAGCAACTGTTGTGGTTTGGTGTTTACTCTGAGCCTAATCACCAGGATGGCAGGAAGGCAACATTTTGCTATATTGCTTTCAACAAAATGAGTTAGGTATTTTTTGTGGTTAACGGCTGATCAAAGCAACAGCAAAAACTAACCAAATTTTGGTCAATTTTTTGTTTCATGTGTTTGCCAACTAATCCATAAATAATTTTTAAAAGTCGACTCTGGTGGTGGGAAATATAAATAAAAATTTGGTTAAATATTTCTTAACCACAAATTATTTTTGGTTAACGCTAAACCATTTTCTGGTCTATCCAATGTGTTTGTTGTTGTAATTTATATTTTGTTGAAAGCAATATAGGATATATACATAAGCCTCTATGACACTACATTTCTTCTCGTCTTCAATGCATTTGATCTTAAACAGATGCTAGGTTTGTTTTTAAAGATATAAATAATAGTCTACTCTCAATGAAAGCCCTCTTCCCGTTCCCAGCGTAACAACCAACGTTCAGACTTCAAAGATTTTCTTTTTTGGCTATTGGTATTCCATAGTCTTATTAGAGCATTTCATAAATTTATATTTACTAGAAATAAATTCAATATATTGGGATCCATTGCTAATTTTTCTTAATTATTTTTACAACCTTTTAAAAGTAGAAATGTCAAAAAATAATCCAGTGGCTGAATAATGTAATCTGAAGATAATGTTCAATACATTTTTTTAACTTTTTCGCATTGTTGTGTACGTACTCGCACAAACTAGAAATGTAATTTAAAAATACTTGTACTGCTCTACTTCAATGAGTGTCATTCGGGCTTAATCTAGTCTACGTCATTCGGGAATCGAGACTCTAAGCGGAAGAATAAAAGATTTCTAGGAAGCTCAATGGATAAGTGGTTCTAATCCCAGTAACATCAAAAGTATTTTTTACGGTCCCACCTCCCGCGAATGTCTTACAAACGTTCGAGAGTAATAGGAAGTGGTATACGCTATACTCGACCCAAATAACCGCGGGTAGAAAATTTTACCCCGGACTGCACTCAGTTCAATTTTCAAAATAAAACGAACAAAACGAATACAATTTCGTGATGTTCAGTGCAATATTTTTGCACACAACGAAGTTTGTTCCATAAAAAGTAAGCCTCATTATCATTACACTCGCATACAGTTGCATTGTGGTGAAATGCTCGCGATATCGTTCATTAAGGTATGTTGAATTCGAATTGACAAAAATCTGGCGGAGGTTGATTTTTTGCTGTCAAGTTGCTGGTTTTCCCTAAAAAACCCATCGATGAACCCAATTTTTGATCTAAGATCGGATATTTTGGGAGATTTACCCTGTAATTTATCTTCGTACCTGACACAAGTTCTCATTCGATTTGTGTTCACTGAAAGCACTGTCTCTGTGACCACATGTTGCTTCTAGCAGTAAAAAGAATTAATGGAGAAAACGACGTCCAAAAGGCCGATTTTGATCTCAAAAAGCGAGTCGGAAAGTGACAAGTGTGTTCGTATACGTTCGGGGTGTTTAGCATACAATTTTATTGTTCTTTCTTTGGCGTAGTGTAACTTCAGTATACTCCCAAGAACTTGTAATATACTCCGTTCCAAAAATATTAACAGCAGCACTGCTTTTGAGCGTGACTACACAGGCGTGGGAATGAATGTCTTACTAATGAACGTTGTGGCTACACATAACGAAGCATTTCGTCAATTTGTTGTTGTTTCGCCGTACGTTCTATGCTTGCGCCGAAAATCATTTTTTGTAGTTGAATTTGGTGAATTATCGGTGGAATCAAGTTTTTTCTTTCCAACTCACTAAAAAACTACCTGTTTCACTGTTTCATTTCCATGATTGTGTAGCCAAGAAAGTGTAGTTCAAGAAAATGTTTTTCGACCAAATGTTTTTCGAGCAAATCATTTTCGAGTAAATGTTTTCGAGTAAATGTTTTTCGAGTAAGTGTCTGGATACCATTTCATTTTTACTGCTCCGACAAAAATTTCTTAAAAGCAAAAGAAAAACCACATTATGTTAGTATTTGTTTTGTTTTCTGACAGTGAAAGAGTAAATACATCAAGCAGATGACATTGATATTTCATTTTGTTTTTGTTTTTCTGTTCTATACTGTTACTGTTATTCTGTTTCTGTTCGGTCTCGCTGCCGGTGGTGTTCGCCGATGCAGGATGCAGTGTTCAACGCTATTATATAACAAAAAAAGCTGGCACAACGAGAGTTTTCTTTTCCGTGAATATTTTAAAAGATTACTAGTAGTCATTTATAAACTTTGAATTGTTTTGTTACATCAAAAGTTCCAAATATAAATTTTACTGTCGCTGAAACGCGTGAAAATCTGACTGCTCACTGCTGTGGAAGTGGATGAATTTTTTTATGTTGTGTATATTTTGCAAATCCGAAAAATTCACATTTTTCAATTATTTGAATAAATTAGTTGTTTAACGATACTCAATTTGCAGACTGTGTTATGCTAAACTAAAAGTAATTTAGTTGAGAAAAATAATCCTGCATTTGTTGTAGAAAAAAGTGAAAAGTACATACAGAGAAATCAATCAACATCTACTGGCCACCATGTCGTATACTGAACTGGAAAGTGGATATCAGGACTTGCGACAATCCTCACAATCGCAATCGACACACACCCGTCCAGGATTCTATGTCGGACATGATGGAAATGTAAATTATCTTTACAATCTTTTGATTTTTAGTCTTACATATAAGTTGCTGTCCACAATTGAAAAATCGATATTTCTCGGAAGCTTCAAACAACAAAGGCCAAGGCAATCAATGCATGCGAACCACTATATTGTTGTCTCTATAAATATAAAAAAACTCATGAACTTGAACTGAACAAGTTTTTACGTAATTTTATATATATCGGCAAATGCCAATACATACTACATTTTTGGTCTCTGCTGATTTTTGTTTTCAGTTATAAATAAAAGTCAAGAGCATTGAGGTTGTCGCCCTATTAGAGATGTCAGTACGAGTGATTCATTAAACACCTGGCACTTGGTAGCTGGGACTTGGTTGCTTGCAGTTGCTCGCTGGCATTTGGTCGCTAGCTATTAAGTAGTTGCGAAGTTGCAATATTTCTTGCATAAGTTTGCACATCGCAATACTCCAATTATCGCATGGAATTTGTAATGAGGTGAGCCATCCCATGAGACTTGCGTTGAAGATGATTAACAGCACAAATACCATAGTATGGAAATCTGAGTTTAGCCCAAGGCTTCAATAAAAATGCCAATCAGAATTACATACAAAAACAGAAAGGATTCATGATGAATGTTCCCGTCATGCTCATAATCTAAGAATTCAACGTTTGCCATTAAGAGTACAGGAAAAATAAGCATAGCTTCATATTTAATTTTAACTAATTCGCATAGAAATCGTACTCATTATGTTGTATGTAATATTTTGATGCATTTTCCAGAAAGTTCCCTCATGTAGGTGTGTAGGAGTGTTTTGTGAGCCAGAGAGGCGGAAGTTTTTCTCTGGTGGAAGATTAGAGACATCTGCAAGGGGTTTGATTTTGATCCTGCTCAATTCTACCCGGACACTATTAATGCATATTTGGCTTCGTTTCAACAATGCCTAAGCTCTGCCACTAGTCCTGTTACCCTGTCAAATCAATCCAATTCCTTTTCATTCCGCAATGTTTCCCTTGAAGAATTATGGCATGCAATTTCTACTATTAAGTCCAATGCTATTGGACCTGGTGCCCATCAAATCCATTAAACTGGTCTGTCCGTTATACTCACGTCATACTTTATACTTTACATTATTAATAGCGTGTTGACTTCCTCCTTCCTTTTCCATTGGCTTGAAACAGGGCTCATGTTATTCCCAACCCAAAAAGGGTAATTCTAATGTAATAACTAACTTGAGGCCCATTAGTATCCTCCCGTCCCTATCCAAGGTATTCGAGCGTCTTATCAAAGACTAATTAATATCATGTTTCGAAAATAGATCCTTACTTAGCCAATTTCAGAGCGTGGTTATCACTCACTGGAGTGGATATCACTGAGCTGGCTCGGAAGAATATGGACCATGGTAGGGTCACAGTTGTTATTCTTCTCGACTTCAGCAAAGCCTTCGATAGCATTGACCATTCTTTGACATTCTTTAATCCAAGCTTTCGTCGCATTTTAATTTGTCTAGATCGGCTGTCAACCTAGTTCATTGATACTTGACCAATCGGCTCCAGTGTGTCGTAGTAGGGGAGGTTTGTTCCTCCTTCTTCCTTTATATATATAAAAAAATTCACGGTGTTCAAGTCAAGGCACCCACAACGTCAACCCCTTCAAACCATTACCAAACGACTACCACCACTACCAAACCTTTACCTAAAAACATCCACCACAAAGGTCCACCACATCACAAAGTTTCAGCTATATCGGATGAACGGTCTTAGAGTTATGCGTGAACAGACATACAGACATACAGACAAAGTTTCATTTTTATACTTTAAGATTTAGATGTCGAACTAGACTATGTTATGTCCATAAAGTCTAATTCTGTCGGCGTTGATGAGATACAGCCATCTTTCTTAAAAATCATCTTACCTATCATCTTGCCTCATATTACGTACATCTTCAACAGATATTTTTCCTGCAAAATGGAAAGTTGCAAAAGTACACCTAAAGGCGATGGGCTCAGACCGATATCTATTCTTCCCTTTTTGTCCAAAATGTTGGAAAGATTATACAAAAGCAAATTAATCAACACCTCTCCACCCATGTTCATAGTTCAAGATGAGGGAAATGTTTCGTTCTTAGTTCTACTGGACTTTTCTAAAGCGTTTGACACAGTCGACCATCCAATTTTATGCCATAAGCTATCTTGGCTTTATATATAGTAGCACTGTGAAATTGATTTTATCATACCTGACAGGCAGATTACAGGCAGTGTAAATTAATAAGGTTCTGTCAGACTTTCTTCATATAACCAGATGGGTTTGTCAGGGATTTATCTTAGGACCATTACTATTTTCTCTTTTTATGTCAGTCCGCGAACTTGCGGTAGTCTATTGCTTGCCTTTAGCTCCTACTGAAATTACATTCGGAAAAAAGCGTTTGGTGGGTTATCTGAAAGAACTACTCATACTTTACAAAAACGTGTAGATTTTACAGTGCTTTCTTCAGCGGATGCGTCACACCAAAAAAAGCGACAACGACGCCAATGAACTTCTGGGTTGAGCTAATTGACAATTCGTGTCAATATCAATTGTTTCTCAGTTACCATCCAAATCAATATCCACATTAACAAATTCTATCTACGAATACTCTTATGGTTCTCTTTTGTATTCTCTGATGGTGCTGAATGCTGATCACGTTCAGGCTCAATCAACATTCCAGCTTCCACCGCATAGAATTTTGATACTAAGTCATTTGAAGAGAAATATTCTTGAACACTGCAGTTCTCTTACTACAATAGTCGCTAAAATCAGAAGCTTGCTGTTGGACTGTTTGTGTATCGTGTTCGATGATGTCAGTGCCACATGCCACTTCGAAGGTGGGAGGTTTAGTTTGGCTCTGTGCGGAAAACCGCGACGATCATATTATTGTTTGTTTGAAAATTCATCGTTCGTTAGTTTCTTATTCGGTTTGCATATATTTACGCGGTAATTTTTTTCCTTTGCCATGGAATGGACTTGGTTAAAAGATTGGTGGCGCTTGAAGAGAATCAAACATCAGCAACATCATCGCAAGAAGAAACCAGATGACGCGGTTTATGCGGTTGGTGATGGCGGTAAAAATGGCGCCCCCGCATGTGATTACCACTATGATGATGCTTATAACGACAATAACAGTGGCGATGACGATGACGACGAGGACACTGATGATATTTGCTATTGTGATGATTGCCTCAATGTAGGTACATTTTTTGCATTGTATCGCTCAAGAAATTAACAAAGTGCCCTGGTGATGATTTTATTTGTTGTCAACTGGCTAACAAATTGGTTTCAGATGCATCGCGATCGACTTAAACAAAACAATTTTAATGGCTCCCACAAATAGCGGTCTCTGTGATGTTTAAAGAGCTTCAATTGTGGTGTTGTTTTTTCTATTTTCATTGAATATTTTTACTTTTATTTCTTTGATTTTTAATTTGTTCTTTGTGTTTTCTATTTTGTATTTAACGAGAAGTTTACTTAGAAAATTTTCAATTGTGGACTACCAAACCACATAAATTTTGCTTGATCCTCAAGTACACTAACATTGGCTGCACTGACAGAATATATATTAATTCTTACGTATATCATTTTAGTTTAGTTGCTTAAACTAATTACGAGAATTTTTAAAATCACAATTAACATAATGTCTGACCAGATCCATCCTCTTCAAAAATTGCGATTGATTTGCCTTCCTGCATTTAGAGACATATTCCTTTTGCTGTCTACATAATCAGGGTTCGAATTACGACATCAATCAGTCAACGAGTGAATGAAATCCATACGTAAACGAGTGATCGAGTATTACTTTGGGATGATCACTATACTCGTCACTCGTTCACGTAAGCGATCAACATTATTCATTCACGTATTATACAGTCATGTATGTGTTATTTCGACCCCAGACTGTGGTACTTCAAAATGTTATTTAAAAAATTTGTGGTGCGTTAAATTTCCAAAATATCCAACGATATTTGGAGACCTTATTCAGCAGACCATTCAAAATGTAAGTGTTTCAAAAGTGATGAACTGATTGAGATAAATTTTTTTTAAATTGCTTTCATTAATATTGGGTTAATTTTAAAGACAGTACAGGAAGAACGTGTGTCTGGATAATATTACAACTGAAAGTTTGTAATAAAGATTTCTTAAGATGTTATTAACTTGGGCTTAGAAATTTTCTGACATTTTTGTTGTGTACTAGTTGAGTGTCTGGCGTTGCCCGGTTGGAAAAATATTGATTCGACATTAATATCGCCACCCACCCACCACATTTCGACAATAACAGTCCAACCAGCGTCTCCCGAACTTATGCTTTTTATGATGAAGATACATGAATGATGGAGCGCAAATGCAATCAAGATTTAGTCCCATGCCTTGCATAGATTGTGTTGTTTGTTTTTGCGTAGTCTTGTGAGCATATCCTTTCAATAAAGGTGCTGATGAAAATTAATGGCTTTGAAATGGATGCTTCAACCCGTTTGCAGTCATTTGGATCAGAAAAAAAAAACAGAAAACAAAAAATGCTCATCAACTAAAGTAAACTTTTCATATTCAGAAATAAAACACAAGACTCAAATGCACTATATCGGTAGACAACTTAGGCATAGCTCCTATTGATTGCACTGATTCATAAATCTTTCTCCCAAACGCAGTGCTATTCGCCCGTAAGCACTTCAGTGCTGCCTATAATTTATTTAAATTGTCTCAAAATTATTCATAAGTCCTCGCTTCATCACTTGAGGTGAAAGCCTTGCTGCAGCGAAAGAAACTTCTATGCATTTTCTAATCTATCAAATCTGCTTAGGACGCCCCTACTTTGCTTCACCTTGAACTCGATGTGAAAAAAGCATGAATTATGTACCAATTCAAGGTTCAAGTTGGTCGCGTCTGTTGGTGAATATGTGCATGTCTGCTTTCTGTTGCATCGCGACGAAGGTTTTATACTAAAATTTAATTAAAAAAATTATATCTGTGATCTTATCACCAGATGCAAGCGATAATAATTATTGATAGTCATGTTAGAGAAAAACATAAACAATCGTATCAGTAGGGTAATTTTATTTACTTGGCAATCTTGAGGAAAATTAATTTTATTGATTTAAGTAATCATGCGACAACTGACAAAGGCAAATAACACTTCGACTGAGCACTCACCGATACCATTGTTTGCTCAAGTGTTTTGCAGGCTAGCACTGATTAACGCTTATCGCCTAACAGAGCTCTCACAATGGAAAAACTCGATACTTAAGACTTACAAGATTTTATGCCTTTCCAAGATAACGAGCCAAACCAAAATCCATAAAATCTTGTAAGTCATAAGTAAGGAAGGAAGTTTTTCCATTGTCAGAATCTGTAACTATTATTGTCCTGCGGCGATGAACTTCGGTTCGGTTTATTTATTTCGATAACAATATTTTTGCTTGTAACCGAGTTTTCCCAGCCGGGGTAAGATCAGGGTGACCTGAACCCTGGATATAGGTTGTTACAATAAATTTCTTTATGTGGGACTTTTCATTCAATTTCTCATTTAATTTCATTAGTAACGTTGAGGTAGTCGTAAGCCTTGACGAAGGCCTATGTGCGTGAGCCTTAGTGCGCCTTTGACGTGACGTGTGCGAGAGCCTGAGCGTGAATCCTATGCTATGCGTGAGCGTGAGCCTGTGACGAGCGTGCACCCTGAGCGATGAATGAGCGTGATCCTGAGACGAACGTGCACCCTAAGCGATGCGTGAGCCTGAGATTGGCGTGCACCCTGAGCGATGCGTAAACGTGAGCTTGAGACGAGCGTGCACCCTGAGCGATGCGTAAGCTTGAGATGAGCGTGCGCCCTGAGCAATGCGTGAGCGTGAATGATGTGAGCCCAGACGTTGCGCGAAAGGAAAGAGACGTAGCCGACAGAATGGGCCAAGAGTGTAAGCAGCGCACTACTGCTAGGACAAATGTCGTAGTCTGAGATTCTGATGCATGTACACGATTTACAAACTGGGGTGATGAAAGGGTCGGCAGCGAACGGCGGCTGTGGGTAAACGTCGTGGCCTGAGTTCTGCTGCAGGTACACGAAAGTTAAGTTGCTGCCTCCGGTGCATATGTATACGAGGTTACAAATAGGATAAACTCCTACCACGCAGAGCTATCTGTATTCTTCAGAAATAGGAAACTTCACCTCGCCCCCAAAAATTATCAAAAATATCAAGAAAGTCAGCTTGACATTCGCATCAACAATTAAATTATTCCTACAGTAAATAACCCCAAAATATTAGGAGTCATATTCGACAATCTCCTTACCTTCTTTAGGCACGCAACAAATATTTACAATAAAGTGAAAATAAGTGACCAGTCGTAATAGGGTTCTAAGAGCCCTAGCCGGATCCTATGGGGTAAGAAAAAAAAAGACCTTCTTACGACGTATTGGCCGTTCAATTATTAACTACGCGCGCGCCGCCCCAATCTGGATGTCATTTTTAAGTGACACACAATGGACCAATATCCAGTCCAGACAATAGAGCCCACCGCATCGCAACTGGGTACCACTCCATAACCAACCCCGATCATCTTCATGAAAAAACGTCTATTGTTTCCGCCAGACAACATAATGAACTGTTCTCAAAACTACATCTCAGTAACAGCAAAGCATCGCATCTCAAAAAATATCAGTGAGCGACTAGCCCAGGCTTCGTTTCGAAATTATTGCGGTTTCCCTTATGTGATCTTACTTAGCCAGTTTTTTTTTTGTTGTAATCATCTTATAAAATTATAACCTTTAATATTTTTACTTTCTCTACAGGGCGATATTGATATGTGTGGCGAGAGTAACGATGGAATGGACTCAGATTGCAGTATTTCATCAAACTCCGGCAAGCAGGTTGTTGTCGGTGTTTGTGCCATGGCCAAGAAGACACAGTCGAAGCCGATGAAGGAGATTTTGACGCGCTTGCAGGAGTTTGAATACATAAAGATGGTCGTGTTCGAAGAGGATGTTATACTGAAGGTTGTTTTTTGGTCAATTTATAAACCAGTTGTTTGTTTGTTCACTACACTTGCATCTTCTCCACAACACAGGAACCCGTAGAGAAATGGCCAATTTGTGATTGTCTTGTGTCATTTCATTCGAAAGGTTTTCCTCTGGAAAAGGCCATCCAATATGCACTGCTGCGGAAACCATTCGTTATCAACAACTTGCACATGCAGTATGACATTCAGGTGGTAAACTCTTAACAGATAACAGAAAAACAACCAGTTACAATTTGCATCTTTCTATTCATCTTTCGCAGGACCGTCGGCGTGTCTATGCTATTTTGGAAAGCGAGGGTATCGAAATACCACGTTATGCAGTGTTGGATCGGGACTCTCCTGATCCGAAACGTAAGCTAGAGAGATACTCTCTATGCACACACAAAATACACATTTGTTAAATAATTTCATAACTTTCAGAGCATGAACTAATCGAATCGGAAGACCATGTTGAGGTAAATGGCATCATCTTCAATAAGCCATTCGTGGAAAAGCCTGTCTCGGCCGAAGATCATAACATTTACATTTACTATCCAACGTCAGCGGGTGGTGGCAGTCAGAGACTTTTCCGCAAGGTTCGTATTGAAATTTACTATGCAGCAGTCGACGCTGGATTTTCTATTTGTATTTTTCTTTATTTTCTCGCAGATTGGAAGTCGTAGCAGTGTCTATTCCCCGGAGTCCAGAGTCCGAAAGACCGGTTCCTTCATCTATGAAGATTTCATGCCAACCGATGGTAAGTTGATTCTTTTGTTCCTTCATTAACTACTGATAATACCTTATCTGATTAAAGTTACTGCATTTTATTATAGCTTACTATGTATTTCAATATGTATATAATTATATTTTTTGATTACCTTGTATTAATTTAATTTTTCGAAAGAAAGTTGTTTTTCTTTTCTTTTTCTCTGTTTTCCTCTAATTTGTGTTATTGTTGTTGGTTGACAAGGTTTGGCTTTGGCTTTTCCTATTTTGTAAGTCTCATATTTTTTTCTGGTGTCTGCTGTCTGTCGGCAATCACGAGTGTAAGCAGTACAGTCCAACTACATAATATTTGTTTTTTTTATTTTTTATTTATTTTTTATTCTTGCATTGCTTTACATTTATGTTTTTTGAATTGCATTTTGTGTTAATCGTTTTTTTGCTTGTGCTTAAGTATGATGTTATGATTTGTAGTCGAAAATTCTTGGTCAAGTCAATGATTAGAACATGGTTATGCAATTTTTGCATCTAAGGTGTTGCTCAAGATCTGAGAGTTTTGGATTTAAAGTTAAATTAGAAAAAAGGTTGGTAAATCGGCTGATAAATTTTAAAACAAGAAGCAAAAAATAGCCGCTATTTTTGCTTCTTGTTTTGAAATCCTGAACCTGACGAATTGGAAAACCAAAAAATAAGACCGCATTTACCACATTACAGGTGAGAGAAGTGCAAAAAAAATAGAGCCCATTCGTGCTGTGCGTGTTATATTTTACACACAAATAAGAAAGGTACCTGCAATTTAAAGCTAAATCCGAAAGGCGAGAGAGAAAGGCAAGAGAGAAGAGATACTTATTAGTTATTACTCTCTGGCGGTTGTCAGACATTCACCACCAAAAAACCTTTTTGTTGTTTTCTGCGATTTGAACCTTGAAACTGTCACCAGTAGTCCGACGCAAAAATTTCATTATTTTCAATTACCTATACTGCGTATCTCTCGTATTTTATTATTTTCCTGGAAATATTCCTCGTTTGTCCTATTTCTAAATTTTAAGTTAATCTTTAATTATACAAGTAGATGAACAGATGCCACGGGTTCCCCACAGAGTCAGCAGCTGCCATCATCTTCTAATTTTAATTTCTTTAGATGCCCTTTCAGCTTGCAATGCCCTGTTAGGAAACCCGTAATGTCCCAATATCAGGCAAGACCTCTTTGCGTTAAAGTTCCCCAGCATTTACTTTGCTTCCCGTAGACGCGGGAGATTCTCCCATCGGCGGCTGCCTTACCTATACTGCGTATCTCTTCCCGCACTATGCGCTACTCTATGCCACCGTAGTGTTCTGGCCCTAAAAGCGGAGTTTCTGTTCTTTTATTAGCAAGCCTATCCGCTTGCGATTCATGTTAAAGGGGTATGCTACCGAGAAAGCTAACTGCAGGTGGTCTAGCGAAAACACTTCAAGTATTTGATCTTTTAAAAAAGAATGCGCGCATCGGTGCTATAATAGGTGTCATCACTTGGGACTGTCATAAATAAACATGCAGCAAGGCTGGGGTTTTCTCGAACGACTTCTGCAGAGCTGCATGGTGGAAAAGACCACTCTCAACCTTCACTGTACGTGCCCAGCCATTTCTCAAAAACTTTAGGTCCATCTGGAGATTCCTTTTACAATGACCCTAATGATCCAACCCATACTGACATTAGTCATCACTTGCGCTTCATACAAAGCTCCAAATGGTTCAAAGAGAAGTAGGGAACATTTTTCTCAATCTATGTGTTATCACAATGAACCATTCTGATCTAAGTGTGTCGGCTTTTCTACCGACTGCCACTTTAACCTAACCTTACCATGGTTAAATACAAGCAGCCCTTGTCCTTTGTTTGCCCTGAAACACTTCTTTAGAGCTCGTCTACCGAGAAACACTATTGATTTCGTTCTTATTGTATATATATGCGTTGCGGAAACTGTTATTAGCAGCTACAATTTAACTCATTCGCAGCACGATACCTTAGCTGTGGTCACGATGTCAAATTCTAGGACTATGCATGCGTCACTCAATCCGAGAATGCTGACCTTAAGGCGGTTCATTTCACATTCGACCTGCTTGTATATTCCTGTTCCGTACACAGAACGAACGTTCCATGCTTCAATTTTCGTGCGTACTCGGTATCCAGAAGTAATGTCTGCAGAATTAGAAAGATTTCTTGAGTGTCTGGCTGTTGATTCATTATTTGTAGCGTCTCGATTACCGTTGTTAGACGGAAGATGCCGCACCCCTAAATCCAATGTGCGTTTTACTAAAGCTGTTAGGACCCTGTAAGGATTCACCAAGGTTTGACTACCTCTGGAGGACTCAATACCGTTTGTTGTCATTTCTCATGAGGCTTTCCAGGATATGGCTTTTGCCATTTCTCATGTAAAAATGATCCTTATTTCACCGTTGGGACGTTCATACCGTTAACCACCATATGCAGTTCCTCCGCCTTTAGAGAGTTTTTGTACATTCCAAGGACAAGATCGTGCCCTGACCAGCAACGTTGGCTTGTTTGCTTATCCAGGCAAATAGTGGGTTGCCTTTAGCGTTCGTTTGCGGTACCACCTCGAGGTGTACATAGTAATTTTTCCTTCTCTGATATTAGGTGCCATAGTAGTATTAACCCAATCTCTCCAGTGCTTTTACACAACCACTGGTTCACTTCTTTCATTTTCGCCATAAGCTGTTCATTTTTAAAAAGGAAATTGAAATTTCCTACAAAAACCGTTGCCGCTTTATTCCACTCACCCAACTTTTACAATTTAAAGCAAAATTAATTTAGAGTTACATAAATATAAATATTCTTTGTTATATTTTAACAATTTTACTTTTAGCTTTTGTATTGTACATACTGATTTAGATTCTATTTATATAGCGCAGTGGTACATCGATGATGGACCGCACCATATACATACTTATATGTACATAGCTGATTTACGACGGTCCGCATTGCATTACATACATCTCCCATTTTAGTAGTTTGTTCCCTTCACAATCAAACACAAATGATCGCTTACCAATCACAATCCATATTTTATACAAAAAAAAAACAACAACAACTAACTAATATGCTAATCATAACAATTTTCTCGCAGCAATATCAAGTCAGAAACAAAACCGAAAACTTGAAAAATTAAGTTGTGTTGCCCCCCATCCCTCGTTCCACTCATTCAGCATATAACAGCAGATGTGGTGTTATGGAATTAGTATGTTGTACATTATTAGATTCCTTCTAATGAAGAGAATCATGATATTCAAAAATCCATACTCTAGAAATTGCAATGTATAGATCAATCACATCACTCCATCACCAACTCCACTATCTCCTCCTCCAGTTTCCAAGATTCCAGCATTACTTTTAAAACTCAGTGTATTTTTCAGGTACGGACGTTAAAGTATACACTGTCGGTCCGGACTATGCCCACGCGGAAGCACGCAAAAGTCCAGCCCTTGATGGGAAAGTGGAACGCGACAGCGAAGGCAAGGAAATCCGCTATCCGGTGATATTGAACAACGCCGAGAAGTTAATATCGCGCAAAGTCTGTTTGGCCTTTAAGCAGACCGTGTGTGGTTTTGATTTGCTGCGGTGAGTTGTTGTGAGAGATCCACTTTTTTAACTCAATTGTTGTTTTGTAAACGCTCTCATTTTCCCAACAACAGAGCCAATGGCAAGTCGTTCGTGTGTGATGTGAATGGCTTTAGTTTCGTGAAGAACTCCAACAAATATTATGACGATTGTGCTAAAATCCTCGGCAACATGATACTGCGAGAGCTAACGCCAACGCTGCATATACCCTGGTCGGTGCCCTTTCAACTGGATGATCCGCCCATTGTTCCGACTACATTTGGTAAGATGATGGAGTTGCGGTGTGTTGTCGCTGTGATACGTCACGGTGATAGGACGCCCAAGCAAAAGATGAAGGTCGAAGTGCGACATCCAAAGTGAGTGTAGTTGGTTTTTCTTTTCTTTTCGAATGACGTCCTTAAAACTTTCAACATTACTCTGCAGGTTTTTTGAAATTTTTGAAAAATACGATGGCTATAAACACGGCCACGTGAAATTGAAACGTCCCAAGCAGTTGCAAGAGATCCTGGATATTGCTCGTTCGCTACTGGCCGAAATACAAACAAAGGCCGCCGACTCGGAAATCGAAGAGAAACAAGGAAAGTTGGAGCAGCTGAAAAGTGTACTGGAAATGTGAGTCTTGACAGAAAACGATCAACTGCTTATGCTTTGTGTATGCAGTAAAGAGACACAGTGAAAAGACTCCTTGGTTTATTACCTACCAGTAGTCAAAGACAAATCAAGCTGCTACTCTTTTCGGCTCAATGCCTCTTTGTGTGGAAAGGGTTTGTGAAGAAATATGCGTAATGTAGGAATAGGTAAAGCTAATAGACAGAATTTTGAAGGAATGGTCTTAATCATCACAACCGCAGACATAGGCTTCATCTACTTCACACTGCTCTTCTCATCTAATTGGTGCTGCATCATCTACTATTAACGGCCAAAGTTTTTCTTTTACAGCACTGGACAGCACTGACTTAGTAGAGAGTATAATATCCATAAAATCAAATTCGTTCGGCCTTCAACAAATACACTCATCTTTCTTAAAAATCATCTTACCTATCGTGTAGCTCTATATTACGTACGTTCCTACAAAATTAAAGGATGCAAAGGTACTGCCCGGCCCCAAAACATCTAAAATAGATGAGTTTAGACAAATCTTAATTCTTCCATTTATGTCCAAAATGTTTGAAAAAATTATACAAAAACACATAACTCAACAGCTCTCACCCCATAACATCGTAACGCCTAAGAAATCTGGATTTCGGCAGAAAGCCAGCTGCATAACAGCCATAATAGGCTATAAGATAACATACGGCATGATCTAGATGAGGGAGAAGTTTAATTCCTAGTTCTGGATTTTTTTTAAAGCGTTTGACGCTGTCGACCATTTAACTTTATGCCATAAGCTTTCCCGACATTAACCCTTTGAATCTAGCTCTCTGAAATTGATAATATCATAGGTGACAAGCAGACTTTCTCCATACAACGAGTTGGAATCCTCAAGGATCTATCTTAGGGTCATTATTAACAAGCAGACTTCAGGCAGCTGTCTTTCAGACTGTCATACTCTCTCTATACAACGAGTGGGGCTCCTCAAGGAACTATCTTAGGACCATTATTATTTTCCTTGTTCGTAAATGAAGTCCCATCCGTTGGTTATTACAGTTCACTTCATATGTGCGCTGACGATCCTCAGCTGAATTTATTCGAGCATGTTGTGACATGCTGTGAGTAAATGAGGATCTTTCAAATATAGCGCTGAGGTCGAATAGTAATGGACTACCGCGTCTTCAGCGTACCGACCAAAACAGAGGCTTTGTGTTTCCGCTCAAAACTCTGCTGCAAAACTCTTGAGCATGTGTCCATAAAAAACAACAACTAGGAATTCAATTGAATTAAGATTTCTCTTCATGTCCAGGTATGGCCACTTTTCTGGAATAAATCGCAAAGTTCAAATGAAATACCAGCCAAAAGGACGACCACGCGGTTCCAGCTCCGACGATGGTAATTCTGTCAAAAATTGTATGTATATTCGGCCTTTTTTGTTTGAAAATTGTCCGCGATATTTTGTTTTTTTCTTTTCCTTTTCCTTTTCTTATTTTTAATGCTCGATACCGCTTTGCTTGTGTCTAATAAAGCGGACACCCCAAAGGAGCCATCTTTGGTGTTAATTCTTAAGTGGGGCGGTGAATTGACACCAGCCGGACGCATTCAAGCAGAAGAACTTGGAAGAATATTTCGCTGCATGTACCCGGGTGGTCAAGGAAGGCATGATTACTCTGGTACGCAGGGGTTGGGATTGTTGAGGTGGGTTTGGTGTGATGAAACATTTATATTGATAAATCATATTATTCAACTTATACTTTCTTCTCTTGGGAAGCGCAGGCTTCATTCGACATTTCGTCATGATTTAAAAATTTACGCTTCGGACGAGGGGCGAGTGCAGATGACTGCAGCTGCATTTGCCAAAGGATTACTCGCCCTGGAGGGAGAATTGACGCCAATTCTAGTGCAGATGGTCAAAAGTGCAAACACTAATGGCCTCCTTGACAACGATTGTGATTCGAGCAAATATCAAAATTTGTTAGTGTGCAAGAAAACGAAACAAATTGTTTATGCTAATAGTACTTTCCCATTCTCTTCTCATTCAGGGCTAAAAACCGATTGCATGAGCTCATGCAAATTGATAGGGATTTTACGCGGGAGGATCGCGAAGCCATTAATCCTGGCAACAGCATCTCAATTAATCAGGCCATGGACTTTGTGAAGAATCCGGTGAAGTGTTGTGCCCATGTACATTCGTTGATCAAAGAACTGATGTCTATCATCAGTGTTAAAAAGGACGACCCGAAGACGAAAGACGCTATCCTTTATCACGGCGAAACATGGGATCTCATGGGCAGACGTTGGGAGAAAATCGAAAAAGATTTCAGCACCAAAAGCAAGCGGTTTGACATTTCGAAGATTCCCGACATATACGACTGCATCAAATACGACTTGCAGCACAACCAGCATACGTTGCAGTATGATCAAGCCGAGGAGTTGTACATATATGCCAAGTACCTTGCCGACATTGTCATTCCACAGGAGTACGGCCTGACGATTCAAGAGAAACTCACTATCGGACAGGGAATCTGCACACCTCTGCTGAAGAAGGTCAAGGCAGACCTTCAGCGAAATATCGAAGAAATTGGCGAGGAGAGTGTTAACCGTTTGAATCCCCGCTATAGCCATGGAGTTTCAAGTCCTGGTCGTCATGTTCGAACGCGACTCTACTTCACGAGTGAGAGTCATGTGCACTCACTGCTGACGGTCCTACGTTACGGCGGATTACTCAATGTTCTCACCGATGAGCAATGGCGCCGAGCGATGGATTACATTTCAATGGTCTCCGAGCTCAATTACATGTCACAGATTGTAATCATGCTGTACGAAGATCCTACGAAAGATCCCTTTTCAGAGGAGCGCTTTCACGTTGAGCTGCACTTTAGTCCCGGTGTTAATTGCTGTGTGCAGAAAAATCTTCCCCCAGGCCCAGGCTTTAGGCCGCACTCTCGTAACGATTCGGCACACTCGAAAAATATTGTAAGTAGAAGTTTGTCCGATGCGTTATGCGGTTGGCTTTATGTGCACTGAACAGCACTATTAATGCGCAGTGTACCAGAAAGCCGGCCGCATTCACTCGTCTTTTTAGTCGTTCGACGACAGTCCTTAGCACAACTTTTGATAAAAGAATCCATCCGGTGGTATAAAAATAAATGCACAGAGTCCTGAAGACATCAATCCCACAAGAATCGATGAGGAGATCGACACAAACATGGAGGAGAGTTGTTCGTACCCTCATTCTAAATCCCACTCGGAGGTGAACTCTTTAAACAAATAGACATACAGGCACAGTGAGCACATCTTCATACGAGTTTACCGCTAATTTTTTAGGAAAACTCCCCCGAAGAGCAAGGCGAACTGGCGGCTCTTCCAAAGGCACCAATCCGCACGAAGCACTTGAAATCAAAACCGATTCCAATCGGTGCACATCACACGGTGTCAGGCCATGAGGCCATGGATTTGGCCAAACGACTGAACGAAGAACTTGCCGCTCAACAGGCTAAGCAAGCCGGCTCGCTGGATACAAATAGAGCCGTCAGTCCGGACGGTGAGCCACGATCGCGCTCCTATGAACAACGACACCCGAAGGCAAAAGGTAAACAACAGATTTAACAGTTTTTTCGTTTGCATTTCCTTTTTTGTTTGGATTGCTCATAATAACACGATGGCATATTTTTGTGTTTGTGTGAGACGGACGGACGAGAAACTAATTGTTGCTGTCGCTGTGGATCGCAGGATGATAACACAATCGAACGGAAAACTAACATTTCTTTTCATTTTGTTATATTTTTATTTTGTTGTTGTCGCTTCGCATGTTTTTGGAGTGAGTGAAGTTTGAAACTTGTAACTAAAAAATAACCTAAATTGTGGTTTGTCGATGGATTCACCGAAATTTTGCAATGGAGCACAATGAGTTTACAATTTTGAGGCACTAAATTAATAACAAAACTAAAAAATCTGTCCGCTTCCTTAGCACTGACTTACTTTTGAATCTTGATGAAAATAGTTTCCTGCCAGTTACTAAAGTCGCTGGTTGGCTCTAGTTGTGATTTCCTCTTGAATAAACTTTAGGGCTTTGCTTTTGCCTTAAGCCAGTGAAGCCAGTGAAGAAGAATTTAATTTTTCTGCCTGGACACACATAGAAACAACGAAGCAGCGGATGAGCTCACGAACAAGTGGACAGAAACTCCGCTAGTAGGGCTAGAACCATTCTGTGACATAGGATACCGCATAATATGGGAGGAGATGCGCAGAAAAGTTTTGTGATACCATAGTCGTTGCACTAAATATTTCCAAGACATTCGATAGAGTCTAGTATCGAGCTCTTTTTTCTAAAAGAGGGCTTATGGAGTATTTCAAATCAAAAGTTCACTGTAATAACGCTGGTGTTCCCCAAGGTATGTGCGCCAACAAAAAGCTTCGTTAAAACGACCGCATTTTCGTCATTTCCATTGCTTTTAAAAATTTAGGTTTCCTAAAATGGTCCTAAACTAGGATATATCCGTATTGTCTGACAGTTATTGGTGACAGAAATATCTGGGAGACACTCGATCGAACAGAATGTTTCCTGCATGTGTCTGTTATATCGCTGTTACAATCATTGGTGTTGAATGGAAATAGCCAGAAGAATTCCATCCTTCCTCCAACCTATCCGCATTAATCGCAGTATAACTCAGGGCTCCTAGGCTACTATTAAGCCCATTTTTTGACGTACTAACCATTGCAGAGATTTTTTCTTAAGCTACTCTTCAATATAAATGGTCAAGTTTCCATAGGTAGAGTGGTTAACCACGCTGCACTTCCGTGGTCCTCAATTAGCGCTTGAGTGCGCCATTTTGATGCTATAGAACTCGACAGACCTAACAATGGATATTTGACTGATTTAAATCCAGTCTGTCACGTTTAAATACGAGATTAATTTGATGATTCTCCAATCTGAGAGATCCTTCATTTCGGCGAAAAATGGTTCACTTAAAATGCGGAGTCTTGACCCTGCTAGGGCCGGACAACTACACTTAAAGTGTATGAGAATGTATTTCTCATATGCATCCTTACAGTTTCTGCAAAAGTTGTTGTGTGTACCCAGCTTGGCAGCATGGATGTGTATTATCACCTCTAGGCTCTTCAGCATCAGCAAATTTCTTGTGAACCACGCAGTTAAAGAAAACCCCTATAAAAGAAAAGTATGGTTACACGAGAAAGCCGACTGGGACTGCCTCAACGATTTCTTTAGGAATATTAACTGGCCACTGGATGCCATATCTGATACGATCACAAACATAATCCAGGAGGGTATGAGACAATTTATCTCTTCCAGGACTAAGTGTATCAAACCGAAAGAAAATGTTTGGTATGATTTAAGCTGCAAAGAGGAACCGGGAGGTATGCTTTCGGTTATATAAAGAAAACTCCACTGTCAAATTAAGACGAGTCAGAAATGATTGCAATTCCTTCCTTAGACGAACCAAATTCGACTGGGACCAGAAACTGAGACAAAAAATACTTCAATGTCCCAAAGTTTTTGGTCATTCGTGAAACGAATTGAAAATACTGTCTCGTCTTCAATTCCAACGGTCCTTCACAATGACATTCCAACTGTCAGCTTTATAGACTGCTTGCTTCATATTTCGCAGCTAGCTCCACGCTACCAGATAGCGCATTGTCGCCGCCGGTACTTGCAAGAAGTGGATCCAGTCTATTCACAAATTTGGTGAAAGCAAACTTGTTGCACTCGATATTTCCATTGCATTTGACAGAGTCTGGCATCAAGCTTTTTTGTCGAAAATGAATGAATGAATGCCATGCAGGCCTCCCTAACTTTTAGAATCACTGCCCGCTTAATCGGGTAGCTTGTATGACCTTAACATCCGAGAACCTGCACCGACACCATCCTTCATCTTGTATTCGTCAGTAAATATTATTGCAATAAATTGCCGCGTTACTGCCCCATCCTTCGAGTTTCCCCTGGTATGAAACTCGACGCCGAAGGAGCAGTTGAAACTAAATCTGCGGATGCAGTAGTCAGAAGATGATGGTATCGTATCTGCAGTATAATTACAGCGCTCGTATGGTGTAGTAACAAACCACCTAGATTCTATGAGTCGTACTGCAATATGCCTGATGAAATCCATTCTCCCTAATTAAATGGCCTCGATGTGTGTAGGATTTTAAGGTTTTTAAAAAGATATCTTGATTCCATATTCCCCTGCCGTTTAATTAGTTTTCGGTTTTAGATTTAGGGTTTCATTGCCGCCTAAGTGGGATTTACTACGAATTGTTTATCGACAAATATGCCAATCTTTGACATTTGTAAGGGTAATCAGTGATCTGTGCATCAAAAGAGCAACTATTGACCAGTTCTTCTCTTCTATAGTTTTATGAAATTTATTTTCTGCAATTGATCCCGGGCGCATCACTATCTTCACACATGAAGCCACGCCTCCCTGTTACCACCACTGATCGGGAGTAAACTATAGCCTATAACATTCCTCTACTTGGCAATAGTCTACATTGAAAATTTCGTAATAATCGATTTGTAGATGTGACATTCCATAAGTAACAACCGCACAAAATTTAATTTTTATTTATATAGATTGATTGATTGATGGTTGATATTCCTTGTACTTTAATCATACCATCAGTATTTGGTTCATATCGAAAAAATTTAAATAACCTCTCCTTTGAAATGCGAAAATTGTAAACTCATTGTGCTACCAGAACAGAAACGTTAACAAATTAATGAATGTTCCATTTGAACGATTGCATTAAGCTTTAAAAGTTTATGTAGTCTGCGAACGCCACTACTTAAGCGAGGCAAGTAATAAAACGCAAAACGTATGAAGAAGGACATAAAAACATGAACCAGGTTTAATTTGTGAGTTTGGTTTCCCTCAATTTTTCGTTTCGTCTTTTGCAAGAGTAATTCTATTCAATTATATTTCTTTCTTTTTTCATTCTCTTTTAATTACCAATAATTCTAAATAATTTCTTTTCTATGTGTCTTTGACGAGCGCGAATAATATAAAAAGAGCACACAAAAAGAATTTAATATAAACATCTGGCCGGGAATTCCGTGTATTTGGCTGAAATTCGTCGTCGTCCCGGCGTTTAGTCGTCAGGTCATCGGAAGTTAATTCCTCGCGATGTTATTTGTGGATTGCTTTAAGCAAATTTCTCTGCGGAATTCGTTTGTCCGCAGAAAAATTTGACTCACGAATAATGGATCGTTGAATCCTTTCGTGAACATTGCGAGTAAATAGCTTCCGTTGAATTTGGTGGAAACATTTAATAATCCCACGTGCATTGATATTTATAAATGGTATAATTGCTTACTTGGTGGACTAGCTTCACTGTTTTAGTTGGTTTACATCTCTATCTCCTCTTTTTTATTCTTCATCTGTCTATCTCTTAGTATATTGTGTATCTCTTAGTGTTTCTGCCTTCTCTCTGAGCACTGAATTTAGTGCCGCAAATTCCTTCAGGATTAATTCTAATAGAAGTCTAATCAAGAAATACGCCGACTTTTGTTTTTCTTTTTCTCAAAAAATCGGTATTTATTCGTGATTATTAATGTTGTCGCTTCAAAGTAGCGTCCCAGTCTTCAGTCATCCAAGAAATGCACTTCTGCCATCAGAATGTACTTCTGGAATGCCATTTTCAGTCATGCATTTAGCTCCTCAAGGGATTTGGTCCTTATCTCACAAATGTTGAAGACGCAGGGAGGCCATGTCCAGTCAGAAATTTAATTTTATTAAGTGGAGTACTCGACAAACGCAACATTCTACATTTCTCCAACGGTGCTGCACTAAATTCCATTCTTAAAGAAAAATATAATGCAAATTCCTATACAACCATTCGTTGCGTACAACTGTTTTGACTGAATAAGCCACTCTGTGTCCCACCTGTTACAATCGAAAAATTAATGTTTTATATTTCCAAGACTAATGCTGTTTGTCTGATTCAGATTTTCGACTAAATCGCAGACATTTCAGTTCAACGTAACGCTATTAACCACTAGACGGCTAACGAAAAGTCTACTGGCGTTAATTTGACCAATTTTTCATTAAAATAAGGAGTTTTGTAAAAAATATTTTCAATTCATTACAACCTAAAAAGATAACATTTGTGCACTGACCCGAAAATATATGAGAAACCATTTTTATACTTCAACCGGCCCACCCTAATACATACACTGCGGTTCACTAGATTAGAAGCACATCATTTTGGGAGAGAAAAGTGATATTTCTCCAGTTATATATCAGTAAAGAAAAAAGAAATGATGGTGAAAGTTAGAGTAGCAGTGCCATAATAAGATATTGCAACCCAAACCATTACGCCCTCCTCTCTGCTATGATGGCGATTTAAAAAGAGCTCCTCTTGTCTTAGATCGTGGAAGCAAAAGTTATAGCCATCCGGTCCATCTAAATTGAACTTTTTTTTATCAGAAAATAATACTTTTTTCCAGTTATTCCAGTGTTCCTTGTTGCACATCCCAGGTCCTATGGTCTTTCACGAATTGTAGGCGTTGAATCTTTCGCGAAGCATTAAGTGGTGGTTTTTTCTTTTAACTCCGATTGAGGTACCTCCAAAAATGCATTTTGAACGCATCAACCGCTTCTTAAGGTCTCAAAAAACGTTGGCCTTTCAATTTATTTTTGATTTGCGGAAATAAAAAGAAGTCATTGAGTGTCAAATCAGGATCATACGGCGGATGACCCATTAATTCGATGTTTTGGCCGCTCAAATATTCAGTTGCTTGTGCCGATGTGTGAGAGCTCGCATTGTCGTCGGGCGTTGGTTTTCCTTATTTTGCCGAAGACTTCTGGCAAACAATTGGTTATGTACCATTCAGAATTGTCCGTTCTACGGTTGCGACATGTTCAGTTTTTCCGAAAAAACAGGCGGCCATTTGCTTTGCAGTGCGCGAACATCTTTTGTTCGATTTGGCTGATACCGTCGACAACTGATTGGTTTCTGACTCATACGCATAGATCGAAGATTCGTCAACTGTCGCAATGTTATAGACATGTTTTGAAGCACCGCGATCATATTTTTTGAGCATTTCTTTCGATAGCGGCGGTATACACAAACGTCCTGAATAAATATACCGTTTAAAATGTCAAACTTTACTATAGAGACGTCAGTTACCAGATGGCAGCACTGACGTGGCCCTATCCCGAAATATAAAATGCAACCCTCGTATATTGCTGTGGGAATTTTTCACAACCCGTCTTATGTGTGTAACTTGCTAGGTGCAGCACTCTATTTATACAACAAGAGGGACAGACATTCACAGCATTGACGTGCTAATTCCACACCGTGTTACTGATGTATCCTATAGATTATGCGCACAAATTAAGTTCAATGTTACCCTCGATAAATAAGGAAAATAAAAATCCGACGCATGCTGCTGCTGCTGCTTTTGCGCTATACAACGAAAGTGGAAGAAGTGTGTTCTTGCTACTACTACTACTGATAGTTTCATGTTCCTTAGATCTGTGTTGTTGTAGTTTAACGTTATCACAAAATTAGTGAACTACGAGTATAACTAACAGCACCACAGCAAAACGTCTTTTTTTTTAATCAAAAGCGGAGTTTTTAATTTCTTTTGTACTTTTCTTTTCAAATAAACAAACAAACGAACTAAAAAACAACAAACACAACATTCCAAATCATTTTAACCGAAAACACATTCATTACAATTCACGAATCACATAAATAACACGCCACGCTTCAACGCATTGCGCCACGCTCTTGACGCAAACCCTTACATCCTCCCCCACTAACAAATTCTTATGCAGTCAACAATCCCGCAGAGTTCAATGAAATACCCAATTCAAGACGAACCACTAACCACAGCTCAATGCAAATACGTGTGACCGATTCGTTGTCGTTTTTCAAAATCGACTCATCGACAAATGAGTTGCCTCTATCCGACATTGATTTCTCGCAGAATCCTTGCACACCGGAAACGCTTATGTCGTCGCCACATGCGCTAGGTGGGAAGCCACAGTTGCCAAGCAGCAGTGGCAATACTTCCTGTCTAACATTGCGTAGGCAGGAGAGTGGCGAGGACTACCCATACCTAATGGGGCTGTACCATCGACATGGTGGTGTTTTCCCGAAAATGTCTCCTCTTGCCACCAATGAGCGTCCACTTTCATGTACTTGCCTGACGGCAGAGCCGCCCACAGACGCAGCATCAATGTATTGTGCAGAGCACTACTACAAGTGCCGCTCGAAAAGCATTGCCGGTATTGCATCCTCTAGCGGAAGCCTCATTTTGAACTCGAATCCCTTTGCTACTGCTGCTGGTGGAGCTGGTTCATTTGATAACGATCAGCAGTTGCCCCTCTCCGCACCTGCTGCAATTCTAAATGTGGACTTTAATTGCATTCAAAGGCAACCAACTAGTCAGGCTAATAACAACCGATTTGTCCACCTTACCAATTTAGAATCGAATCATATGCCATTTGAAAAAAACCGAAGTAATCCCGTCTCAGACTTAGATTTACCAGCACCGCAGCTGCAAGAAAAATCACGATCAACACCACCACCACCACCACCACAATCAGCTCCGATTACCATCAATTATCCATTTAGCTATCCACTTCCATCTGCTGCATTGAATGTTTTCGCCTCCTTAACCGATCGATCGACGAATGTCAGTAACAAAATAATTATTGATTGTCCAACACGAAATAACGATCATCATCCGATCCATCTCGACGACGCACCATCACGACCACTTCAACCACAACCATATATCTTGATAGACAAATCCTCACCTTTACCATCACCATCACCGTCGCCATCACCATCACCATCACCATCGTACACTCCCTCTCCATTACCATCGCTCCCGGCAACACCTACACCTTCACCATCACCATCACCATCACCACCATCGTCCTCTCCATTGCCCACGACGACACCAATTCGAAATCCATTCCAACATCACAACACCACGCCAAACATAAGGGTCAATAGTTTTCAATCGAATCCTACTCTTTCACTGCAACAACAACAACAACAACAACAACAACAACAATATCATCATCAACCTTCAAATTCAAATTCAAAAAATTCAGATTGTAATCCAACATCAACTTCGAGCTCATCGTCGGCATCGTCTCGACGCCAAAGGCACAGTATTGCCGGCCAGATGACATATATGAAAATGTTGGGATTTGGCGGATTTGGCAAAAAGATGGCCACCAGCACGAACAGTCTCTTTAGCACGGCGGTCATAAGTGGCAGTTCATCGGCGCCCAATTTGCGCGACATGATACCCAGTACAGCGACACCATCAGGTAATTTTTCCAAATAAATTTTTTTCGATTGTAATTTTTTTAAATTTAGATAGGTATGTATGTATATTTATTTTTTGTACAAAGAATTGTGCAAAGTGTTGTTCGGTTCTTTATTTTCTCTAAACGTTTTATTGTTTATATTTCTGAAGTGTGTAATAAAAAGACCTCCGCTTTAAAGGACATACAAACCAATTTTAGGTAATGCCCGTCCGACACTTATATCTCTTTCCCATTGAACAATTTACCATACCCAGGGTAAGCTGTCAAAGTAAAATGGTTTTGGTAGTTTTCGTGGTAAGCGTGTGCAAATGAAACGGCAAACCGAAACCACAAGTGAGAAATCTTAACTTTACCCAGCAAATGAAGACAGATATTAATTTTATTCTCATTTGACAACGATTCGAAAACGTATTAATAGTAATAGCCGCCAGCCATCGGTATCCTCTGTCATCTCATTAAATGGGGAACGATCCCTCACAAGGGACTCAGAGAACACAACTTTTTTTTTGATTTGTTAGCTCTCTTTGTTTTGTCAGTAGACTTTGACAGATTGTTGTGCTTACTCTGAGCCTAATGGAAATCTTAATGCGCCCAATAAAAGTCTCAAGTTGAACATAGGACTTCCAGTCGGGTTATGTCCTCTAAGTAAACCGACCTGCTCCGACAGCTCCTTTAGATATTCCTAAAATGAACTTGGCGGTGTTTTTTTTGGCCTAACCAAAGTGCTAAAGTGCTTGGTAGTTCTAAATTATGTATGTTCCAACAGTGCTCCTGTTCGGCTTCCATACATTAAGGAATACCAATAGTTAAGCATGCCTGACTTAAGCCTAACATTGGTTCAGAAATATCGCAAGTATCACTTCTTGCGAATGCATCAGCAGATTCATTTCCTGTTATTCCTAGAACGGAACCCAGATAAGAGTGACGGAATTCTGTCGTAATATAGAGTTCAGTATTCTCTTACATTCCTGAACAATTTTCGAGTTTACACAAGGTGATTCTTATGCTGGCTGTCACTACAAAGTTTCATCCCAGCATCTTTTTAGAGACAGCTCAGTTGGCAACTTGTAAAATAGCAAATTTTTCTGCTTGCAAAGCAGTTGGCCATTTCCCAAGAGCGAATGCCTCATTAGAGCAATCCTGCCCCAGTTGCTTCATCAGTAAGGGAACCGTCAGTGAAGAATTTTGGTTCGAATTCCCTGAGGATCTCAATTGAGTTTTTCCAATTTTTTTTGGTATTGAACTTTACATACACTTATGAACATAAAAAAGGGTACAGTACTGTCAACAGGCACCAGGAGCGACGGAATTTGTGGAAATTGGAATTATGAATTATGTGTCCATGCACACTATCTTATGCCCATCATGCCAGACCTTATTCTTTCGAAGTCGACATATAGCTTTTACCACTTCCATCTGAATAACTAAATCAAGAGGTGGAAGATTTAGCAGTGTATTGATAGCATATGTCCAGGTAGCGCAAATTATCGTTAAGTACAACCAGTGTACCATTTTCGGACCAACTTTGGCATCCTCTAGCCACTTCGACTGTAACTACATCGTCCATAGGTAATTAATTTGGTTACTTTCGGTTCCACTCCATGCCTTTCAGCAGAGTTGCACATCGATTCAAAGGTAACGTTGTCAAAAGCTCGCTCAATATCGATAAACACCCTTATGGTGAAGACTTCGTCCATCATGCTCTTTTTAATCCTGAAAACAAGATCATGAAGAGCGGACTCACAGGATCATACACGCTGATAGGCTGATGTTTAATGAGTAGTCTCTTTCGGGATAAAGGCTACTCGTAACATTGCAAGTTATTACTCTCGGAACGTTTGTCACCCATTCGCGAGAGGTGGGAAACCGTGAAAAATACTTTTTGGTGTTACTGGGATTTGAAAAACGAACCTCCTGCTCAGTAGCCACGCGCATTTCTGCTAAGCCACGGCGCCCACTAGCCTTCTTTAGTGTTGTCTTATATTCTACTACCAAGCGCTTTCGAAATCTGTTTTCAATGCTCTATTTTAAAAACCTCCCGAAGACTTAGCGAAGTTTTTAAAGTTCACTGTTCCACCAGGGAACAGTTTTCCCCTTCCACGCTGTACACAGCGTTTAACGGGTATATTTTCATTGCATCATTTTACAGCCGACTGTAAACTCGCTTTCTACTGAAAGAGCACAATACGTCATTCTTCCAGCCGTTACAGTAGAGTACATTACGCCAGATTGAAGAGGACACTTCTCAGATTCCGTTATAGATATTGAATGCACTTGATACTGATCTGGATATCTTTACTCCGCTTAAACCATTGGATAGTTTTACACTTCAAAGCGTTCCATACAGGAATGGACCTCTTTTTTTTCTTGCAGAACCGAACCCTGGTTGTAGAGCCAAATATGGAGATGATTAAAGTTTAACTAGCTCTTTAAGTTTGTGTATATTCAATATGCTTTTCAGTTAAGTAAAGAAACACTTTGCACAATTTTTTCTAAATTAGCAAACAGAATAACTATGTAAGGTTACTGAGCAGCTATAAAATCATATAAACGAAGCGAAATCTAATCACACTCTAATTAGGAGTTCTTGAAGGATTCGGCGGTGTTCCACCTATTCGACCATTGGAGACGCTACACAATGCATTGTCACTGAAACAGCTGGACATGTTCTTGGAGAAAATGACGGTAGCGCCACTATTCAAGACGCCAGCATCGTCGCCACCGAAAAACCCATCGACGCCTATACCAACGCCAGCAATAATGGCAGCACCAGCAGCTCCCATCAATTTGTTGCCGCCGGACGAAAAGACAGACGCTGCTACGACTCCCACCAACACCCACAGCATTGCTAGTGCAATTGAAGCTGCAACTACAACATCACCAATGGCTAGTGTGGCCGCCGGAAACAGTGTTGGTTGCAGCAGTAGTAAGTACGAAAGCGATGTGTAGTGAAGTTCCATAGTTAAGAGCACAAAGAAGCGTTTTAGCCAAAAATTTGTTAAAATTTCTATATTTGTAGAGTCTTGTCTGCATTCTTAGGTTTACATTTGCCATTTATGTTTAAAAATAGAAGAAATAACAGAATTGCTGAACACTGCAATTGTTTATTTTTTTGCTCTCTTCTCGTTATTTTTGTTCACGTACTTATCAGTAATTATTTATGAAATTTTGCGCTTTGTTCGTTTTGTTTCTCATTTTTCTTGGAGAAAACTAAAACGTTATATTTACTATGCATTTGTAATGCAACTATTTACTGTCTATGCTAATTTCAATAAAAAAACTGAACTTGTAAAGTCTTGATCACTTTTTCACACGTTTATCGTAATGTAAGTATGGGCTGAAGAACACAATCAATGCTTCGTTATTAATTATTGTTTGTTTGTTATAATCTCGTATTTCGAGTCTCACAACAATTGTTTTTTGCACAAATGTTCTTAATTCATTTAGTAATTTACAGAGCCAATATGACGTTGGCACGAGCTGCTTTCCATTTATGTTTATTGCATGCCTAAAAGTTAATAAAAGTTACTTTTTACATATACATATATATTTTGTTAAACTTAATTTTTACTCTCGTTTGTTGCTTAGGCTGTTCTTCTTCTATTTAGGAAATTTTTCGAAAACATGGAGTCGGGATGGAGTTCCCCAGGGCTCTGTTTTGTCCCCAACACTTTTTCGTACTGGTATACATGATCTCTTCTCTGTTACTTCTAATCCAATTCACTCTTTTGCTTATGAAAGCACTCTTAGCTTCTCATATAAGTTTTAGGAACATGTGGAACTCAAACAATTCCATATGTTAAGCTCGAAAAATTCTGACCTGGACAGCATAATAAAATGGGGGAGAAGTTAATAGAGTAGGCACAAAAGACACCAGATACAATGCTGTCTTCTGTCATCCAAGCGAACCGTAAACACTAAGCCATATCCATGAATGGTACTTGAATCACGGAAACTGAAAAACTCGCAATTATCGGTATGTGCATTAACGACAAGCTTCGTTGGAACGACCACATATTTGCCATCGCCAAAAATGCAGCGAAATGTTGAGGTTTTCTCACAAGGCGCAAGAAATATTTCACTCTCTCTGATCTGGGTACAATATACAAGGCGTTCAATGAACGTTCAATGATCAGAGTCTTGGATCACTTTCTTTAACGCCAGTTTGAAGAGGACGCTGGCTAGTCCATCTGCGTGTTGGAGCCCGTTATGTGCTTGATAGTGATTGGATCTCTTTACTTGGCTTAAACCATTGGTCACAGTCAACCTGTATTATGATTTCATAAAGTTCTACTTTGACTATGACTATTAAAGTGAGTTTTGGAACCCTCGAAATTTTTTCGTCGCCTTTCTTAGGTTGAAAATCTGATTGGTTGTTTATTTGCCTGACATTAAGCCACTATGACTAGCGGTAATCTAGGACTAGGAGGTAATCTTATACGCGGTACTCATTTTATGTACCACGATAAATGCTGGACAAAGTGATATCTTCTTTCTTATGTATGGAACACATAATGCCACTTCTCCAGTCTTCTGGAATCGTTTCTTCCTTCCATATTTACACAATTAGCTTATGAATTAATTGGTGTAGTGCGGGCCCTCCAGAACTAAGCAGCTCCGCTTGTATTGAGCTTTCAGCACAGCATATCTCACAGCTTAACGCTATCATTTATAGCTATAATGACATACCAGTACGGATGTATACGTCAATGGATCCAAGGTACGCTCTGGTAAATAGTTATGATAGAACGATGAACTGCATGAATTTTTTCTTTTGTTATGGACATCAAGAGTATGAAGTATTCGTATAATTCTGAGTTCGTTACTATGAAACGCTTTTGTTTGCTTTTTCTCACCATCTCGTTAATTAGACGTTCTCTTTTGTTCTTTGCTCTCGAACTACTGCTCCTTAATTCTGTTTTTTGTTTCGGCGCCTGTGCAACACATTCCACATTTGCATTTTATTTCCTGCCTGAAAATTTGAACGAATGTCACAATGCAAGTAATTCAGATTTTCGCATCATCCCAGAACTGAATTATTTTTTATAAATTGTCAAAAAAACGAACAAAAAATTCAAACCCCATTTAAGTTTGGAGCAAACAGTCGAGCTTAGCAAGCAGTACGGAACCATCGTCACCGGCTATTTCTGACAGTTATTCCCATGGAACACCCAACGCTGAGATGTCCATCAGTTTGACCAGCACTGATGGGTTAGTATTTTTACCACCATCACCAACACACCATCATCATTTTCTCATTTCATCATATACTCGTATACATACATATATAACGGGTGTTTTTTTAAGAGGTTGCCGATTTTTTTTTTGAATAAAACACATATAAAATTATGAAATGACCAATATTTTTTTTTATTTGGTAGATAATTTTTTGGCATTTAACATTTAAACACAATTTCTGGCATATGGCTACCTCGACTATTTTTCACAAATGTCATTCTGGAGGTCCAATTTTCCAGCACTTTTTCAAGCATTTGAGGGCGTATGTCAGCAATGACACGTTGAATATTGGTTTCCAAAGCGTCAATCGATTGAGGTTTATCCACATAAACCAATGACTTCACGTATCCCCACAAAAAGTAATCGAGTGGCGTCAAATCGCACGAACGCGGAGGCCAATTCACCGGACCATTTCTCGAAATAATGTTGTCGTTGAAAGTTTCTTTCAATAAGTCGATTGTTTCACGTGCTGTATGGCAAGTGGCACCATCTTGTTGAAACCACATTTCATCCATATCCATATCTTCAAGATTTGACAACAAAAACTCATTTAACATGGTTCTGTATCGATTTCCATTCACGGTAACGCGTCGTCCTTCCTCATTTTTAAAGAAATATGGACCGATGATCCCACCAGCCCATAGACCGCACCAAACAGTACATTTATCAGGATGCATTGGTAATTCTTGAACGGCGTGTGGATTATCTTTGCTCCAAATGCGACAATTTTGTTTGTTGACGTATCCATTTAACAAAAAATGCGCCTCATCACTGAAGAGAATTTTACGGTAAAAAAATGGATCTTCGTTCAATTGATTTAACGACCAATCACTGAAATCACGGCGCAAACGATGGTCGTGTGGCTTTAATTCTTGCACCAATTGAATTTTGTATGGCACCAAATCCAAATCTTTACGTAAAATTTTCCATAAAGTCGATGGACAAAGTCCAATTTGCTGAGCACGACGACGAATCGATAAATTGTCGTTTTCTTCGACACTGGCCTCAACGACAGCAATATTTTCTTCTGTACGAACTCTTCTCATTCTTGTCGGTGGCTTGGCATCCAAAAGAGTGAATGTAGACCGAAATTTGGTAATTACGTTCTTTATGGTGGTCTCTGACGGACGATTATGTGCACCATAAAATTCACGAAGTGCTCTATAAACATTTTTAATTGAACACTGATTTTGAAAATAAATTTCCACGATTTGAAAACGTTGTTCTGGAGTTAACCTATTCATAATGATTTGCCAAACAATACTGAGTAGAAATGCCACTTTGAGCTGTCAAAACAACTGTCATAAAATAAAACGACATCTATCGGAAAAACAAACCTCCTAAAAAAACACCTTTTATATTTGTGTTCCCATATTTGCAAGCAAATCACCGCCAACGCGCCTCACCGCTACAAAGGCGCACCTGCAGCACTCTTGACGATATTTGAAACAACAAAAAATTTTCGTTTGTTTGTCGTTTTTCCCCCCTTTCTGTGTTTCGTCCGAATCTTAAGATTCAACATTCTTCCAACAGCTGAAGACTTAGCAAAATTTTTTCCACAAGTGGACGACGACTTGAATTCTGTCTACGCTCAGCTAAACGCGGATGTCATGGACATGGATAATGATGCGGTATTTGTGGGAAGCGCAGATGCCGAGGAGAAGAGTTGTTGCTTGACGCCATCAGTCAGCATGTGTTTAGACATCAGCACTATGGCAACGAAAGGATCCATTTCACTCTCCATCGAGGTGATTTGCTTTGAGTTGTGGAAAATTTAAAAGTTTTTCTATTTTTTTCACCATTATTTCACTAGGGTCTGGAAGACGAGGACGAAGCAACACTGTCGGCTGCAACTACTCCATCGCTTCCAGCTGACGATATCAAACTGGATCATGGCCATCAGGCTGGAGAGGAAAGCTGCTCTGTTTTATCTTCAGCACCTTTGACGGCCACTTCCGATTCTTCAGATCACAGGTTGACCATCCGCAAGCCAACTGACCCAATATCCCCTAAAATCCAAAAGAAAGTCAGTTTATTCGAGAGGTCAGAATCGCTGGCAACTCTATCGCCACAAACGCGTCTAGTGCCACTTGCCGCTCCGCCCAAGTTAACGCAGACAATTCGCCGGCGAAAATTTGATGATCTTTCAACGAAAATTTTCAATCAATCGACATCGAACTCTCCAGTAGTCCCCTTTGAAAGCAACACGCTCAAGAGGTCTGCAACCAAAAAGGACAACGAAGACACTAACGTCGATTTATTGGATTTATCGAACTCACCAGTAGTCCCTTTTGAAAGCAACACGCTCAATAGGTCTACAACAAAAAAGGACAACGAAGACACTGACGTCGATTTATTGTCCAGCCGCACCCGATCTTGTTCCAATTTGAAAAGCACTTCCTCATCTGGTTCGCCACAACGTCAGTCACAACACAACAAAACGTCACCACATCCAGGCGCCGTGATCGTCAAGGAAATTTTCATTGAGCCACCCAAGCGGATAACACGTAGTTTTCACGGCAAGACACAATCAATGGACGCTGACTTTTTGTTGAACGACTTTCTCACTGTTCCTACCACTTTAACACGTCAGAAGTCATCAGCTAGCGCTAACAGCAGTTCTAATACATCGCCCTCACCGAAGTCGCCACGCTTCACAACAACAAAAGTGATAGATGATCCCTTTATGACTTAACTTTTCAACAAGTAATTTGCTAGAAGTTCGTCTACTGTTAAAAGTTCTAGCACTAAGATGTTTCAAAGACCGCTGCTGTCTAGTTTTGTCTTTTCGCATTTAAAGTTTAAAAGTTCTGTGAAGTCAAGGATGCTAACTGTAAATAAAAATCGTATTTTTTTGCTCTTCATTTATTCCTTTTCATTAATACTGGTGGCCAGTAATCCGGAAAAAACGTTCTATCAAAAGAGCCAAATCTGATATTCAACCCTAAAAGTATACATACAATGAAATGTAATGGTTGTTGCAATATTATTAAAAAAAAATTAAACCCTAAAAGTATACAATGAAATGTGATGGTTATTGCAATTTTTTTTAAAAAAATTCAAAACCTTAAGTATTTTTATGTTATGATTGTGATAATTTTTTTAATTAAACAAATTAGAGAAGGAAAAATAGTTTTAATGACATTCTGTTAATTCTTCTCTGCTTTGGTCATTAGAAGAGTCCATATTTTTCCATAAAAAGCTGTGCTTTGCGCAGTCTAATTTGTTGCGTTATGATATTTAGAGGTTTTGAGTCACATTTCTTCTGCTTTTTGGTTTTGTCTTGAGTTGCCTTTATTCGAGATTCTTTTTTTGTAATGTTAAAGGATTTTGTTTATGATAATTTAAAATGATACTTAAAATAATACCGCTTTAGCCGCGTTGAGATTTTAATATAGCGGCAATCAAAAAGTATCAAGCTAAGAGTAAGCACGGACTCATTTTATTGATGACACAAAGGGAACGATTCAAAGCTCAAACTTGAGTTGAGGACTTAACCTGCGAACCCTTTACTCGTGCGCAAGTTATAAAAAAAAAACTCATCTCTCGCTAATTTGCGGTTTCACTGTTTACCAACAACCCAGGTCTCTCTGGCGGTAGGTTAAAAGCATTGGGATCTACGATGACTCCCATTTTGATCCTTGTGAACTCTGCCCTGACACTAGTAATGCATATTTTACGTCCCTTCAGCAATCCCCAAACTTGACTCAAAGCCAAACGTGAAGCTTCAATCATTATTTTTAGAACGTCACTTTTAGTCGTTCATAGGATCCTTATTGTTACTATAATGCCATAGTGTTGTTCTCATTATTCTCAGTATACTCCTTTAGCACTTGTTGACGAATAAGATGGCCGGACATTATCACCAATCAAGACTTGTGGAGAATAACGCAGCAGGAATCAATCGCGATCACCATCAGACGACGATAGCAAGATATTGAAAAGGACAATAGAAGAGAAAGCAAGATCCTAGGGCACCGAGTGGCGTCTCTTGAAAAGTCAGGCGATAAATCGAGTTCGTTGGCGGGTGTTTGTAGAAGCCCTATTTCCCCCGCGGAGTAAAAGAAAGAAAGAAAGAATGCCATAGTGTTTGCCTTGTATGAGCCAACTATTTAACTAAGTGAAACTGGAACTAGAGGTATGGTCTGGTTCGCAGATAGATCGAAGATGAAATCTTCGTACACACGCAGGTGATTCCATGTTTTTATTCCTTCATTACCATTCACGACGTTGCGTTCTTTACTGTTCTGTGGACATTGATCTTCGATCGGGATCCTTTGAGTCTTACCCAACTTTTGGCGCTACAAATTTGTATCGATGCGTTTTCCCTCTTGCAGCACATTACGCACACGTTCGGTACCAGTTTTCAAGATCTCTGCGGAAATTGACCCAAAAGAGTCGACTTATTACTTTACCTAGTGTCCTCTTAATTCCTAAATGTTCGCCTGATGTTCCACTGTGTGCATCGTGAAGAACCTTGTTCATCAAATTCGTTGGTAATACTACCTTTGATTTGGAACGCCGAGCATCGGCAGATTCCCATTGCCTTACCAGTAGTCCATCTTTGAATCTCAATGACTGCCATTGAGCCCAGTAACTTTTTACTGTCGAAATTGCTGTTGCAATTTCGTGCCAGTGCGATATTTCTCCTTGCTCCATCAATCGAAGTACTGGAGCAATTGAATCATCCTGCTCTTGTTCTTCCCTTAGCAGCTCTCTTGTCAAATCATCTTTCATCTGCTGGACCGTAATTTGTGAAACAACTGAACATTTTTGGATTTCCGGTCTTCTATTTTGTTTGTTCTCTGCGACACAACACTTCCTGATTGATCCACCATTGTGATTGCCGGTAACTCTGAGCGGAATTTCTATATTATGTCATCTTAGGACTTGCTTCCTCAAATCAAGTGACATCTGGTGCGCCATCATTGTGTCCAGACCCAATATGCACTCATCTTTCACACGGCCAACAATAAACCGATGTCGAAAACCTTAATCCTCCAAACTCTACTGTAAGGAAAGGTTCTCCTGTAGCTGTCCTCAACATGTGTGATGAAAGTATCCATTGCCAGTCCGTCCAAGATACCGGCCGGAACTCCACAATAGGCTTGACGTGCTAGTTTCATTATTTCTCGTTCTAATTCTTGAAGCCGTTCTCCTCGCTGTTGTTTCTTCATCTGGAGCTGTACTTTGCTTAGCTTTTTTGTGTGCGACTGTCCATAACGCAATTCCAACCATTTCAAGATTCTTTTGGAACTCATCTCGGCATTTGGAATCATTTGTAACGCGTCTGCTGCCTTGCCACTCAACGCTAGGATCACAGAATTTAGCTGTTCTTCGGCACCCCATCCATTGTGTTGTACAGCAGCTCCAAACTGGACTTTGAAATTTTCAAATGCTGTTTCGCCATGGAACGCAGGTGGATTCAAAAAAAATTCCTTTCTGGATACTGGAAGATTCTGGAAGGATTCTGGTACTGCTTTGTTGAGTTAGTTTGGAATCCTGTTCTAGCATCTTGCAAAAATATCGCTCATACGTTCCATTTGCTTATTTAACATTTCTTTCATCTATTGACCATACTGATCCAACTTTTTGCTTAACTCGGAAAACATTTGTTGATTTAAACTTACAGGCGGTTATATTTCAAATAATCTTACAGCCTAAAAGTATGCTACATAAAAGGGCTTAATCCTCATTTTAGTGCTTAACGTAACAGTATAAGGAATGCCTTAAATTATAAAATATAAATTATCTATGCACTCAGTTATTTGACGGAATGAGTAACATTTTAAATGCTTCAATAAGTTGTAGTAAAAGATAGAATTAATGTCTCTGTGAAAAACGCTTGTATCTGGGTTAGAGTGGTTGAATATGTAAGTTTGAAATCGAAAGCAATTCGTATGCAGCATCGGAACGAATCTCAACAATTTCCGGCCAAAGCTATTTGCCATCTCTGATTTAAACTTACAGGCGGTTATATTTCAAATAATCTTACAGCCTAAAAGTATGCTACGTAAAAGTGCTTAATCCTTATTGTAGTGCTTATCGTAACAGTATCAAGGAATGCCTTAAATTATAAAATATAAATTATCTATGCACTCAGTTATTTGACGGAATGAGTAACATTTTAAATGCTTCAATAAGTTGTAGTAAAAGATAGAATTAATGTCTCTGTGAAAAACGCTTGTATCTGGGTTAGAGTGGTTGAATATGTAAGTTTGAAATCGAAAGCAATTCGTATGCAGCATCGGAACGAATCTCAACAATTTCCGGCCAAAGCTATTTGCCATCTCAGTTATTGTTCTTCACTGCACACTATAGTCTTTACCTAACCTATATAAGGTGGTGTAATGGTGTGCATATCGAGAGCAAATGCAACTTTTATTTCCCAAGGAGACCTTCCAACAAATCAATTCTCCACAAAATCAACTGCAGCTGCAAAGAACACTTTGCAAAAGGATTTCGTTGTTGCTAATGGTTTACTGCGGCAATCGGAATGCCAAGTGGTGCACTATGGCAACAAGGGGGATCATTCTAATCCCTGACTTGTATTGTCGGGCAAATCCTGCATATGAGCTGTTGCTGCTGTTGAGGATGATGCAGCCGGAAGTTTTGCAAAATCACCGTAACCGCACACCATTAGCAACTGCTAAACGCTCTCCTTATATAGCTTCCGTTGGGCAGCAGCAATGACTATATCTCAACATTACGACCAGAACTTGTGCTTTAAACTCGCATCCTTCTTGAAGGCATTCTACGTATTAGAGTAGGTAGAAAAATGTGACAATAAGTCTAAGGTACGACATAAAGAAGATTTTTACTTCAATATAAGGATGAATACTTTACACTTAATTAACGTAATTTAGCTTTTATCTGATTTAAATAAAACCAACATTTGTCCAACATTTTTGCCTTTTTTTGATTTTATTTAACATTTAATCGGTTCGCTTCAGTGTGCGGTCTTTATGCAATCAAAACGCAATAGTAAATTGTGCAATCGCCGGATGCTAATTTATGCTGTGGCCAGAATAGAAGCAATTATATCCTCCTCCAGCTATGGCTCGTTTATTTGTGTGTTCCGTTTGGCTGCAAATTTCTTGACCGTTCGCACATGGAGTATTGAATTTTACTTGACCATATGTGTTTGCCCCATGCTGAGTACACACTTGTAGTTTCCTGTTGGCTGCCATCGCCCATTGTGTTTGAACATTTCCACTCCACATCAAGCTGGATGGAGTTCAACAAATACAGTTGAATATTTCTGCAGATGCAATATGCAATTAACACGCACAGTCGAAGTTTCAAGTTTCATTACATTATTCTCGCATGAGAATGAAGCGGAAGTTGGTGCAGATCAAATGACGCAATTGGGGCGGAAGCCTTGCAACAGGATGTGATGGGTGCGCCCAAGTATAAATGTTTGATTTTTTCAATTGATAAACAATTTGGAAATTTAAATTTGTGTTTTTTTGATTTCTAAATGAAGCATCCAATTGGTAAGATGTGGGCAATTTTTTTTCCTGCTAGAACAGTTCAACAAAGTTCTAGCTTAACTTTAAGCCTTCTCTCACGCTTAATTAATTTTTTTAGAACTGGATGACAATGCAATATTCTTTCAATTTCTTCTCTGTCTGTTCGTAAGGTTGCCATATTACTTACTTACTTATGTCCTATATCCCCTTGTCGGTCTACTACGCCTACGCGTCAACGCTTGCGGATCCTGGCAATGAGCTTCAGCTGTCTCCAACTCTTCACTAATTGCCGTGACTCTTCCTCAACTGTTCTGCGCCATTCATTTCTCGGATTACCTGTTCTTCTACCATCCTGAGATAGCGGAATCCATTGCATTGCGTAGTTTGCTATGGAACTGTCGCCTTTTCGGAGTGTATGACCAATCCACTGCCACTTCTGTAGTTGTATGGTTGTGCCTATTGGTTTCTGACCCGTTCTATGGTAAAGATGTTCATTAGAGATACGGTTAGGCCAGAAAACTTTCCACATTTGTTGTCATTTGGTGCAGCGCCATAATCCTGTGTGAGAGTAAACAAACGTCGTCAACGTAGTCCAGATGTTTACGTTGAGATTCCGACGAATTCCTCCGTTTCCAGTAGATAAAGCTTCGTGAAGTACATCGCTTATTACCAACAAAAAAAAGTATCGGCGATAGAATGCAATCTTGTCGTACCCCACTTAGAATCTCGAAATCCTCTGACAGCTTTGCAGGAAGAACGCAAATGTCTCTCCAGTTTTTGCGCTCTATAAGACTACCTTTTTTAAGGAGCTTGACAATCATTCCCTTCTTCCACTCGTCGGGGAAGCTTTTTGCCTCCCAAGCTCTCTCTACAAGAGTATATAAAAGCTCTGCTGATGTCGTTGGAGCGGCACGCAAAAGCTCTGCGGGCATACCATCTAGTCAGTCCGACTTGTTGTTCTTTAGTGCGTTGATCGCGGAAGCGATCTCATCTTTACTGGGGAGGGCATCTTTAGCCGGTCGATGTTATACCTAGGCATTCGGATGATATTACGGATTCTTTGAACTGATGCAGTCGTAACTAGACAGTAGCTACCATAAGGTGATGATTCCGTGCCATACCCATGTCGGCTTCTCGTCTGTTTCGGACGTCTAAAAGACAGCTCCTAAAACGTCGGCTGATCACCACATGGTCGATTTGGTTGGATGATGATTGCCTGTCAATCCCCTGACCCTGCTGACTTTATGCTCAAACGTGGTGCCTCCTATGACAAGGTAGTTGGTGTTGCAGAAGTCAACAATTTTTTCGCCATTGTCATTTCGTTCGACAAGGCCGTGCTTCCCAATCACATGTTTGAGTCCTTCATTGTCGTTGCCTACCTTGGCATTCGAGTCCCCAATTTCAATTTAAGAGTTCGTTTTTGAATACACTGGTGACTTATTGGTGACAAAGAATTTTGTCATAAAAAAATTCTCTAAATCACTAAAATTCCTTTTTCTCTACATATTCTCCACTCTTAGATAATATTGTTAGTACCAAGTTTTAAATGAGCTCAAGATAATTTTCTCAACAGGATACATTTTAGTCAAAGAAAAGATTAATTCCTTTAATACAATTACTTAGCACAAAAACGTAGTAATATAATATAACGTCCATTAGTGCAGAACCATTTTCCACAAGCAGTCCTCCCCTTCGTCTGAGCAGTAAAGGAACAGCATCCGAAATGAGGTCATCATCCGGCATGAGTTGCTTGAAACACACACATCGTTTATATTACACAACGTGCATAGTCCACTTCGCCTTAAGTGCTGTGTGACTGTGTAATGTGGTCGCCTGTGCGCGATGATGCTTTCCATAAATACTCCAAACATGGTCCACATCACTTCTGTGGTGCGGCTAATACGTATGATGTCTCTAAAATGTTTCACAATTTTAGGCATTCATGTCAAGAGTTGTTGTTCTTGCTAAAAGCACTGAAAGAGTATTACGCAGAGGCTCAAAAATGGAGTAGGTATGATCGACCTACAGCATGAGTTGGTAGGTAGGTATAAAACCGATTGTGGTGAAGCGCGTGTTTTACGTATGATAAGCCGCTGTTTTTTTACTATTTACCAGCGCTTTGCGTGGTCACAATGAAGTTGCAGGCCCTAGTTGCAATATAGTCGTGCGGAGCCGTGCAGTTTTTGATAGGGTAGACAGCCAAGTACATAACATGTAGTGTAGGACAGTGTTCGTCAACCTTTTTACACCAGCGGACCGGAGGAATCAGTGGAATATTTAGCAAAATGGCGTCAGACAAAAATAAAACCATTTGTGTTATAAAATTAAAGTTCTTTCTGAGGGACGTAGCCTTGCATTAAAATCCATTCGATTTCTCTGTGTGGTTCGGCCATCAGGGACGCAGCAATAGTGAAATAGATGAATAGATTGGATGCACTAGCTTATTTCCAAAATTTGGTCAGATAAAATGTAGCCTGATGAATGGAATCTAAGCTTTGTTTGCCCGATCCACGGGAAAGAAGACCAATGAAACTACGTCAAATATAGAGGGCAATTAGTCTCCTTAACATCGCTTATAAGATCCTCTTTTCCATACCGTATAAATGCTTGAAGCTACTGATCAACAACCTGACTATAGCCCCATCAGTGCGGATTTAGGCAAGAAAAGTCCATAGTTGACCAAATAATCAAACTGCGGCAGATCCTGCCGAAGACCATAGAAGTGCCAATTGATACTCAAAATCTTTTTTATCGGTTATGACGGCATACGAAAGCATTTATAGAGTTGAGCTATACAACGCAATGTCTAGTTTTGGCATCTCTGACACATGCAGTTCGCAGGGCACAGTCGGGAATAGCCTGACCGGGTATCGAGTCATTCGATGTCAAGAATGTATTAAGTTGAAGTGATACGCTTTTTTGTGTTTCAATTCAGTCTTATAATTACGGTGAACGAAATGACTCGATAGTGATTATTGCATTCCAGTGCTTTGGGTCGCTTTACTACATATGGTCAAACTAAGTTTTAAGCAGTCAGTAGTTTCTCGATCAATCGCAATGCAGATCCCCAAAGTTTTACAGTGGATCAGAGCTAGCATATTTTCTCTGCCAATACAATTGTTAATTATTCAGGCAGGCAGCAGAGCAGCAATGGGTTAACTAACGAAACACATTCCCTACTACAATAGTCCAGAATGGTTACACGAACTGGTGTTGTTCTTGGTACCTGAAAGGATTAGCATATGTACAGTAGTCACACAAGAAAATGTAAGGTAGGCATGCAACAAAGGATATTCGCACCTCACTAGTAGTATACATTTATGAAGCAATTTATGCGTAGTTTGTTTCAAATGAAAGCAAGGATTTTAATCCTATTTTGAAGCTTTTTACTGGAGGATATATCAGCTGACGGTACAGAACAGGTAGTATAGTGGTGTATTGTGTAGATCGGAAGCAACATCAGTAGCAGTGCACTCACTTGCAATGCAATGGGATTAGAGAATAGTTCCTCGTCATCATTATTCCACATGTGTGTCTGTACGAGTGTATTTAAGCTTCACGTTAATTTAAATGAATGTACGAGTAGAGTGAATGTAATTGTAAATGCAGACTAAGCACATTAGGAACGCGGTTCCAGTGGAGTGCCTCTATGTTCCATCTTTGCAACACAAATGCGTCCCTCAAATGATGATGATTCATTTGGTGTCAAGGCATATATACACCAGAGAGCCCGAGAAGGATTCTTCTTCGTGCCTAATTGCAGTTTCATATTCATTTTGAATTGATGCTGATGATCCTCTGTAGCCACCTGAGAGTATTTCCTGTGGTGTTCTGTGTGTGCTAAGCACTCACCAACTCAACAACCGCATACACTGCGATGGTAGTGGTCGTAATGTGTTTTTAGGATTTAAATGTCGTCGAGTTGCGGATATGGAATACACTTTTTCCTCTTGTGGCTCTTTGATGTTGGTTTGAATGGCCTGATGCTCTTTGGCTGTAGTAGTAGCGGTGTCAATGTGATTCAAATTAGGCAAATTGCCAAGCTAAAGTCTATGTTGTGTGCGTTTGTGTTCCTTGTCGAAGTGAGAGAACATTTTAATTAAGTAATTACTTTGTGAGGATTTGAGTGAATTAACGTGACAAGTGGCACTCTCTTCATTGTTATGTTGTTGCCTCGTTTATTTCGTCCGTTAATTGCAGAGAGTTGTATGTTTTACAACTCGGTTAGAGGATGAATGCAAATTAATGATTTAATTATTTGCAATGATATACGAGTATTACTATGATATATTTATTCTGATCATTATGCAGATCCTGCAAACTTTACTGGTGTACATAAATATAAATGGGTATCTGCATTGCGATTGATCGGGAAACTACTGACTGCTCAAAACTTGGTTTGGAGTGGATTATGAAGGGAGTGAGTGAAGTAAGATGGTGCGACGCTGGAGAGTAACAATCCCCAACGTGTAAAACTGTGCTACTCTACTCCGGCAAACCCTCCGTCAGTCCCCGTGAATCTGAGTGGGTCTGCTGCTAATGCAAACAACACGCAGAGGCCTAATTTCCTGGCACCCACATAGGATAATATCAACCAGATTTCGGACTAGAGTACGCCGCATCACGATCATACAGTGTTACGCCCCAACGAATCCCTCCATTAAGGATGAAAAGGACAACTTCTACAATCAGCTAAGCGCTGTATTCAACGCAACGCTGAACGGAGATATCGTCATCGTGATGAGAGACTTGAATGCCAAAGTAGGAAACGACAATCAAGGACTCAGACATGTGATTGGGAACACCAACCACTTTGTCAGAGGAGGCACCATGTTTGAGAATAAGACTTGCCACAAGGTCAGCTAGGTGTCAACTGACAGGCAATCAGCATCCAACCAAATCGACCATGTGGCGATCAGCCGACGTTTTAGGAGCTGTCTTTTAGACGTCCGAAACAGACGATGAGCAGACATGGGTATGGTACGGGATCACCATCTTATGGTAGCTACTGTTACAGTTACGTAATGCATCAGTTCAAAGACTCCGCAATATAATCCGAATGGCTAGTTATAACATCGACCGGCTAAACATCCCCTCAGAACGCTAACAATTAAGGGATCATTTATCGCAAGGAGTGGAAGCAATCAGCAGCTCACTGCCGACAACCTTCCAAGAACATTGGAGAGCTGTGATGCTGAATGTTTTCACATCTGGAGCGGAAAGTATTATTGGTAGAAGCCAGGCTTGTTGCTTACCGAGAATACCTAGAGGCGGATTAAAGATCGTAAGCTTCTTAAAGCTCGTATTGTAAATACCCCAGTAGCAGCGAGGATCGAGCTAGAGTTCCTGTATCGAAGAAAATGAGAGAAGTGCAGCGTAGTGTAAGACGTGACAAATGTAATTATATTAACAACCTGGCCTCAGAAGCATATAAAGCAGCGAGCAGGTGCGATAGCAGAACCGTTTACAGAATCACTAAAGAACTGACAGGTGGTCACCGCTCTAGCCAACAACCGGTGAAATGGTGCCGTACTCGTTTCAGTTGATGATCAGCTCAAGCGATGCAAGGAGCATTTGTCTACGGTCTGTTACCGTGTATTCACCAACGATATGCACCAAAATCAAACGGAGATGCCGGAAGTAACAATTTTCCGAATTTGCACCTCAACTCCCAGTAAAGATGAGATCGCTACCGCGATCAACGCACTAATAGCCATATTACTACTTGACTGAATTAAGGAACATCTGGAAAATACACTCGATGCCGTACAAGCAGATTTTCGTACTGGATCCTCCTGTGTCGACCACATCAAAACCTTACGGATCATTATTGAACAGTGCGTTGAATTCCGGTCACTACTACACCTGCAGTTCATCGATTTTGAGAAGGCGTTTGGCACTAGCAATAGACAGTTTATCTGGTTATACCCGATAAGCTAATAACTATTAGTAAAGCAACCTATGATCGCTCCAAATGTCATGTGCTGCATAGGGGAAAGCTGTCTTAGGAATTCGAAATCCTTAGTGGGTTACAAAAAGTTTGCATTCTATCGCCGATACTATTTTTGTTGATGATTAGCGATGTGCTTCGCTTTATCTACTGGAAACGGAGGAATTCGTTGGACTCTTACATCTCAACTCAAACATCTGGTCTACGCTGACGACGTTTGTTTACTCTCGCACAGGATTATGAAGCTGCACCAAATGACAACAAATGTGGAAAGGGAGCAAATGTTGTGGGTTTGAAGATTGATACTGCCAAAACCAAAATCATCAACCTCGGTACTAACTCAGTCACTCAAGTTAAAATTGCAGGAGAACCGATAGAGAGAGTAGAGAATTTCCAATATCTTGGCATTATTGTCTCGACCGAAAGTGGAACCGAACAGGACATTGTTAGCAAAATCAGTGTTTGGAATGATGTCCATGATATGGCGAAGCAATGCGATCAGCTTAAACACCAAGCTGCGACTCTTCCGTTCAAATGTTGAATCTGTGCTGTTGTATCGGTGCAGCATTTGGAAGGTGACCGCTACTATCACAAAAAGATAACAATCGTTCGTAAATAGGTGCCTACGGAACATCTTAAGGGTTTTCTGGCCTAACCGTATCTCTAGCGACCATCTTTACCAAAGAACGGGTCAGGAACCAATAGGCACAACCATCCAACGACGTGGCAGTGGCAGTGGATTGGTCATCTACTCCGAAAAGACGACAGTTCCATAGCAAACTACACAATGCAATTGAATTCAGGATGGTAGAAGAACGGGTCGTCCGAGAAATACATGAAGCAGAACAGTTGAGGAGAAGTCACGGCAATTGGAGAAGAGTAGGAGAGAGCTAAAGCTAATTGCCAGGAACCGCACGCAATGCGCGTAGGCGTAGTAGAGGCCCTAGGCCCCACAAGGAGATATAGGACATAAGTGAGTGAAGTAGTAAGTTTTAGTTAATCGGTTAATAGAAATATAGCGAAGGAAGAGATACTTGAAAAACACCAGCTCAAAAAGGTCGCAAAAATAACTTTTAATTCAATTTTGTCATTTATTATAATATTAGCTACATAAATCATATTATACACAAAAAAATTGCAATAAAATATTCATTATCCCCTCGAACGAAATTTTTAAGGATTTTTCTGAGTTTATTGCCGATAATATCACATTCAAACACATATCACACAAATATAGAACACACCTACATGAAAAAGCATTTTATAAATCCCAACGCTCAGGATACAGGTTGTATACATTATCCCAGGCCAAAGGTAAAGCAGCAATTATTATTGGAAGAATTATTACTTTCCGGCAATTGGGTTTGTAGTCCAGGGACTGTGCGCTCAGTGGTCCATAAATTGAGTGAAGAAAAATTCTTTATAAATTGTGGACAGTAAAACTGGGAAACGACTGGCACGAGAATATTAAAATAATATAAAAGTAATGAAACTGCCATAAAGAGACTTCCCAGGATTCATGTTTAATGGACTCTAGCTGGTTGAAAGAAATTGATTTTTTATGCGACCAGCCATGGCAGGGGGCGACAAAGAAATAACACAACTTAAGCGCGGACTTTTCGCAGCACTGCCATTATTATTGAGTTATTTCCCTTGTAAGTTACATGAATATGTTTTGTTTCCTTTGTAATGAAGCAACGAAGATCCTTGACTGTAAAATGCTTTATTCTCAGAATTGGTTAGTTGGTCCGTCGTGCTGCGTACAATGGTGCTAAGCTAAAAATAAATATATACTTCTAATAGATTTCCGAATGGTTCACCTGTCGCTTATTGTGAACTTCTCATATCATCAATTAAGGTATATAGAAAATTACTTTCAAAAGATTGTATTGGGTTTTGCCACAGAACCTTGAGATATTCCATTAAGTTTCTTCAATAATGTGCATTATTAAGTTACGGTTTCTCTAATCATTTTATTTAAACCAAACAGAATGTCATGGCTAAAATCTTCTAATGCTTCTGCTATTTTGTGATATTCGCTCTATTGTGTGCTAGATACGAAACAATTCTCTTTGTTTAACTTTTGGATGTTAACACGACAACCACCTGCTATGCATTTCTTCATGGTAAAATACATTTTCCTTTTACCGTAGCACAACAGTACCAGCCCCCTCCCCAAGACTAACCTTGAGACCCCATCAATGCCACCTTAACACCCCACTAAAGACGACCCTTTCAAAACTTACTCAAAACCCCACCAAAATCTCTCCCTAAACCCTTTGAAGAACCCCATTAAACCTAACTCAAGATTACTGTAAGACCGCATCAACACCCAATCAAAACCCTCTGAAAACCCACTGAAGCCCAACTCAAAACTCCTTAGACCCCTCTCAAAACTTCCTCAGACCCCCCTCAAGACCACCTTAAAACTCCCTCAAGACCACCTTAAGACTCCATCAAGACCCTCTGAAGACCCCACCCAAAATCCTCTTAAAACCCCTCTAAGACCCCTCGCAAAATTCTCCGAAACCCTCCTAAAGAACTCTTTTAAACACTCTCAACTCAAGACCTCTCTCAAGACTTCCCTCAAAACCCCCTCAAGACTCCCACAAGAACCTACTAGGACCCTACTAAGAGTTCACCAAATAAAGTTGAACATTAGAAATTTAACGACACAAACTTTGAAATCAGTTATGCAAAACTCATTAGAAAGAGCCATAATATGTCAGCAGGAGAGTGGGTGTCATTTAAGAGATGTCATATTCGACACATTAGTTAATAAAAATCTTCATAAATTAAATTTTGTTACAAAACGAAAAATAAAAAATAAAAAGCTAATAATTACAAAAGTTATTCGTCTTTTACATTATGTCATTTTCGTTGGCTCACCCTGTATATAGTATTGACCTTTCTTGTGGCCATTTATGCGTTAATTTATAGCAATTTAATTATTGACATTAAGAATCATAATATTTGGCTCTACAATCCTGTAAATGGAGAACACACATCCATACTCGTACACATGTAAAAGAGATGTGTTTGTACGTACTCGGACGTATCAGTTTCGGTGGCAAATACTTAAAGGGATGATTGCTTGGATAGTTTCGAGAAAAAAATCTTTGGCGTTTTAATGCAAAAAAAAAGTATTATTGACCCTACATCACTTCACACCCTGTAACTCTTGAACGCTTCTAGCTACAAGCTCACTGTTGGTCTTTTTTGAAAGAAAATTAATTATTAATTAAAATCTCTATATAAACTTCGCATCAGATCTTGTGATCAATTTTAACCCACTTTCTAAAGCCTGATTTTATTGAAACTTTACACACATGTATATTAACGGTGACAATACTTTCTAAAATTTGAGAGTGATCGGGCCGCGGGGTCAAGGGGCTCCCATACAAATTGTTTCCCATATAACGGGATCAGATCATGTCATACTATGATGACTGCGTGTTCTGTGTGTATGGTGCGCTGTGAGGAGCGCTTCTTGCTTTACGATTGGGGTTGTTTTATGGTTGATTGCAGTGCTTCACATGTATTTTTATTTTTCAGCTTTTATAGTGGAATTCAGCATACTTTTGGTTATTGGAGAATTTTTATGAAAAGTTTTAATTTTTATGGGTTGTTTTTTATTTAAATTCTCTATATTAACTTCCGCTTTCCGTGACTGGCTGGCTGGCACACCAAATCTTGTGATCAGTTTTTAACCCACCTCCTTAAGCCCGATTTTATTAAAACTTTGCACACATGTGTATCTCCGATGACAACACTTTTTTAAAAATTTGGAAGTGATAGGGTCGGGGGCATTGGATTGGTGGGGTTCGATGATTGTGGTTCGATGGTGGGAGGTTGTCGTTGTTGGTGCCGATTAGAGAAGGTTAGTATGGTGGGAGGTCGGACGGAACATGATCGGTTGGGTGGTGGTCGGAGGAGGGGAGGACATGGGCGTTGAACTTACGGGTATCTATAGGGCTGATGGGAGTGATTGATGGTGATTTGTGAGAAGGCGTGGAAAATAAATGATGGGGGAATGGGTGGGTCACGGTGCCACGGGCAATACCTAGCACTTCAGCTAGTTCTTTATATTCTTCCGTAGACGATCGGAGGGGAGGACATGGGCGTTGGACTTACGGGTATCTATAGGGCTGATAGAAGTGATGGATGGTGATTTGTGAGAAGGCGTGGAAAATAAATGATGGGGGGGTCGGTGGTCGACGGGGCCACGGGCAATACCTAGCACTTCAGCTAGTTCTTTACATTCTTCCGAAAATCAAATTTAAGTAAATAATCAACAGCACACAAAACAGCAAGAAATAAACTTTTTTCCGCATTCAGCAGATTTCGATTCGTTTGTCGTAAAACCAACGAGTAAACGAATACAAAACTACGACCACATAAAGGTTTTATAATCATCAATGGCTTCGATTAGTGATTTTATTACATTCGTCCGTTTTTCGATATCGGTACTGTTAACAAATCCAACAATAAAGCTCGCTGCCATCTCTCTTGTAATATAATTTAATGTTATGCGGTTATGAAGGACCATTCTGTCGATTCTGTTATATCAAAAAGTGGTTGCTTGTAAGTAGACTCGTACCCGCACATTTGTCTTCTTAATTGACTTCAGTAATGGCTTTCGGGAAGGATAATAGCATTTTTCCGCTTTATTGCTGCTGAACTTTTGATAAATACCTTTAACCGAAAAGGTTTTTATAGTTACATGGGACGATTCTATAACTGCACAACTGTTTGACAGCGAATAAGAGTCACTTAGGTTGTTATTAACATTATTTGCGATTTTGTATCATTATAGTGGTATTTGTATGGAATGCTGAGGTACGTGATCTTTAATGTAATGTGCAAGGTTTTAACGTCAGTACACTAATTGCCCAACTCACTGTACACACTCGTATACAAGAATAAACATCGTATTGAACTGTATTAGAATGAAGAAATTACCAAAAACCATTGCATACAATTAGGCCAGTCATATCGTTACATATAAACTGCATGTAATAGTTATACGTGTGTAACATGTATAACAAATTGTATATAAGTTTATTCCAGTATGTTCTGGTACTTTAATTTATTTTCTAGGTGGATCAGAATAGCATAGAAAAGACTAGAACCTTCTCGAAAATTTTGATTAGGTGTAAATACAACAAATTTTTCGTAGTTAGGTTAATTACTATTTAAAAGTGAACCAGACTTCCTGAAAAGTAGATAGAGCTACCACCTCTGTAAATAGTTGTGTTATAAGTGAATAATAAGTTATCACCAGTGTAAATTTGTGACATTTAGCTATTTGTTTATTAAAGTTGTAATTTGTAAATTAACGAACTAGTATTGTGTTTTTATTTGCAAACAAAATAAGTTTTTCGTTTGATAGCAAACATACTAGTCGTTCAGGAAAATCTTTTTCACTTTTTAGCGTCCCGTCCTAATCAACTTTAGTTAAAAAAAATGTCTTTTTTCCAATATACCATCTCCTTATAATTTGCATAATTTTCTACCGAGAGATTTTCTAACTCGACAGCTTGGATGGCAATTTAAGACGAATACGCACCATTAATAATTTATGGTGACATCTCTGTGATCCTTCAGAGGAACATCAGCAATAACAACAACAAGAAGAATGAACACAAAGCAAAAAGTCACTTTTCGTGAGGGGTGCCGCCGCGTTGGGGTCGTATTTCCCTAACAAGCTGCCACAATGTTTTTCCATGTCATCTTGTGGTAGCCGCGAAAGTCGTCGGTCTAATGTCGGTCGTTTTAAGTGCATTTCTTTTAATGTAAAATTAATGGAAATCTCTTTCAACATTTCAACGCTTTGAGGCTTTGCAGTTTGGCATCAGCGAAGAAAAGAAATTTATTCGTAATTGTTGTTGTATTTCCCACAATAACGACGAGATAAAGATGCAAGAGCGCAAAAACACAGAAAAATGATCAAACTTGGGAATCGCGCATATTAATTCACATTTGAGCGAAGTCGAAGCAGAAGAAAAAGTGGGATTTGTGAATATCTTTGAGTTGTGCGCTTGACAAACCAAACAGAAAATATCTGGAAATATTTTTCCGGGGAAAGGAGCAACTAGAAGGTACATAGAGTGGCAGGGAAATGTAAGCTCTTGCTTTGCTTCGACAATATTGTCGAGCGTAATAAATAACGTTTCTTATCTTCTGAAAAATCCTTTGTGAAACTGAAATGGAATACTATATGAAGACTCGCAGTTGGTTTAATATTGAGGTGAGTTTAGTTGGTTTGTTTAGTTTTCAAGTTTTGTCTTTTCCCTTGGATCTTTCCCTGTATCACTTTGAGCAATGTCCATAAAAATTTTTATCTAGAATAAAGTTTTATAAACATTACGATTATGACAAGAAAACTTTATAAAATTAGTTAATTCTTAAGTTTAAAGTTTACGCAGTTATGGTATAAACATGTTTTAGAAGTATCTACTAATACATAATACATCCTTACCCAAATGTGGGTGATATTGATTTTACTTGTGATGATTTGTTTCGAAAACATTGTTGGTAAACTTCGAACTCACAAAATGTCAACTGTTGGAAAGTAATCGCAAAGAAAATTAAAAAACTTTTCACTCATCCAGTGCTGGAAATGAAGGCCGATTACATCCAGCACAAGATTTCTGTACAGCATAACATATTCAATTCAGTTTCTCGTTTCATACATGTATACAACTTACTTAATCTCACTTAAAAATGTAGTTTTGACTAAGTTTAAGCCTTCCTGTAATTAAGAAATGAATAAAACACGACAGATCCGTAAAGAAATTTAGTTTTAAATTTTAATTAATTATTTTTGTAGTATTTAATAGTGGGTCTTGCCTCTAAAATGCTGATTATCCAGTTGTTTCCAGAAATTTCGGGTAACGCTCGTTTGGTGGTTTAAATTATTTCGCCAAAGAAAGCCATCCCTGATGTTCAGATCATGTAAGTAATTCTACATTTTGGCCCTTTGTCCATTGTCCTTGCGGATAAAAGGATTTGTAGGTCGCCACAATTAATCTTGACCTTTACTACAGTGATTTAAAAGCTTTTTGCTCTCCAAACCGTCACACACCTTAATCTGCTGTCGTCCTTATAGATTGATTTCATCCTTTCTCCAATCATTGAAATACAAATTATATCCATTGGGTCCGTACAAAATAAACTTTTTCTCGACGGAAAAGACGACCATTTGGGTGTCATTTCTTCTGTATTTTTTATGCTGAACATGAGTGGCTTTCTGTATGACACGTTTTGCACACATTTTACTAGCCTTAATCCAGTCTTAGCGCTCATAGAAAGCCTTGATTTGGAAGTACCGCATGCCGTTCTAGAGACGTCGTTGCCTTCCTCACTCGTCTTTTCAAATTACATTAATGAGGCTGCTAATTGGAGATGAAACTTCTGCTTCAATGGAATGTGGTACTGCACCATATTGTTGAAACCACATAAAAACAAACAAATTAGGAACAACTAAATAACTTATAACTTCAGTATTGCACATTGTTTTCGTTATAGTAAATGTCAATGTAATAGGTAGTATTGGATTAAAATGAAAACGACAGCATCGGCATTTTATTTACAGTTATCGACTTGCTACAGGAACGGCATAAACAAATTCCGCTACATTTTCTACGGTGAATTAAGTCTGAAGAAGCAAAATAGGAATATTACGAGTTTTCAAACATCATAGATTAAACGGATTGGTTTCGAATACCGAATTGAAATGTTCGTTCGCTACACGCCAGTGGTGCAATGGGATGGAACGCATTAACTCGAGTTATGTTGATATCTATCAGCTCGGATACGTCTTTGATAGATGTATGGGTGTTATCTTCACTCGTTATGTCCATTGGTTCGGGGATAGCAACGGTAGATATGATAGATTTGCGGCTTTTATACAGGCTAAGGCTGCTTTATTGATTTCTACAGCTTTTTAAATGCTTACTTTAAATTTTACATTAAAATATTGTCCAAACTACACTTATTATTACTTAACGCGAACGATCTCTTTGAACTCTATACACAAACACACAAATCAACGCGCTACCAAGTCTCAGTAGCGACTTACTGAATGGAATGGAGCCAGAGCGCTGGTTATGGCCAATTGTCACTCGATACGACTCAAAGTCGTATCAGCGAGCTGACCATATATGTTAAACTATGGCACTGCAATTATGTCTCTGAAACTAATAGTTATTTAGGAACGTATTAAGGCAAGACGATATAGACTTTTTCGTTACGGTATAAAATTCTGTTCTGGTACCTGTATGTTTCGGTGCATATTTACAGAACGGACGTTCAACGTCTGTATACGAATAAAATCAAATACTGAATATTATTTTATCATAAATACAAAGCAGGACTTGACAACTCAACTGATAACAGCAATTCTCTTTCTCCCCTTCATGCTTTATTGTGAAAAGCATTGTCTTATGTAAAATACACATATCTATTTCCTTGCAGTCTTTGCACTGATTCTGAATCTCCCAACGATGTTAATTTCATTTCATTAGAATCCAATAAGATTGCTGTTGGGTTATTATAACCCTTCATACACTGGGCGTTGCTGGTAGTCAGACGAAAGTGCGATTATTCAAAGCCCATTCATACAGATACAGCTGTTCTCGATGTACAATAAATTAAATTCAATTATTTTCAGCGATGCCCAAGTACTCGTATAATTGAATGGATATTGAGGAAAACATCCTTCATCGCATTTCGGTTTCATTGGGATTTTCCTGTGGATTACTGCGGTTTTTCCATAGAATAAAACTTTGACTTTCACAGACAACTTTTCAGAAAGAATTAAACTCTAGGAGGGAGAACACAAACTGTGGTGGACTTAATGAACAACAAGAAGTCTCTGACCTCAATCCAATGCCATAACACAAGGTTTCTCGTTACGGTGCAACCGAAGCTGAACTATACTCTATTGCGTTTTAATACTCCTTTTCTTTTATTTGATTTATAGCTCCTTCGATTTGCAGGGTACAATTAAAATTTCTCTCTCGCGGTTTTGGTTTGGCGTTCTATTTCCAAACTGTATCCGGGGTATGGTTCGATTTTGCGTTTCATTTGCAAGGTTTTGTAACCGACACTGTAACTGTCGGTAATCGACGGGTAAGGTTTCGTTTACTTAGCAATATCGTGAAGAGAGATCAAGCAGTCTATTTTCTCAGTTTGTTGTTCTTCTCAAATTTGGTTTCAGCTTGGCGTTCTATTTGCAAAGCATTCACCAAGAAAACCACGAAAACTCTATCATTTTGGTAGCTTACCCGTGGGTAAGGTTTCGGGTATGGTTTTAATTAATCGAAAGAGGCATTAGATTTTTCCAATTTGTTTGTTTAACCATATCATTCAAAATTATCTTTGCAAACCGTCCTATCGGCAGTTTTGCTACGCTTTCATAAAAACCTAACTTAAACGAAGGGGTCCTTTGTATTAAAAGGTAGCATTTGTATCAAAAGTGAAATTCGTTTTTCTCTCCAATCAAACAAAGAACATCAACCCAATTGTTAAATCAAACTATCTTCAATGGCATCGTTTCGTAAGTTCATTTTAATCAACAAAAAAAAATGCTTTATATAGAATATGTGTGATTCTATCTATTTAGTGTTCTATGAAGTATTGTAAAATATTCGTGAACATTTTTGTTATTCTATTCACATATTCATAAGAAAATGTTTGACGGAGACCCATTGATCGAAACAAATAAAAAAACCACAATTTGCTGACAACGATTTTATGCTTTCCTGTTCTCCTTGCGGGCAAAATGGAATTCTCCATGCATGAATCTCAAATCTGATTCTGTTACATACATGCTTGACATTTTTATATTTTTAATATACAAGAATGATGGTGAGCCATATACAATACATGCCTTCCGAAACCCAAAAAGTACCTAAACCAATTTTTATCTGCTCGACATCTGAACGATGACGAAACTGATTTTGATATCAGAGTTCGATGAAGTGAAGCGACAAAAAAGTGTACACACTCGTATTTATTACAAAGGGCGCCAGGAACGTACTTGTATTGTGGTGATGGTGCTTTTTGGTTTGCGATTATCTTTTCTTTGTCATCGGGCAAATGATTTTGAACGAGGATTACACTCGCTGACACATCCAAACTGGCAACTATTTTATGGACATCGCTATTGAGAAAAAATTTAATCGTGAAGTTTCCTAAAGCATTATAATGCCTGTCGTCCTCAATGAAGAGATAAGAAGCTTAGGTAATTTTAACTAAATTCGTTTTTTCACACATGCGAAAATAATGCTAAAATATTAATCCTAGACACAGCGTGGCGAGAGGGTGAGGGCAAGAGGATATATCTGAGCAATTCAAATACTTGAGGATCATACCGATTTGTGAATACTTTTTGTGGTTTTAACTAAATTTTTGTTAATTGTCTTCAAAATAATCAACTTAATACTTTTTCACAAAAAATTAAATGTTTTTTAGCTTGGTGCTATGCTATGCTATGTCCCTCACGCACAATCCCTCATACACAAAGTGGTTTTAAAACTGTGAATTTTAACAGAGATGGAAAACTTTAAAATAAAATTGAGAAATATTTCAATTGTAAGACAATTGACATTAAATTAAATCGGCGTCAAATCGCAGCTCCGCGCAGACCAATTGACATCTCCAAAACGGCTGATTATTCGGTTGCCAAATTTGGTGCGCAAGAGATCGATTGTCAGTCGGCTTGAATGGCATGTGGCGCCATCTTGTTGAAACCAAAGGTCGTCCACATTCATGGCGTCGACTTGAGGCCATAAAAAGTTGGTCAGCTGGCTCTATATCATTGACGGTAATGGCGTTTTCAGCAAGAGTTTTCGAAGAAAAATGGGCCACTACTCCAAAATCCAAACAAAACTGTTCCTCTTGGTGGGTACATTAGATTCTCTACGATTACGTGTGGCTGTTTTGAACTCAAAATCTGGCAGTTCTACTTCTTGACATAGGCCCCGAGATGGAAATGGACTTCGTCTGAAAATATGATTTTTCGACCAAAACCGACGTCATTATCAAGCTGGTCTATGGCCCACGTAGAGAACTGATATCGTAGCAGATGGGCATTTGCTTTCAACTCCTGAGTCATCTGGAACTTGTAGGCGAATAATTCGAGGTTTTTGTGCAGTCGCTCAGACTGGACCAGTTGTTGCAATTGGAGTCGAGTTGAGGTCTATGTATTCTGTTCCACACTATTGACAACAGCCGCAATATTTTTGTGCGTGCGACCTGTCCGAGCTCAAGGACCACTTCTGTTATCCAATAACAAGCCTTTCTCACGAAATTTATTCACCAATTTCACTACAGCGGCTCCGCTTGGCACTCTTTCACGACACATGTTTATTTTCAAAATTGGCACGGCTTCGGATACATAACACTGAAATTGAACGTAAGTTTTGAATATTTTGAGACGCTCCTCAAGCGAAAACTTGATTGTTTCTTGGCACGGAACATCAGACTGTCGAGCTGTCAAAATGCCAAGCAAATCGTTAAAAAAAAGTTGCCATAGCCTATGATTTAAAAACAAACAAACCATTATATTGCCGACCCTTTATAACACTATAGCATTATATACTAATAATTTCTTGTACCATATATGTAGTTGAACTCGTAAGTACTTGCCATATGGTGAGTTTTATGTAGGACCTTACCAGTATGTTCTGGTATTTGCTAAATGGTTTAAATGGCACAGCATATAATAGAAAAGTATACAACAGTCTCGAAACTGTAGAGTTTTTATAAATACAGGAACTTTGTCGCGGTGAGTTAATTATTATTTAGAAGTTTTCTTCAAAGCGCTCGCAAGTAGATAGAGCTATCACCTCAGTGAATTGTATTGATATATTAGTGTTATAAGTAAATAAGCAATACCTAGTGTAAATTTAACTCGAATTGTACCGAACACTAGAGGGGCAAAGCAAAAGCGAAGAAAGCTATTGTTGTCTCTTCGATCCTATTATACGGAATACCAATATGGGCCGACACAATGGATAAGCTAGTGTTGGTGAAAGATGTGGTCTATCTTCTAAGCAAAATTAGTAACGATTTAAATAAATTAATGAAGTTTCGGTAGTTCCGAAGGATTCAGTGATTAATATTTATATTGGGGAGTGGTTCCAGTCTGCAAGAATCCGATACACCACCATGTTAAGGCTAAACGAGTACATGAGGGGTCTTCTAGAAGATCTACAACCTGTACAAAAAAACATACATACAGACAGACGGACATTTTTATTTTTTCTATGATGTTTTTAATGAAAAACACTTCCGTAACATGAGTTTTGCTAGAATTTACGAGTAATATTTAATTGTTAGGACATTTTTTACTTGAAAAGAGATTCGAATGTTATGGATTGTATATATGCATTGACAAGTCCTTGAGGTACCATCTGCAGGCAGAATTACCTCTCCACTTGGCAGGAAGCTTTGCATATGCAAGTGTACTGCGGCACCTACACACATACACACTGTCAGAGAAAAAGTTTTCCAATTTCGTATGTTTGGATCGCAAAACTCATATACACAACAAAAAACCAAAAGAGGGCCAATATTACCTCCGTATGCAATATCTATGCATAACACCCTCGCGCGTATTTGGCACAAATCATATTTATACATTACACTAATGTGGGTTAATTACACAGAATTATTGTCAAAGAGCTGTATTAGTGAACCACATCATAACATCGTATAGTTTCGTAGCAACGAGAAGTTAAATTACAACTCCAGGAACTTGATCTTGTGCGAACGCAATCATGCAGAACGAGGTTCCGCGAAAAACTCGTAAGTTAATTATCTTTCCGTTACCTGTATACGAAACTGATATGAGAAACATGAGACTTCCTTTGCAATTAGTATCGTCTTTAAATTCAGACACTGCAGTAGCAAGGGTTATGACTCTACTTATTAGGAAGTAAAGAGTAACCCAATAAAGTTGCTCTTCAAAACATAATCACATATCGTATCACTGATAGCTTACTGACTTTAATATGTTTAGATTTTGTATTAAGATATACTGTGGTGTTTTGAAATATGTAACTTACTTCTAGAAAAGTACGAATTATCCTCAGCTGTAATTTTTTGCGTATATTATCAGTCGTATACTTTTGGTGTGTCACTGAAGTTCTTATACAATCTCAAATCCAAACAATTTGGCCATAGATGGTCGCACAACCACACATGTTTATGAACGTTTGAACAAATTGAAGCAAACGAATGTCTGCAGAATCCGGAAATTTTTCACATCGACCATTGTTGGTCTTTCGAACATCTCTGAGTTAAATAAATCCTTTCAAATCCAAAATCAGGCAAAATCGTATCTAGCGATTGGATGGACACGTAGATTTTTAGATGTTTGAGTGCAGGAGCGTTTATTGAATATCAAACAAAATATAAGAATACACCGATATACGAATATACCGATCTTTAAAAGAATTCATTTTTTGTCAAATCACAATATCTTTATAACAATTATGAATAAAAACATAACAATATTAACAATAATAGTTTTCACAAAAGCTTAACCACTCGAAGTCCTAAATTTTCTCTATGAACTGAAAAAAAGAAAAGAAAAAAAGAAAGGAGGGCCTTTTCCCTCGGTTGACACTAAAAATTTAAAAAACCCCAAAGACGTCAATGAGATAACCACTCTCTCTTTTTGTGTACTTTTCAATATACTCGTACGAATACATAAATCGTCAAAGGAGCAAGTAGCCTCCAGTCCGCTACTGTGTGAAGAGTTTTTGTCAGAGAGATGAACTGGAAAAAGATGATAACAATGATTCAAGATACGAGTATTATTTTTGTATGTGACCAACCACAACCGAGCAAATGGCCCACTGACTCTTATTAGCAACTGCAAGTGGCACAACCGACAACTCCTTCATAAGACGTTAAGGATTCGTTAAGTGACACTCACTCACTCACTCACTCACTGTGAACTGTGAGTACCTTTTGTTACGAGTATGATGATGCTACAAAGAATGTAAGAGTCAGTACGTCGAGTCTGTTTGGAAGGTGCATGTTTTACGAAAACATACTGAGATCTCAGTGAAGGCTCTAATCTCTCTAAAAATCAAAATTGTTTACGCTTGGACAGAGAACATATTTGGTTTTTTTTTTATTACGGTAACTTTGATTAGAATATTAGATAAAAATGCTCGTTACTTGTCGTCATTATCGATGCAATCAGAGGGTCATACGGGCATATTTTGCAATTTAACACTAAATACAGTAATTAAATTTAGAATTCATAGATTTGTGTTAATTGAATGTTTTCAGGCAAGAAAGTGTGAGTAGGAAATACCAACCGATATCGCTTAATTGTTCTTCCGCATCTGTTACACAATACAATCCTAGCAAATGATACGTATGTTCTGCTCTAAGAATCTAATTCTCATATGACCTGTTATGCTTCTTCTTTACCATAAAATGCTCGAAACATGTCAACCAAACCATAGTGACCATCCATACACAAAACCAAAATTCGTTGATACTCGTAGTAATGATGTAACCATGAGTTGTTCGAACTGAATCACGTAATGGCCCTGATGTATGTATTTAGGGACTCTAATTGTTGTACTTTATTACTAACGAAAATGTCAATCTGTATAGCTGCCAGGTAGAAGCACCCACGAAAACGAACACAACCATTTTATCTGTGCTTTGCATCATCATAAATATCACTTACGAGTACATTTCCAGCTCTACCGTTACACGTTTTAGCTAAACTCTGCGGCAGTCGCAGCTATGTGAAGCTATGTAATTTAGAATTTTAATGCGAAATTCCTCATATGTGCTTCTGTACCCAGTAGAGCTCTAATTACTCCGGCGATCCGAGTCGGTTAGGTGCTTTGGAAATTAATTTAATTTGCGCACACTTCTCTGTTTTGAGGCGGTGGTAATAGCATGGCGTTTACAGTACCTTTTAGCAACTGTTTAACGCAATAACTCGAAATAAGTTCTCCGGGGAACTCTGAGACCATTACTAGTAATCACACTGTGATGGTATATTGCTGTTCTGGTTAATTTCACATCCGATTGAGTTGTGTCGATTGCCATTAGAATACATTTTAAAGAATATTACTTTAGAACATTGGCCTTAGATGAGTAAATGATCTTTAAATAAATTAACAACTGTTAAAAACACCATAGCTCTAGCCTACAATATTAAAATATAGAAAGTTTTTGGATTCTAGAATGCAAAATTAAAATCTTGATTTTGATTAAAGGGGGAAACACGTCGAAGGTTTGTGTTTTTGAAATCGTAATTGCGGGTGATTTCAATATACACAATTCTAGTTGGCTTCGCCATTCAGGCTTAAAAACACACACAAGGAAGGAATGTTGAATTATTTGCCGATTTTAACAATCTCACTCAGCTTGTGAATGAACCCACTAGAATTTCAGCCATTCTAAGTCATAACGCTAATACCCTTGACTTGTTTCTTAACTCTCACTCTAACAAATACACCGTCAGTGTATAATCACCTATCAGCAATCATCATCATCCATCAGTATCAGAAAATTTCTCGTTGTCGAAACACGCAGCTAGAGAAAAAACCTCTAAAAGAAAAGTATGGTTACACGAGAAAGCCGACTGGGAAGGCGTCAACAATTCTTTAGGAATATTAACTGGACACTTAATGCCAATAGCGTTGTGGATGCCATATCTGATACGATCACAAGCATAATCCAGGAAATATGCTTTCGGTTATATAAAGAAAACCCTACTGTGGAAAACCGAACCAAATTTAGACGACTTTAAAAAATACTTCAAGTCCCAAAGGAAGTAAACATTTTTAGTTATTCGTGACACGAATTAAAAATACTGCCTCGTCTTCAATTCCAACGCTCATTCACAATGACATTCCAACTGTCGCAGCTAGCTCCACGCTACGAGATAGCGATAGCCGACCAATTGCGCTAACATCCATACTTTATAAGGTCATGAAATCGCTGATCAATCGTAAGCTTATGTAATACCATGAATCACCTGAAAACCTTACCGACCAGCAGTACAGTTTTCGTAGGCAACGTTCTACAGGTGACCTGATGGCTTATCTCACTGAAAAGTGGAACCAGTCTATTCACAAATTCCGTGAAAGTAAAGGTGTTGCCCTCGATATTTCCATGGCATTTGACAGAGTCTAGCATCAAGCTCTTTTGTCGAAAATGAATGCCTATCGAATTGATAAGGCTCTGCTTGATTGGACTAGTAAATCTTTCTGGCCGTTCAATCCAGGTCGTATTGAACGGTTTCAAATCCAATGTTTACCGCATTAACGCCGGTGTTCCCCAAGGCGCCCCTCTACATCGCAACTGGAACTTGAACAACAACGTATGCTAAGCACGTTAAATTCTGACCTTAACAGCATAACAAGGTGGGGATTACATAATAGAGTTGAATTTAACGCTTTTAAAACCCAATGCTGTCTTCTGTCATCCAAGGGTAATTTAAACCACCAACCTTTATCCATGAATAGATCTTGCATCAAAGGAACTGAAAAATTCTCAATTGACTGCCATCGCCAAGAATGCTTCGAGCTGTTTAGGTATCCTAAAACCGTGCAAGATGTACTTTACTCTTGTAGACCTGGCTTCTATTTAGTAGGCGTATATTCGCCATAAACTTGAATAAACTTGTATTGTATGGGCAGGTGCCCCCAAAGACCACATTGCATCTACTAGATAGAATTCAGAATGGCGCGCTAAAACCTATTAGGAACGTAAATATCACGAACTTAATCGAATCGCTTGAACATTGTAGGAGTGTTTCCTGCTTGTCACTGTTTTATAAATTTTTCCACTAGCCCATCCATAATACCCGTGCCTCAACTCAAGCCCACGGGTCCACCATTAAGACTATCTTCGGACATACTAACCACTTCAGAGATTCCTTATTTAGCTGCACAATAGTTATGTGGAATGATTTGCCTGATTCTATGTTCCGCATTTCCTAACAGTTATTATTTGTAAATCTACCAGAATACTTGACAGTAGATACTAGATAGAACTATCGCCTATGTAAATACTAGTGTCAAGCGAATAATAAGTAAATACCAGTGTAACATTTTTGAATTGAATTTGTTTTATTTAAGTTAATATTTGAAATAAACGAACCTATCTTATGTTCTTATCTTACAAAATTCATATCGAACTCTAATATATCCCGTATTTCGTAACAATATTAACGTTGTCATATTGACTTCTAAAGGGTGTTTTTTTGGGAGGTTTGTTTTTCCGATAGATGTCGTTTTATTTTATGACAGTTGTTTTGACAGCTCAAAGTGGCATTTCTACTCAGTATTGTTTGGCAAATCATTATGAAAAAAAAAAAAAAAAAAAAAAAAAAAAAAAAATGACATTTGTGAAAAATAGTCGTGGTAGCCATATGCCAGAAATTGTGTTTAAATGTTAAATGCCAAAAAATTATCTACCAAATAAAAAAAAATTTTGGTCATTTCATAATTTTATATGTGTTTTATTCAAAAAAAAAATCGGCAACCTCTTAAAAAAACACGTTATATCTAACACCCGACTATTTTTCACAAATGTCATTTTTTTTTTTTTTTTTTTTTTTTTTTTTTTTTCATAATGATTTGCCAAACAATACTGAGTAGAAATGCCACTTTGAGCTGTCAAAACAACTGTCATAAAATAAAACGACATCTATCGGAAAAACAAACCTCCTAAAAAAACACCCGTTATATGTTTGTTTGAATACCTCGTCATTTTGCTTTCCATTGGAAATGACTATGCAAATTCTACAGGACTTTTTGAGTTAAGCTTCTTTAGAGATCTCATATAAATATCACAAACCGCAGAAGTATCTAAGAAAGTGTTAAAGATTATAATTTATGTATAAATGACAGCAGCAGTGCAAATACATGTCGGTTTAGGGGTATCCCTATCCAATTACCTAAGGCAGAATTTGAGGATTTCATTTTCGTATTTCGAATTCGTTCGATTAATGTAGATGGAAATTTGTGGAAGAATGCATGCGGTATACGATTACTGCAACATGCATAAGAATCCCCTAAAAGCCATTCTGGGAAACAATTTTCATTTGCATTTAAATGCCAGGAAGAAAATGGCACTCATAGCAATTACACAAAAATGCAATACTCATGCAAAATCGAATAAACAACCAGGGTTCCAAATTTTCACACCTCACTGACTAACAATGCGCAAAGTTTCAGCTGTTTCGATACTTACCACATCGATGTTGATATTTCACCTGGGTATTCACTGAGTATATTGCGCCTAGCTACTGGTTCGGATATGAGCACAGTACAAATTTTCCTGTATGCTAAACTGAATGACATCCGCTTGAAATGAGGGCTGATGAAAGGTTTTTTTTGCTAAAATTGCCAGAATCGGATTTATGTCTCTAACAAGACTTTTGACTTTTCGATGCAAATGTTATTATGTGATTGTTAATCTTTGTCGATTTATGTGTTTCCACAGTTCTCACAGAGAATGAATATTTATTATGGTTTTACTTTAGTATTTTCGCAGCAAATAAATCATTAAGCTTAATCCGCAATCGATCCAGTCAAGAATATAATAAATAAGCTCGAATACCCAGATGCATAGAAGAACTGAAAATATCAATTTCGACCTGAGTTTAAATCCACTCCAACACATATTGTTGCAAATGATCGACTATTCTGGCACACGCAATTTTGTCGTTCATCATTGTTCGATTGGAAATAACAGATAAATATTCCCCCCATTGATTGAATGCAGAATAGATAATTATTCGAGCTCATTTGCATCATTGCGGTCTTCGAGTTAAATTTATTTCATATTGAACTTGGTATCTTTGATGTCTATAATTGAAATCGTTTTGGTTCTTTGGCGAGCAAACAATAATTGTTTAAAAGTCATTTGATGTTCTCCCTACTGAAAATGCAGTCATTTTTCAAAGTGCATTAATGCTCTGGAAATTTAGAAAACTAAAAGTGAATTAGAATTTGTGTTGACTATTGATGTTCAAATATTATACTCGAAATGGATGTTGTCGGTTTGCGAAACATGTGAGCTTCTGGTCAAAAGCTATCAATACTTTGCCCATTGACGTTTTGGGTTTGCAACATTAGCAATTGCTATAGGTTTTGTCAGGAGATCCGCCGAGGGGTTTGAGTTGATGACGCTCAGGATCTTTTAGATTTTCAATGTTAAATATTGTAGATGAAAAGGTAACTAACAAGATGGGGATGAGTAAAATTGATCAATTGTCGTGCTTGTATGTAATCTTTCATACAATTACCAACTACAACTTACAATCATATTCTGACTGCAGAATATGATTAACTTTTGGACCTTAAATAAATGGTGATGTAGAGTGGTGACTGCTATATCTCTACGAAGGCAACGATAATAATGAAACAACACAACACACTACCAAAGAAAAAAAACAGTGCGTGTAACCTTTACAAAAACTCCCGAAAACTTCCGAAAACTCCCGAAAATACCCGCAAAACACCTCAAAAAGACCATCAAAGGACGCCTAAAAAACCCCAAAAGACCCCTAAAAGACCATCAAAAGACCCTCAAAAGACCCACAAAAGACACTGAAATAGCGAAACCAAATTTCGTACAAATCAGTTTAGAAGTGGCATAATTCCCGAAATTCCAGTTCCTAATGACCGTATCCCAGAATTTCCATAGGTACAAGGCTTATTAGATGCGTCCTACATACCGAATTTCATAGAAATCACTTGATAAATGGCTTAGATCCCGATATTCCAGTCTCTAATGACCGTATCTCAGAATTTTCATAGGAACTTATAGGTCTTATAGACCCATACTAGTGCTGCTTCCAGAGTTTCATAGAAATCGCTTGAAAATTACTTAGTTCTCACAATTCCAGAAATGGCTAAGTTCCCGAAATTCTAGTTCCTAATGACTGTATCCCAGAATGGACACAAGTTTTATAGTCCCATCCTAGTCCTACATACCGTTTTTTATAGAAATAGCTTGAGAAATGGCTTAGATCCCTATATTCCAGAAATGCTTAATTTTCGAAATTCGAATCCAGAATGACCGTATCCCAGAAAAATGGCTTAGTGCCTGAAATTCCAGAAATGGCTAAGTTCCCGAAATTTCAGTTCCTGATGACCGTATCCCAGAATTCGAAATCGTCCAAAACAACTTGTGTTGGCGGTCCAAAAGAAACTTTCTAATCTAATGAAGCAGCTTTTCTTCGACGCCACAAGCACGACAAAAGAGCTTGATGCGAAACTCTGTCAAATGCTTTGGAAATATAGAGTGCAATGTCCTTGCTTTCACCAAATTGAGGCAAAGATTGGTTTCACTGCTCGGTGAGATATGGTATCAAATCACCAGTGGAACGATGCCCATGAAATCCGTACTGCCTGTCGCTAAAGATTCCGTGACATTCAAGATATTTAAGAGCTAAAAATTGATCAGCGTTTCCATGACCTTGGAAAGAATGGATGTTAGTGCTATGGGAACGAAGAAGGAGACGACGGCTCGCCTTTTATATAGGCTGGACAAAGACTATTTTCCTTGCCTTGCCCTTAGAGCTGATAGCTGGAATGTCATTATAATGTCATTTTTGTTAATTAAAGTTGTAGTTTGTAAATTAAATAATTGTGTTTCTTTTGCAAAATGCATTATGAATCTTGTCATCATCATCATCATATTTGGCTCTACAACTGAGGTCCCGTCCTGGCCTCCCGCAAAAATCTCTCCACCGGTCCCGATTTCGAGCCGATGTCATCCAGTTTTGCATGAATCTATGAAATCTTGAAGGCCTAAATTTCGTTACAATAGTCTTTAGTCTTTTCCAGAACAAACAGCTTGATTGAAAGTCCGATTTAACTTCAAAGACTAAGCAATGATTTGATTTCACTAAAAAGAAGCAATTAGCTTAAATAAAGCATCTTTAAAAAAATAAATGGGTTCTGAATTCTGGTTCATTCCTTAAACGATATAATTCATTCATTGGGCTAATTATAACCTTTGTGTATTTAGTACGATATTAAGCAAAGTATTGTATTAAATCGGCAACGTATGATAATTAAAATATAACTACGCACCAAGGTGAAACGGGAAAATAACAACGCGATTTTCACCGGGCCGGAAATGCGAACGGAATGCATCTGTAAAATTTATCTGCAGCATCATCCTGCATTGTTTTTTGCGAATATTTTTATTAAGTTGTTATTTATTTGATTATGCAATGTGTGCGTTGCGTTTTTGCCAACATTAAATAAAATAAAATACCTTAATAGCTACAATGAATATATTTTTCATTTGAACAGACAGTAAATGGTTGCTCGAGTATCATAAACGAGGAAATGGTTTTGCAGTTGCTGGCATTGAGTATTAATACAATACAATACAACTGATACAAAATATTAAAAACTGAAACAGATATTATAAATATTAAACATATTAATAAAAATGAAAAATGAGAAATTAAATTAATTATAGTCGTATCGTATGTTTGAGTGCACTCATCGCTGTCATTGCGTAATAATGACCACTGCATTTTTTTAATAAAAGTCGAAATGTGACGAAAATAATTGCAAAAGCAAAAATTTTGGCATTTTAATTTCATAGGGGACATTGTTGTGGATTCCGAAATCATTATGATTTATCCTTTATCGTATATGTAGATAGAACAACATGTTAGTGGCAGACCGCATCAATTAATAACAAGCTTAATAACTTTTTAGGGAAATAAAAACCAACTCAACTGCGCAGACTTAATGTCTCTTCTATCTATCACCATTTACCACGCTCACACCTATGCAATTGTCAATCATTTCAAACATATTTTTTGTAATAATTTCTTATAGCCAGCCATTTATTTCCACTTTTGGTAAGGCACTGGGTAGAAATTTTCGACTGTAAAAAATGACATGTCCTAAATGGTGTTCATTCTTTGCAATGCAATTCAATATGAATACGAAGATTGGTCAAATTTCACATGTGCTAGTATTGGACTAGATACAAGAGTAGTTATCGAAAGTGATTGTCTCTATGACTCTGAATATTTTTACGTATTTATAAAAAATGTTGATTCATAAAAACTGAAAGGGGTTGTCCTCCATTCAATTTCGCACCAATTTCGATAAACTAAACGTTTTAAGCTTCGCCAATCTGTTCTGGAGCTAAAATCGAGTGCATGACGGCAATTCATTTTACGTTTACCGATGTTCTTTCTAGTCCTTTTGATTTGAATCTGGTTTCACCCATTTATGACAAAATTGGTTCGATTCAACCAATCCATTTGAGCCAATTTCGAGTAGTTATTTGAAATGTTCGACAACAAAAGGATTAATCAGCTTCGGCTAAAATACGAGCACAATAGCGGATGATAGATAGAAAATCAAAATTAAATGCAATAACAGTACCACTTTGAGCAAAATGGATATGACGCAAGGAACGTATACTAGACACACATTACCACTGGTACAAACATTGCTCACACAAATGTGCAAAAAGTTTTAAACTTGTCATATCCTTTTGAAGTGAACCCTCTGTACATTGGACTTAACCAAAATTGCTTTTTGATTCATTTTCATGATTGCTATGAGTTAGCGCCGCTGGGTATAGATGCACAATAACTTTGCCCAGGACAATCATCTTTCAAAGGAGACTTTATCCCTCGTTTGCTTTGTGCTTCTGCAGGCCTTTTATTAAATTTCACAACTTTTATTCTGTTAGTTATTTTTCCATGTCACCTGGATTTTTGCCAGTTATTGTGTTTTGTGTATATTGGCCGAAGAGTTTGTCGCGTCACAAGGACATCAAAGTGCATGAATGGCGCAGTCATCATCTTCTGATGGCTAGTCTATATATATACATATATAGGGATATATATCTATATATAGACTGCTTGTCTAATGCCAAGATACAACTTGGCTACCGCATGATAATTTACTGCTATTGATTTGCAGGGATATTGTTTTGTCGTTCAAAGTTCGTTGGTACAACAGAAAGAATATTAGCAATTGATTTGGGTTGGGCTTTATTTTGAAAGTGCTTAACGGAGTGTTAAACGAGCTTAACAGGAGCAGCTCAGCGCTAATGGTGCATTGCAGCAAAATCGAATGGTGGAACCATTGGCAATCGATTACCAAGCTAAGTGACCTACTGACTGATGGTGATTGCCTTTTCCCCAACATTTCCAACATTTGATCTGTCGTCTGTGATAAATATATAGCGGGTGTTCCAGAAGCAATGGATAAGCCTGAATGGTATTAAAATTAAAAAATTGCCAAAAACATTGCATACAATTAGGCTCAGTAATATTGTTGTATATAAATTACATGTAACATTTATACTTGTCGAAAATGTATAACCAATTGTCTACAAGAATATTCCAGTATGTTCTGCTACATTCTTGGAATTATTTCTATGGAACAGAATAGAACAGTTAAGACTAGAAACTTCTCGAAAATATTATTATTATTATTATTACAATCCCAATTTTGCAAATACACGCCCTCTGTACCTGTAAATCGGCGATGAGAAAAAATTTTACCTGATTGGTAAGGAGGGTGACCGAACATAAGAGCCCCTGTCTTCATATAACCACGGAAGGGTGGCAGGTGTACTATTGGAAAAAACCTTCCCCCACCGCCATTGAAAATTTCATAAAAATCGGTTTGATAATGTGACTGAAATTAACATTTATATATATAAAAATACTTAATATATAAAAATGTTTATGGTACGTCAGTCTAAAACTCGAGAACCGTTGGACCGATTCGATTCTTGATTATCCCAAACATCATTGCAAAATATTACCAGTTAAAACGTTGGATAGCAAAATGTTCAAAAGCAAGCTGCAAATATATTGTTGGTAAGCAAAACATTAAACTCCGTCGTTTATACTTATTTTAGTTTTATTTACAAAAATTCAACGTACAAACGAAAATAAATAAATCTTCTGTACATACGATATGTGTCTGCTCTGTTTCAAGAAGATCTAAAACGTGTGCTTTCGACAAGTTAAAGTTGTGTCTGTTTATTGTTTACCATAACCCAAGAGATTTAACTGGACCTGTCTGATTTCTTCGTTCATTTCAAATTGGATTGAATTGCATTCCAGTTTTTGCCAGGTGAATAAAACTTCTTTGGCACTTATTCCCAAATCAATTTTTCTCCTAAGTTGAGTAGTTGTTCTCACACGTAGTTTTGTTTTGAAACAATCACGATTTCACACGAATATGCTTTCCAATAGGAGATTTTTCCTATAACTAAATTTTCCTGATAAACTTCACTTTGGCATTCGAAAGAATTATATCGAAGTCTGCATAGCAGGAATAAACTGAATAAACTTTGTTGATGGGCGAAATTAAGTTAAATATAAAAGGTTCTTTACCTGTATTTAAGTTCAGGCTAAACACATTAATTTTATTTAATTTATTATTTATTAAAAAAATAATGCATCAACACCGGATTGTTTCCTCTATAGTTGTATTAGAAAGTTTGTTTAAAAGAATATGATCACAAAAGATGTATTCATGCATCTATGTAGCAAGTTGCTCTTTAGCTGCTATGATGCGTCAGTTAGGAATGGACGTTCTACAAATAACGAGGAGCAAATTTATCCAAACAACAACACTATATTTTTTAAAATGTTGTTCACCCTCTAACGGCGTTGTCATTTAACTTGTTTGGTGCTGGTTTTATCGTTTTATGGATGGAGTGGTCATTCATCCATTATTCTACTTCAAGTTTTGGATAATTTGGAAAATTTTGGGATAATTTGGAATAATTTGACTTACGGGTTGACTTTGCGGTTAAAACAAGACGGTGCAACATGCCACATAGCTAGCCAAGAAATCGAGTTGTTGAAGTCCAATTTCTATTTCCATGCTATATCCAGGAATTCAGCAGTAAATTCGCAACATAGTTTGTTTAATTAAACGCCTCTGAAATTTTTTCTGTAGGGCTATGCCCAGTTGACGGTCCATCCCATTTAAAAAGAAACTGCATATGACCTCATGAAATTGTCGGCATAAATGTTTCGCATTTATGCGTCATGAAAACCTGGGCTCAGCGCATTCACTGGTGCATTCGTTTAAGTGGTGGACATTTGATTGATATTGTGCTCCATAATTATCGCATCGATGGTAATTTAACCCAAAATATTTTGATATTTGAAGCACAGACAACAGCATAGCGTTGAACCTTCAAGTCAATGATCGACATCGACACAATTGAATGCAAATTTACACTCACCATATCTCAATTGTAATTTATTTGTGAAAAAATATGATTCATTAATTTCTGTACAACACTAAAACTCCTTTAATAAATGTAACTTTAAAATTTTCATCCGCATCCCCAGTTAATAAAACATTTTAAATTTTCTTTACATAATATAGTAAAGCGGAGCTTCTCAACACGCCATATGGATAGTTGTAATTCAGCCTAGACCCATAGCTGTAAAGGATTTTAGTTTCATTAAAAAACCTAGATAAAAAAATCTCAAAATTACGCCATCGCAAGCCAAGCGCTAAATAGTTGTTTTAAAAGAAGTCCCATCGAATTCTGATTGGTAAAATATACGAGTTGACAAACTGACAAACTCACAAACAAACACACGCACGCTGAAAAAATGTATTTGTCCTGACTATTATTCTATTCTAAACAACATCATTACCTTACGGAAAGTGAATGGTAATTTTTCTAGGTCTAAATTATTTCTTTAAATCAATTTTACATATCCTTTGGCAGGCCGCCAGAAATATGATTGAGCGAGTCATTAGCCATGGTGTTAGTCAAAATGGTGCATAAAAATATATACCGCAATATCTAGAGTGGAACATATATTCGGTTGCCGCCACATTTTCGTGAGTTATCATTATATCACGAGAGTACCAGGATGGACCACAAAAACAAAAACCAAAACAAATTTAAAAATAAATTACAAAATAGTAAAATAAAAAAAAAACATTCAACGGCTTTTAACGAAAATCGCAAAACAACGTGCGAGCAGGTAAATTTATTAAATTTTATTCTGGATCTTTTAATCTGTAGAGTTCAAACGGGAATATGATATTCTGTATGGATTGCGCGGTGAATATGTGACGCAAGCCGGAATATTGGAAGCAAAAAATCATTAAAAAAATATAAAATTTAACCGAACGTGGTAGCAATACAATTTAACTAAAATGATACTGATATCTTCTCTTGGTTTGACTTTTTATGAATGCGAATATCCTGCTAAGCGTATATTCAGTCTGTGCTATATATATATATATAGAGTTTGTGTTAATTCGTTTTTTTACCGCATCTATGGATCTGTATATTGAAAATATGAAATGCTAGGTGTTCCCATATTTAGCACGTTGTAAGCCACACGGGGAGCTCGAAGTAGAATAATACTCGTGTAGATGTTGATTTTTGATGTGGAGGAAATAAAAAATATTTCCGCTGCCACCGAGTGATATGTACTCGGCGTAGAGATGAAGATATAGCGCTTTTGTTCTTTTTTTTTTTATTTTTCGTTTTAATATTTACCAGCATCAGTATTTTTTTTATTATACATATGTACACAGCCTGGCTTTATGATAGCAGTAAAAAGTTAACAGCATCAGAGTAGAGAGCAAACATCCTTCAACAACTACACATAGTAGACGCGTTTAAAAGCAATTACAAGTATGTACCTCGATCGAATATTGGATGGATGTTGTATTGTATTTACAGAGTGTAAATCGTATGTATGTAGATTGTGAAACATTTACATAGATTGTGTAAGTGCGGTGACTATTGAAGAAGCCTGATGTAGCATAGCTATTTTAATTGGCTAACGGAATATTTCGAAATTTTTTCATTATATTCCTCAATTAGTTCATTTTTCAGCCTAAATTCAAACAACAACAAAATTTAAATATTGTCGTTACAGATAAAAATATAAATAATCAGGAAAAATAATATCTCAGATCAGTGTCTGCGTTAATACTTTTATGTATTACTAGCAATATTAAATATTTAATATAAATAAATATCTATGGATACAGTTTTGAAAATATTACCTAAAATGCCCCTTAGCATTTTTTAATATCCAATTGAAGTTTTTTTTTAAACAACAATGAACAATACAGGGATCATGTCTTAAACTCACAGGTATTTATTCAAATCTTAATCATAAGATAGTAAAGCGAGCTTCCCAGCTCGCCATATGCATATTCAGGACATCTAGCTCGCATGAGCGAAGAGGATCCTGCTCGGAAAGTCCTTTGCGGAAGGATTTATAGAACACGACAGCGAGGCCGGCCAAGCCTACGCTGGAAGGATGGCGTAGGCCAGGACGCCCAAAGTTTAGGGATGCATAACTGGATGACATCGGCTTGAAATCGGGACCGGTGGAGGGACTTTTGCAGGAGGCCAGGACCGGACTCCGGTTGTAGAGCCAAATATGATGATGAAGAAAACTGGAACAGGCATTGAAGTTTTATATCTCGAGATTCAAACAAGATATCAACTTTAGTTAAACACAGTTACAAAGGCTAGTAATTCTTCTAAAAATTAAGTCCTAAAACAAGTTTCTACCCTTTGTATTAACAGAGCAATTTCCGTTAACAATGGTCAGGGTACACCAAAGTAAGCTTTTTTTTAAATCCCCGATAAATGATGTAAACATTAGAGATAGACTCTACATGTAAAACAATTTTTTTCTTAGAATACACCCAAGTATCATTTTCCAAATTGTCCTTGTAGACACACGAGCTAATGTATTCTGCTATGCGAGTGACTACAGGCACCCGTGTATGTATATTTAGTTGTAATTCAGTCTAAAGACTAATTTATCTTAAAACCCTAATAGTATGCAACGTTAAATGTAGGTCTTTCATTCATAAGCGATAGGTCTTTCACATATTTACATATTTACCGTCGCCAAAAACGTTGCGAAATGTTTAGGTGCAATGTCTTGCCCGGTGCAAGAAGTATTTCACTCCCTCCGACCTGGCTACTATATACAAGGCTTTTATTCGCCATAAACTGGAGTACAAAAAAAAATTTTAAGAAATAAATAAAAAAATAAGAAAACTTTTTTTTGTCACAGAAAAAAAATTCCCCAAAAATATTGTTACGAATTTTGTGAATTAAATGGTTACTATTGGGCTTTTAAGATAATTCTGTGTTCATACTGAATTACAACTATCCATATGGGGAGCTGAGAAGCTAGCTTTACTATCTTATGTTGAACATCCTATAACTTTCCCCTATCTTCCCTTCACTTAAAGGTCTTCCAAATTTTTTTCAAAAAAATATTGCGACAATACCAACATATAATATCCAGCAACAGCATCAGCAATGAAACCAAATTCCAATCAGTCACTTTTTCAAAGAGGAATTCACAATCAATTCTTTATCATTATATTTTGCGCCTTTGATGGTATTTCTTGGAAAAAAAAGCCAAGCGAACAATCGAATTGAAAAAGATCTAATATTCCTTGATATTTTTTCCGCCCAAACAGATTCTGACAGGAGAGTTAAGGACTCACCTTTGTAAACCTATATAACCAATCTGTGTATCGATAGAATTTTTTTTTATTGATAACGGCTTGGGGTAAATTGAACTTTGGTTATTACCAGAGTGTTTTCAGGCCGAAGAACCGAAGTATGCACAGTTTTATTATTCACGAAACATGAGGTGCATTGTTTATTCAGTTTTATGTCCTTGTAAAGCAACAGAGAAATGTGAAAAGTTTTTCAGCGGAAGAGCTTTTATGCTCGTACGTAAAAAAACACCAACACAAGCTCACGTAATACGTAAACACTGCAGATAATTTTAAATTACGCTATAAAGATACTAGCAAGCGAAACAATTCTCTTATTACTTTCAGTGGGATTCATTTTACAGATGTTAACCACGGAATGTTGTGTAACAGGCAGACTCCGATTTGACGTTAAATTTAAATATGCAACATCAGCTAGTACAACAAACGTGCAGTAAGCAAAGGCAGTACATGAAAATTTTCAACTATCTCCGAAGCCTTAGCTTGATTGCACGCTGTTGATGTCGATTGCATCCTCTTTTCGCGCCGCAGTCATACATATTCATATTTTGCTCATAGCTATTTACACATACCTATATACATAGACTGTAGTATTCAACTCAACAAAATTAGATATCCTGCCAATTCGGGAAATATCGTTTACCTACTCGTACTTGTGCAGAGGAAAAATCATTAGCATCAGAAGCCGCGTGAATTTTCCACTTCCACTTTTTAACTCTGTCGAGAAAGTACTGGGTATTAATAAATTCCATGAGTCTTCAATGTTGATGCGAGTAATATAAAAATATAAGGACAGGTGATCAAATCTGTCTGGCGAAATTTATTTTAAAAAATTAAAAGAGAATATGGAGGGTTTATAGAAAAGTTATTGCAGATATAAATTTCCGCTCAACATTAGCAAGACTTTTGAGACACCCTGTAGAGGCAACTAAGTACAATCGCCTGAAAGTTTTAAGCGCATTTGTAATATATGTGTTCCAAAATTTTATTTTTTCTTTCAAATTTGATTTATTCGAACACAAAATTATTAAAACTTTAGGAATTTATAATTTTGTGTAACAACAGTTTTTTTTAATCATACCAAATTAAAAATTTGATCGTGTATATTTTAATGATGAAAAAAATGGGCGCCGTGGCTCAGTGGAAATGAGCATGGCTACTGAGCAAGGGGTTTGTGGTTCGATCCCAGTAACACCAAAAGTATTTTTCATGGTGTCCCACCTCTCGCGAATGGGTGACAAACGTTCCGAGAGTAATAACTTGTCACGGAAAGCTTCTCAAATTCGCCGTTCGGATCCGGCCTTAAATTGTAGGTCCCTTCCATTTGTGTGTAAAAATATACATGCTATACACGAATGGTTGCGAGAAGCTAGGCCTTGGACCGCAATGGTCTGTCGCGCCGAAGCTGCCATGCCCAATGAGCAGGAATCCCATTTTAAGGCTAAAGGCAAAGTCGGCAAAGTAACTCTGCCATTTTCGCTTTCCGACCATCTATATTGCCATCTAGATGTCATGGCTCCTTCAAGAAGTTCCTTGCATTAGCCAGGGCTTCTTTTTTCGAAATCACCGGCCGCCAGCCAGTCACCCTGCAGGAATGGTCTGTTCTTCTTGTTCTTGAAGACTAGGCTTCTATGGATCACCTCCAGATCGATTGGTGGAATACCCATTAAGACCTGCATAGGCTCCTCCATGACAGTTTCATACCATACCGGCGCTCCATATGACGCACAAGCAACAAATAGGCCACCATATATGGTAACTTCAGCAGTACTACCACTTTGGTGCATTTCCAAGCAACTGGGAAGTAAGAATTGTTAAGACACTTCCGGATAATCGACGTGACATAGTCCGGAAGATGCTTTGGCACATCTCGCCAGTCGTCCGTCCATTCCAGGAGACTTCCGGGAATTTACCATCGCTATACACTCCCACAACTCAACCGGATCCAAAAATGGAATATCTCCATATGTACAGACGGGCGGCAGAAAATAACTCTTCTAGGAGTGCTTTCACGCTATCAGACTAGGTTTGGTGTACACGGTCACTGGCACACCACGGACTTGTTTGACACGCTTTCCCCTGCATATGTGGTAAACTTCACCCCATGGATCGTTATTGTTGTTACTAAAAAAACGCCCATAATCGTCCTCTTTGGCTTTGAGGATCATATTTCAGTACATACGTGTGCTACGCTGATAGGCCAAGCTAAAGTGATCGACTCATGGACTATCACCAGCTCTGGCCCTCTGGTGCGCTTTCCTGAGACGTCTCAGCCACGCACGCTTAGCTCTTAATTTAGTCGACTATTTAGTACGCTTAGAGTTAGTTTTCTTAACCCTTTGAAAGGTGCTATCATTAATGTTAACCATCCAAGCGTTGACCAACAAGATTTGCTGGTCAACACTTATATTTCCGAATTCGCCAAGTGAAAAGCTTGATGCTTCCTCTCTAATGCGTTCGGCGTAGACCTCCCAGTCACCACCATCATCTTCTTGTGGTCACAGTCTCATGAGCATTCCGGATCCTATCAGAGTCCAGAGTTGTCTCAATAAGACTATGATCGCTGAAACCCATCCCAGTTAGGAGTCTCCAGCGAAATTGGAGAGAGCCGGCCGCGCAACTACAGAAAGATACATTGATGTCACTCACGCTCAAAGGTCCATAGCCGTCTAATGGCATATTGAGGAGGAGACATGAGTTCGCGACAAGCATTTCAGCTAGCATCACACCCCTAGCTGTGCTACGTTGGCTGGACGAGCGTCCAGGCTTACTATACCACAGTGGCGAAGATGCATTAGCGTCAATGCCGAAAATCGTCAGTGCCATCTGCGAGTTGCATTATGGACTCCATATCCACCAGATATGGTTCTAGTGGCTCGTTAAACTTGCAGTAAGCACATGTATGTATATGTATATTTTAAGTTTCTTACTTCGTAATAGACCTTCTTCTGCGTAATTGGATTCGCACAATATCAAGTTCTATAGACTTCTTATTTACCTTCTCGTTACTACAAAAATTATACGATGTTATGATCAAGTTCTCGAACACGGTGCTCTGACAATAATCCTGTATAATTAACCCACTTGAGTGTAATATGTGTGCATATATTCCACTCGTAAGTATTGTTGCAAGACCCAGCTGCAACAATCGGAATCTACCCACCATGCCACGCTTTTATGGGGGAGGAAAAGGCGTAATGTCGTTAGGTTAGGTTATTCTAATTATAAGAGTTTTCCGCAGTTTGCTGTTTACGAACGAAATTAAAAATTAATGTGGCGTGTTTTGCACTTCCCAAAACTTTCCAAAAATCTCAGATTGTGCATGTATTGTGTAATATATGTGTAATTATAAATCATGCCAAAGTGTTGCATGTGCTGTCCAACCATCATCGTAACTACGGTGATAATCTTGACTCTCCCTAAGGTTTCTGCATTTGGTTGAGTTGCGTATATGATCTCTGTGATCCTAACAAATGAAATTGGAAAAGTTTTTTGTTTATGTGTGTGTGTAGGTGTTGCCATACACTTATTGTGTATGCAAAGTTTCCCGCAAAGTGCAGACTTAATTTCTCCTGATTACGTCGGTAAAGTTTTGCCTTGAATTTAATAATAAAGTTTATTATTTTATCTAACACACACACACACACAAGACGAAGTTGTTATGCATGATTAAGATTTTTAGACGATAAGACACCTTACTAAGGTATCGATATTATTAATTTCTAGATACCATTAAATAATTCATCATTATAACGTAATCGAATTAAATATCAAAAAAAAAATAATAATTTCCAGGCTTATATGTTATCATCGTCATTATCTGTTCCGTCTGCAGATGGTGGGTGATTCGTTAATCCATAACATTTGAATCTTTGATCTCATGATAAATGTCCCAACAACTGCACTTGCAGACAACATGTAAATTTGCTTTTGAAATCGCTGAATTGAAATTCATGGAATGCAATATAAGTGGCAAGAATAGTATTTCTACCTGTTCCTGGATTCAAACGATGACTATTCACTGGAATTCAATTTCACTGTGAATTCTGTGAACGCAAACGAATGGGAGCTCTACACAACGAGATTCATATTCACTGCTAGTCATTCGCCTACAGAAATTCTAAGTTGAAATACTACGATTTTTCTTTGTTGGGATTGGGAATTGCAAGGAATAACGGTAAGACATTATCTGTTAACGTTAGGGGTTATTCTGAAATAAATTAAATTATTGAAAGATAGACGTAAATAGCTTTCGTTCAGTTAATTATTTAGGAGGTGCTTATAGGTAAAAATGGGAGCCCTTATGGCTTTCATTTAACTATATACCGGTTCTTAGTTATATTGTATATTACTGGCAGGTGGCGGTAGATTAAGGGCTATAGGAAGCCCTCTCTTCATCCCCCTTTAACAGTCTCTAGGCTGATATTACCATTTTCTATCCGGCCTATGTGCAAACTGATTTATATAAAATCTTCAACGTATATTATTGGCAGGTGGAGGTAGGTTATAGGCTACAGTATAATCACTCTGATGGAGGGGGAATGTAAAATTTTAATATTACACACTTTAAATTGCAGAACAACTTTTAAAAATGTTTCAATGTAAATTATTGGCAGGTTAGGTAGTAGAAGTGCCCGGGAACAGCTAGTACATAATACGAATTTGTGACTACAAGTAGTAGCAATTATTGCTGTTGCTATTAACGTAAAAACGTTTGTTTGTTCTTCAACGAAATCTTTATAAAATTCTTAAAAGAAGGCTGTTTTTATTGCTGAGGTTGTCGTCGTAAATTAGTGTTAGTTTGATTTCATCATCATCATATTTGGTTCTATAACTGGGGCCCGGTCCTAGCCTCCCGCAAAAAGTCTCTCCACTGGTCCCGATTTCGAGCCGATGTCATCTAGTTTGGCATCCCTAAACTCTGGGCGTCCTATGTTATAAGCCAAGTAAAAATTCCGCATCACTATCAAGCCCATTCCACATCTATAAGAGTCTCCGAAAAGGAGATGGACTGGCCTGCGTTCTCTTCAACCTGGTGTTCAAGAAAGTGATCCGAGACTCTGATGTAACGGCGATAAGAACATTCCTCTATAAGTCCATTAAGATACTGGGTTACGCAGACGATATTGATATCGTTGGTAGAAACCGAACAGCTGTACAGCATAAGCCAACAAAGCCTACTATAGTCTGTCAAGACTCTTCAAATCCAGGAACTTAACTATAACATTCAAGCTGCTGGTATATAAGACAATGGTCAAACCAGTACTTCTATATGGAACCGAGACTTGGGTGCTTATCAAAACGCATTCTGACCTCTTAGCCGCGTTCGAGAGAAAACTCTTACGGAGAATTGTTGGCCCCGTATGTGAGGAAATACGATTACGGAGACTCTAAAATGATGAGATCTATCGTGAAGAGAATTAATCTCGGGCTCGGCAGGACACCTAGCTCGCATGAGCGAAGAGGATCCTGCTCGGAAAGTCATTTGCGGTAGGATTTATGGAACACGACAGCGAGGCCGGCCAAGCCTACGCTGTAAGGATGGCTTAGACCAGGACGCACAGAGTTTAGGGATGCCAAACTGGAAGACATCGGCTCGAAATCGGGACCGGTGGAGAGACTTTTTGCGGGAGGCCAGGACCGGACCCCGGTTGTAGAGGCAAATATGATGATGATTCCTTTCAGGTTACCCTCACACTTGATTCCCACACAATGCTGTCCCTCTGGGTAAGTTTTGGAAACTCTATAGGCCACATTGATGTTAATCCGTTCTACTTGTCCCAGCCATTTCAAAAGTTCAGTGCGTTGTCAGTTTCCGGATTTGGTTGATGTTGTTGGGCAGCTTGTTTAATTTTTCATTAAATATTCACCTCCAAAGCCTATTAAGGAGATAGCAAATCGTTTAAATTGGATTTTAGGAGTATAACAGGTCAGCTTAGTGGTCAGAATTAGTACTTTACTACTCAATTGCCTTCTTAGCCAAAAAGTGAAGCAATTTTGATTTCTGAGCTGGTGCCGTTAGCAGATGTAAGTAGGCTCTAACTACCTTTAAAGTATAGCTGTCTATTCTTTTTGTCAGAAAATACTTTATCTTGTCGGCGACTGCTAACCCTATTTTCGTCCCTTTTGTCTCAATGCTGTCTAATGCAAAGAACTCGAGGGCTAGAGAGATAAGTAATGGATCTGTGCTAAAACCTGATTGCTTGACGAATTCTCTGCCTAAAATGATAGTTTTTTGTGTGCATATAGTATAATCCTTTGGAAATGTTGTCCTAGTCGTTAAATTTTTGCGCATAAATGACAACAAAACTAATCCGACATTCCATTGAATTTACGTTGCTAAGTTATTTATATTGCCATTAGATCTAGTTACGTAATGTGCTTATGGAAAAACCGCACTCTTGCGCTATTTTATGTGAAGTTATCTACGTATTTACAAAGAGATCCTTTAATTTGCAGCCATGACCTTGTCTCTGAGAATTTCGAAATAAACTTAACCCTAAAGCAGAAACCATCATGAAATTCAAAAGGAAAACTTTAACTTCTGAAGCGTATATTACGCACCGAGGAACATTCAAGTTGAATACAAAGATTTCGCGCATAGCAATGCACTTGCTGAAAAAATACTCGTTAGTCGCGTACGCCACTGCACTTGTTTATGGTTTGTAGTTTTCTTTTTTAAAATTATCTTTTAAATTTCACGAGTCATGAACTCATGAGTTATGGACGGAAAATATTGGTGTTGCTATCAAGTCGCTGTTTTTTTTAGATTGTCGTAATCTAGAGATTGCTTAATACTTTTAAGAATGACTTGTTGGCACTACAGAATTTTGACTTTTTATCTACTCACATGCAATTTCAATTAAACTTTTACACCGCACCGCAGCATCCTCATCAACAAAACCAATATGGCAATTCTGTCAAATGTTAACTGAAGCGCTCATATTTTCATATTTAAGACAAATTACATATCAGCCAGAAGTTTCATTTAACATTTAACTACAACCACCAACAAGACCAAAATGTAGAATTATTGCAAAACTTTAGAAGCGCCAGCGGAAACCCATCCGTCCTTGAATATTTGTTCGTTCTCGTTGGCACGTACATTCCCATGGATATGAGAAATATATGAATGGATATTAATCAAAAAGCAAACCATGAAGTAAATATAATATAAATGCAGCTAACATCACATCGCTACCCGGGACTACCACGCGGCTGCTGACTCTGGCAATGTGACTTTTGATTTCAAAAGGGATTATGAAAATTTTAAATTCCGGTGAAGTGTCGCGACGATGATGATGATGATGACATTTCCTCTGAACAACCGGAAAGGAACGATTGGGTGGTCTAGTGTTGAAATGGAATCCAAAGCTAACTACATTTACAATGTGGTTCCTGGTCTTGGGCCCAAAATAGTCACATTCTTCCGCTGCAATGTTTAAGGAATGAGCGTACACTGTCGTCATCCTCGTTCTAGAACAGTAGAAGTAGCGTAGAAAATGCGAAATGGTTGTAGAAGTGGAAACACGGCCGCAGCTTTTAAGTTGCATTCCATAGAGTCCCACGAGTACGAATATATATCGAGTACGTTCACAGAACGAAACAGGCCATGTCGGCTCCGCGACATGCGTCGTGACCGTGTGACATAATATTATTTATGCATTTCGCGGAAAATACACACAATCTATATGCACAGACATGCGGGTAGATAAATTAAAATGGATCCTTAATAAATTGCTAACACTAACACTAGTGACAGCACAGCGCGCATAGCGACACCAATGGAATTTCCCTGCAATCTATTGCTGGAGATGCATGCGTGTGCCTGTGACGGCATTCAGATGCCATGTTGTGAAGTTCTTCTTATCCTGGCGCGCGCACTCTTGTCGGTAAAGCACGTTGACATGACATCCATGTCCTTCGTCGTGTCACGGGATGATTAGAGTGGTGAGCCACTCACAGCACTCACACTATTACAGCTGAACTTTCGTTTTATCCGATACCCACCATCAGATCACCGAACGTTGTGCCGTTCTCCGTCAGGATTAAGCAATTTGGTTTGCTTGTTTCTGCACGCAACAAGACCGCGAGCCACAATTAAGTTAGTTTGATTTTTAGTTTTATTTTAATGGATACACAAGAAATGTTATATGGAGCTATATGTGTGCGAGAGAATTAATTATTATTCATTTTACCAACATTGGTCGCACCTCGCAGCTAGAAAAACTATATACATACAATAAACCTATTCATTAAATGCACGAAACTTTTATTTTTATTAAGTAAATTGCCATGAATTTAATTGATTCGGTTCTGTGGATAAACCGCCGTAACTCCTACCGCACAACAAAATATTTTGCATGACTTCTTGACTTAGTTAAAGTTTAAATACGAGTATAAGGACATTTTCCATTTTAAAATTTCCTCAAGCCTCACTATTTAAGCAAAAGCAGGATACTTCGTTGCAGAACACGGACACTGCCATTAGCCCTAAGCAATCATTTTCTCATTTTACGTCGACAGAAATTATAATCAGCAAAGAAGGTTGCCTCATTTTGACCAGCACCCTCAATATGCGCCCAAACTTCAAATGTCATTCGTTCGAAATGAAACTTCCTTTTACCAGAACACGTGACTCATGGACTAACTGCTCGTGTTTATTGTAATTACAAGGAATCTTAACATATCCCTTTTGTGTCACGAGTTTACACACAAGACTAGTAATTATCAAGCTCATGTGTGATTGGCCAAAGGATCTTAATATGGTCGCTATAGTCACATAAACCACAAACCAAAATTTTGTACCGCAAATGGCAGACGAAACTTATCTCCACGACCTCTTAGGAATCATAAACTAATGACTCTGTGACCAGGATAATATAACCAAAAACCATGTTAATTGCGATGATGTAGTTCATTTCGATGTGGCACCAAGAGAAATAGTCTGTCAGTAAGAACTTTGTCTCAGGATTAGTAGCACAATGTATTGCTATTTGTTTAGGAGTATTGGCATTTAAACTTTTTGACCTTTAAATTAGTAGATATGCTTTGTGTTGTAAATATTAAATGTATACCAGTGTAATCAATTATGCGCTCTCACTGAACAGTGCTACTTTGACATTTCTATTACATGCCTTTTTAAAAACTTTTATTTATCTTGACTTGATCCTTTTTTGTCTGTATTTTCGACCAATTTGAGGTCCTAATTAACAAACTTCCACACGACCTAGAGAGCTGAAATTGTATGACGCGTGTCGCGTATGTCGCGTGTGATGGGTTGAATTGTTTTTTCGACATTTTTGATGTCGTTTTTAACCACCTTCCACACTGAGTGTCTAAGTCCAAAATACAATTTTTTTATTCCATGTATTACGTTTGTCACGTTTCGCGTGTGGCACGTGTGATGGTTTGAAATCGCGCCATTTTCTCGTTTTTTTAGGTCTTTTTTAACCACCTTTCGCACGATATAGAGGACTGTAATGTTGTGAGCGGCGCAATGTCAGGAGCCCATTTTGATATCCGGCTTTTAATGCGTGTCGCGAGTCACGAGTGGCGCGTGTGAGCGTGGAAAAAAGAAAAATATTTGATATAGCTCCGACCTCAAAAACATATATTTTGGTGATTATTATCAAATAGTAAACGACTGTGTGGCGTGTTTCGATGTATATATAAAAGTTTGTACCCGAAAAACGAGGTTTTTTTACATTTACTTGTTATTTATCAATATTAATTTGAGGTATTGGGGCAGCAATAGAAGCTACGCCAGAAGACTGGCGAAGAGGCATCCTGTGCCCTATACATAAGAAGGGAGATATCACAAAATGCAGCAATTATCGTGGTATAACGTTGTTGAGTACCGCGTAAATAAAGAAAGGCAAGCAGACCGCGGCTACTTCCGTTAAGAAAGCTACGGTCAGACCTTTTTACAAAGAGGCTGCCATCAGTCACTTGAATGTGATGCTGATCGACGAGGTATCGAATTGATTCCCGACTGTCTGAATTGGTGATGGATCACCTTATCACCGCTGCAAAGGGTCCACCAGTCTCTTTTGACTGCTCCGTTGTCCTTAGGGGCGAGAAATACGAGAAATTACAATCTCTTTTACGATCTTGAGTTTTAGTGAAAAAACACATTAACGCTTTCCTTTCTTCAAATTTCAGCTCTGCAGAACTAACTGTTGTCAGAGTAGACGAAGCGGGAAGGGGATACCTGCTTTTGTCCTCGGCGTATTTTCCGCATGAACGCCCAGCTCCGCCTGAAGAAATCGCAAAGCTAACAAGGTCAATCGATGAATGCATCCTCTTGGGATGCGACTCCGATGCCAGATTTTCCCTCTGGGGCAACTCGGAGGACAATGAACGGGGTAAGTCTCTTTTTGATTTAATTATTAGCCATAATCTCAGCATTTGTAACTCTGGTAACCAACCTTTACCTTCCCGTGGTCGGAGAGGTTCAATGGTTGGGAAGAGGTAATCGATATTTCCTTGATTTCAAATGATAAGTTATTCAGGGTTGATAACTGAGTATCCGATGTCAACTCCTACTATGCCTACTTTAGTCTGTCAAGACTCTTGAAATCCAGGAATTTATCCATAACATCCAAGCTTCTGGTGTACAAGACAACGACCATACCAGGTATTTATGTATGAATCCGAGACTTGGGTGCTGAGCCAAAAGCACTCTGTCCTCTTAGCCATGCTCGAGAAAAAAGTCTTCCGGAGAATTGTTGGAAGGAAAACTATTAAAACACAGTAATGATGAGATCTACGAAAGTTACTGCGATGTCAACATCGTAGAGGGAATCAAGTTTGGTATGCTCTGGTGGACAGGACACCTAAGTCTAAAAAAAAATTTTACAGTAGGATTTATGAGACATGAAGCGAGTCGGCCTACGCTGTAAGAGATGGCGTGGAACGTAAATACAAAACTGGATGACATCCACTCCAATTCGAGATCGGTGGAGAGATTTTTTTTGGGAAGGCTAGACCGGACTCAGGTCGTGGAACCAGATAACAATTTTAAATAAGTCTCTATAAAAAAAAAAATAAAACATTTTGTAGCTCTTGATCGTCCCTATCCATATGTGACGCTGTTGCACACAGCCAAGAAGACCTTCGCCGTCTTCGTTCATGATAACGGGTGTTTTTTTAAGAGGTTGCCGATTTTTTTTTTGAATAAAACACATATAAAATTATGAAATGACCAAAATTTTTTTTTATTTGGTAGATAATTTTTTGGCATTTAACATTTAAACACAATTTCTGGCATATGGCTACCACGACTATTTTTCACAAATGTCATTCTGGAGGTCCAATTTTCCAGCACTTTTTCAAGCATTTGAGGGCGTATGTCAGCAATGACACGTTGAATATTGGTTTCCAAAGAGTCAATCGATTGAGGTTTATCCACATAAACCAATGACTTCACGTATCCCCACAAAAAGTAATCGAGTGGCGTCAAATCGCACGAACGCGGAGGCCAATTCACCGGACCATTTCTCGAAATAATGTTGTCGTTGAAAGTTTCTTTCAATAAGTCGATTGTTTCACGTGCTGTATGGCAAGTGGCACCATCTTGTTGAAACCACATTTCATCCATATCCATATCTTCAAGATTTGACAACAAAAACTCATTTAACATGGTTCTGTATCGATTTCCATTCACGGTAACGCGTCGTCCTTCCTCATTTTTAAAGAAATATGGACCGATGATCCCACCAGCCCATAGACCGCACCAAACAGTACATTTATCAGGATGCATTGGTAATTCTTGAACGGCGTGTGGATTATCTTTGCTCCAAATGCGACAATTTTGTTTGTTGACGTATCCATTTAACAAAAAATGCGCCTCATCACTGAAGAGAATTTTACGGTAAAAAAATGGATCTTCGTTCAATTGATTTAACGACCAATCACTGAATTCACGGCGCAAACGATGGTCGTGTGGCTTTAATTCTTGCACCAATTGAATTTTGTATGGCACCAAACCCAAATCTTTACGTAAAATTTTCCATAAAGTCGATGGACAAAGTCCAATTTGCTGAGCACGACGACGAATCGATAAATTGTCGTTTTCTTCGACACTGGCCTCAACGACAGCAATATTTTCTTCTGTACGAACTCTTCTCATTCTTGTCGGTGGCTTGGCATCCAAAAGAGTGAATGTAGACCGAAATTTGGTAATTACGTTCTTTATGGTGGTCTCTGACGGACGATTATGTGCACCATAAAATTCACGAAGTGCTCTATAAACATTTTTAATTGAACACTGATTTTGAAAATAAATTTCCACGATTTGAAAACGTTGTTCTGGAGTTAACCTATTCATAATGATTTGCCAAACAATACTGAGTAGAAATGCCACTTTGAGCTGTCAAAACAACTGTCATAAAATAAAACGACATCTATCGGAAAAACAAACCTCCTAAAAAAACACCCTTTATTTCACACTTTTTATTCATCTTTATTAAAACAATAACTGTCGATTCTTCGATATCCCCCGGGCGACAGCTACGGAAGCACATAAAGCTCATATTATCCTTTCTATCAACAATATTGTCCTGTAAGTCGCTAGTTTGTTTGTAGTGCAAACGCATGTAACTTGCCGAAGCATTTCTTTTGCTACGACTTCTGTTTCTTGTATTACATCAGAGATTATGTTCATCCTTTTTATTTTTTTTATCTCTTGTGGTCACTATAACGACCAAGGATTTTGGTGTGTGGAAAAGTAATTGTCGCTTTGTTGATGGTTCTTGCTGCCGCCAGAACCAGAAGCGACAGTTGTGTGGCAGATGCTGAAGGCGAGATATCGGATGTAGTCTAGTAAGCAGTTTTCTCTTCATTCGCTAACACACTGCTGAAGTGAAGTGAGTAAAGTCCTTGGAAAGATTCTTGTATCATGGTTGTCATCCTTCTTTGTTTGTAGATTTCATTTTCTAACTTCAATGTTATGCAGGCAGCACGCTCTGTATAATAACAATAAAACTATTCTGCACAAAGGAAACGCTATACCCGCAAGTCGCAAACAAACACCAAACACAGCAATGCACACATGAAGTATCAAAGATCATTTACACGCTCCCAATGGGTGTTTTGCTGGTTCACACTCTCCTTACCGATTTGTTACTACGTTTTCTCATTGCTCCCGTTGTGCGAAAACTTCTTGAGCGACATGTGTTCGCGTTCATTATCAACCCCTAAGGATAAATTGGTGTTTTTTGTTGGTTAATTTTTCTTTTGTATTCGATATCTTGTCTTTTCTTCGTTGGAGTTAAATAAAGTTTTATATTTGTTTTTGTTTTTTTAAATTTTCAATCAATTCAGGGATCTGATATTGATTATTTCTGCTCTGTAAATTGCTGAATTTGGGTTATAATGTGTTAAATTTTTTATATAGTTATGAGAGAGAAGAGATTTTAAGAAATCTAATCGCTATTCTTAAATAAAAAATGTAAACTTTGATCTAGGATGGTTTTGCATTTGGGGTCCAAAAGTACATGTTTGCACCATACTATGTTACTGTTATATACAACTATTGCTCTAAAGGCTATTTTGTAAAAGATACTTAATTAAAAAGAAAGTTCAATTTAATTAAAGAACACTGCATAGCATAATAAGGTATGATGGTAGATACTGTAAGAAAATCGACTTCCTTCAAAAATCTGATGTAACACAATGTCTGCGTATTTGCGTTCGACTTTCGATGGGTGAAAGTGAATCAGAAGAGTAATATAAAGATAAAGAGAAGAGGATAAAGTCCTGAAGGATTAATTTAATTTGTGGATATTGTTTCAAAGTAACAAGAGTGACAATGTTTCAAATAACACCATGCTAAGGTTATGTAAGGTTATGTAACTAAGAGGGAACGGAAATTGAATTGACTGAACGCTATTCAACCCAGGACAAACGGACTGGAATTATTTGTTGAATAGCTCTAAGGATAAGGATGGTTAGTAATGACAACGCGTAGCAATTTAATTCATTATGGCCGTGATTTCAGGATTTCAGGTGTCAGAAGAGATTCTTTGTTCATCATTATTACAGAGTGAATTTGCATTCTATTGTATGGAAATTAATTAAACATTAAATGAAGATTGTGAATATATGAGGTAATGTTTGCAAGGAGAATTTATGACTTAATTTTTTCTCTAGGGCTAGGGCTTAGGAGTTTAAGGTTGCAGTGCGTCAGAGATGCTATAAGACTAGTTTCTACATTTGTAATGCCTATGAACTAAGTTATGTAAATTTAAAATGCAGACCCATTTAGAATATGAAAATGAATGAATATTTTAAAGATCTATAAAGAAAGGTAATAAGATTTATAGTAGCTTGGACATGAATTATTGTAATATTCGTTCAACGTTAGAACTGCCTTCAATGCCTTATGCTTTATATTTCGTTTTTTGGTACGTAAATGACAGAGTCGGAAGTATTTTGTGAATATAATTTTTCTAAAATACGAATGCTTTATTCGTTAACTAGGGATTTGTAAACCGAACAAACTGTGCAAATTAAATAAAAACCTTTTTGAATTTTCAGTACGAATCCTTGTCTCTGAACAAGCAACGTCAACCAACAGGAATTCTATCATGACGTTTTTGCAAGAACATTTTTGTATTTTTTGCGACAGGATTTTGCGATCTTCGTGTTTATTATTATTTTTTATCCATACTATGACGGTGGGCGGTAGCCAGAAGGGAGTCTATTACTGTCGTACTCGTAGCCGGTGGAACCTGTGGTCTGATATGTTTTACGAATTTTCTCTGATTTTATGAATTTTCTTACTATGGGTGAAAGGAAAGCATAACAAACCCCACAACCACCGACGGTAGGTTATATATCCCCGTCTTGCTATACATTATTCCCGTATGAAATTAGCTATAGTAAGGATAGAAAGTACTTACGTAATATTATATTCAAGCCGCCGTAAGTCATAATTAAAGCCAATTATAATTTGTAATTAGCAACTGCACACAGAAACACCAGGCCGGCTTACTGCAGATGTGGTTGCACTTTGTCATCCGTTGGCTACCACGTGATGATTGTGGCATCGCGAGCTGCACATAATATTGCAGGACTTTCTACCATGAACGGACAAAGTAGTCTGCTTAGAAATAACAATATTTCTCATGCTTTTGGTGTGCTCATAAATTCAAAAAGGAACAACGTTTTTTTAATGAATTGTTTATGTTGTTCTGTTTAAGATTATTTATTAAATTTAATGCGGTGGAGAGAAGTTAGGTGTATGCCGTGAAATATTACAATTGCAGGCAACCTGATTAATTTTAAATAAACTTGAATTGACTGCTTTCTATACTAAGATGTGATTTTTAAATGAAACTGCAAGAAAAAAATGGAGGTGTGGCCACAATACGACTTTCTTTTACGTACAGTGCCGGAATCTTCAGTAAATGTGGATTAAACTCCTTAAATTCTCTTCATTAACTTCGCCCGTGGCTGGCTGGCTGGCTGGCTGGCGGACCAAATTTTGTGATCAATTCTTAACCCATTTTCTAATTGCGGGAACAATGTTGGATCTTCTACTCGCAGACGTGGCCACCATGTACTTTGTTTTGCTCTCATTTATGTGCAGCCCCAGATTTCGTGCCGCCCGCTCGATCTGAATGAAAGCTTCCTGTACACCCCTTTGATTTCTACCAACGATGTCGATGTCGTCTGCGTAAGCCAGTATCTGAATGGACTTATAGAGGATTGTTCCCCTCGCCGATACGTCACTTTAGCGTATGGGGCTATCCTGTCGTGAAGGATAGAGGAGAAAATCTTATACGCGGTACTCAACAATGTTATAGAACGATAATTGTGCAGGTTGTGATATCTCATTTCTTTTGTATGGGGCACTGGATGCCTCTTCGCCAGTCTTCTGGCATAGTTTCTTCCCCCCGTACATGCACTATTAGTTTATAAATTACTTGGAGAATTGCGGGGCCTCCTGTTTTAATCAGCTCCGCTGGGATACTAAACAAAGGACAATTTTTATTAGGTAGAAATGCCCAACATTTTTTTTAAAAATGGTTCACTAATATATTAACGCAATGCAAAAAAATAATCTAAGCTACCAATTATTTCACGAAAAGTCCTATTTCATTCGCAAGAGCTGTACATTATTTAAAAAGTGACATAATTCTGCGGACGGCTACGTCCATTGTAATATGTATATGCCATCAATTTTTAAGCAAAAATAAAAAAGTTAAAAAAATATCATATTTTTTCCAATTCAATTTCGAACAGTTGATGTGAAAATAGTAAAAAAGGCCTCCGTTTTGTCACTTCGATTTAGCTTCAATTGTGTGATTTTTTTGTGGCGTAACATTTTTATAATCATTTCCATAAAAATCAAATGGAATTTTAAATGACCGCCGACACGATGAGGACTTGAATGTCTGATGGAAATGTGTGAACGTGAGCTGCTAGTGTTTAGCTTTTGTTTAAATAAAATATTTATGTATTTAAAATGCATAGAAAAATAAATATGCATGTGCAGTTACCTCCATATTGTTGTAGAATGGTCGATATGAGATACACACTTTGAATGTGCAATGTTTTCATAATAAATTTTCAATGCCTGCGTTTAAATTAAATTAAAACAAAATTTTATATATTTTGTGAAGTGTTTGTGTGTAGTGTTTTTAGGCAATCCAGTTTGTGATTCCGGTGACACAAAAAACAGCAAAAAAAGTCAATATTTTGTTCTGTTTATTCTGATACTATTGGCCGGAAATTATTTGCAAATATGTTTTAAAAATAAAAATTTGAAATGATTCAATTGCATCTGTTTTATTATTGCATTAAATGGAAAATGCCAAAAACCATCAATTGGCTCACAGTTGATATCTTTTTTATTAATTTAAAAAACTTGTCATGAAAGCCCCGTCACATGTTTTAACAGCTTACCAACATATTGCGTACACGCCCTGTCAAATAAATAGGGGAGCAAAAAATATTAAATTTTAAATTGCTTATGACAAGAACACGAACAGGTATTTCCCGTCATTGTATGTAGTTGTGATTCGCTAAAGTGCCGACGTCTGACATTATTTATATTGGCATGGAGAATATTTATTAGCATTAGTGCTAACAGGAGCCTTGTTTTGTTACGGAAGCGAACACTTTTCTAAAAGTCCTACACACTTATGTTTCCGTACACTTGAACGCACCATTACGCCAGTTTCTATTAAAAATGGCAATGGACTTTGTATAGAACTATAGATCTAGTACGTATTCGTATCTTCCGCCAACGACCGACCGTTGGTATTTGGAAAACACACCCTGAGGGAGGTAAGCAATTGCTCCTAATTGGCATGAACTGGGTGTGCTCTGTGTATTAATAGTCTATATGCAGACGGATATGCGAGCGGCAGAACTCATAACGGTAGCTTAATAAGATTATAGAGGTCGAGTAATATACACGAAGCAATTTGTTAATAAGAAATGTAAGGTAATGTGGGTAGGTTCCCTCGTTAAGGACATCGGTACATACCTACATAAAATTCTGATACTCTGAGATGAGGTCGATGCTCGAAGCGATTAATTTGTAATATTTAATAGACGAACCTAACGCTATTACAGCACGACCCGCTGCTAATGCGATCTGCTATTACCGTTGTTTACTCAGTTGAGAATAGCAATTTCTTTTCGTATCCCCAGGTGACATAGTAGATATATACAGTGGTTATCATTAACCGTTGCAAAACAAATCTCAAGGTAGGGATAAAATGTTCGACTTTGAAGCGAGTTTTACCGCATCTACTCGTACACCGCAGTATTTTCCGTTATTTACTAACTAACAGTTTGGATGATGATGATGGAGTTAGGTGCTCCAGGTGTTTCCGGCTATATAAGAATGAAAAAATGACTGTCTAATATCGGTAACATGATGTTTTTGGCAACCTATTCGCCATCTCGTTGGTGATAAACATTTTATGAGCACCAAGTTGCAAATTGCAAAATTGCGCATCAGTGTAGAATAAGGACTCGAACATGGAAATGATAAAATTCACTTAAAAGGATAGATTGTGAATGGTATGTCGTTCGGTATGGGTAATACTCTGGATCCTGTGTAATGATAACACTCATACTCAATTCGATGTAAGCTTAAAAGTTATTCTGGTAATTTAAAAAAGAGAGCATTTAAATTAACACCGTGAAGTGTAAAATCGTACCTACTGGTAGCTTGCGTATTGACTGCAATTATTGCATAACATCGACTACATAATAAGACACACATATTTTAATGCTCTTTTTATTTAAAGCAGCTTAATTTTGTAATTGTTTAAAAAATACAGATACAATTTTGTTGTTGCCAATTGAACAGTGGCTTATTGTGAAGTTATTTGTAGAAAGAGAATCACTACGAAAGTATTGTTTCATTACTGTGGTTGGGTGTTCCAATTGTATTTATATCAAGAAATTACTTTTTTATGCTCCATTAAAGTAGGTTCACCGTTTTTAGATTAAGTTATTGTTTGGGTTTGGTTCCGAATATCGAGTGTAATAAGTAATTTTTTGAGGCCATAAATTCTTGTGACTTATCGTCTAATAAAAGAACAAAAACAGTGGTAAATTCAATACTTTCGACTTTCGGGCGAATAATGTAAAGTGCCTGAAAGTGACTCAAACTTTAAAAGAAGTATCATTGAACCCAGAATGAAGGGCTGGATGATTTCAATTATTACTTTCATTCATCAACGTAGCAACAGTGACTATAGGCACAAGGAGGGTACTTTGGTGTGGTGTATCCTTTAACGGAACTATTGAGCTGCATGACAACAAGAACGTACAAAGTTATAAACGAAAGATGATTTCTAAAAAATTCCGAAAGTCTTGTAACTCTTTCACCAAGATAATGCCCATATACAGGGTGCCCCCTAATTCGTCAAGGATAATTTGGGAAATGATTCTTAAGTATATTCTATGAAAAAATCGTTCTACAGTAAGGGTCTATCACCAATGTTGACATCATTTATCTGGGATTTAAGAAAAAGGTTACTTTGGTGTAACCTGACCCATGTTAACGGAAATTGCTCTGTTAATACTAATGGTAGAAACTTTGCTTAGTACTTTATTTTTAGAAGAAATACTAGCCTTTGTAACTGCGTTTAAATAAAGTTGATATCTTGTTTGAGTCTTCGATATCCAACTTTAAGTCGTGTTCCAGTTTTCTTGCACATGCTAATTTTCAAATTTGAGGTCAAGTTTCTCCAGAAAATGCGTAATAAAGATAGCGTTTAACTATTTTTTACTTATGAAAGTAATAATAATAAAAATAAAGACGCGATTAGGAAGACGGAAAGAGAGACTTATATTTAGCCTTTTTGAATAAACACCCCCGACTATCACATCAATACTTTTTGACCCGTCAGTACACAAAATGATTGATTAATCTTCCGAGATAGCAACTCCTTCCAAGAGTGATCTGGAGGGAATGGTGACCTGAAAGTTGTTGTTGAAATGTGCTTGCGGAATAGTGGTGTAGTCTATAAATCCTGGTGAATGAATTCAGAATAGAGGAGTGTCCAAATTAATTTCTTATCCACTAGGAGGTTGCGTTGAGGGGAATAGCCCGCGGTAGCAGCAACTTGTCTTCTGAAGATGTCGAGGGGTGCTAGGTTGAACAGTATGTCAGTGCAGCGGAGGGGGTGGAGCGAAGAGCTCCGCTCATACATAGATAAGCCGATCTTTGGACGTTGCTTTATTTTATTTATTTATTTATTTTATTGCTTTGTCTAAGGCAGTCTACCAGACCACCACACCCTATATAAGTGTAGGTCTTATTACCGAAATATAAAGCCAACGCTTGCGTGATATGGGGTTTAAGACCCCATTTGCTACCAATGGCTTTTTTACAGGAAAAGGGTGCCACTGTGGTCTTACGAACTCTTTCTCGTACGTAAGGTTTCCAGTTTATCTTTCTGTCCAGAATGAGACCCAGATAATTAGCTTTTTCAGAGAAGGATAAGCTTGTGCCCTCTATAGAGGGTGGGTCAACATGTGGAATTTTATATTTTCTAGTGAAAAGAACAAGTTCTGTTTTGTGGGGGATTACTCCCAGACCACAACGATCTGCCAATTATGTACGCTTGTTAAGAGCTTTCTGTAAGAGCTCCTTCAGGGTATTGAGTTGTTTTCCTGAAACGGCAATAGCAACGTCATCCGCATATGCGATCACTCTACAGCTGTCCCATTTTAGGTATATCAGCAGTTCGTTCACCACTACCATACCATAAAAATCCACTTTGCGGCACTCCTCTGTAGACAGAGCTATTTGCAGACGCCACACCCAGTTTTAATTAATGATCCGACTTGAAAGCAGGATATTAAATAGTTTGCCAAGTGAGTGTCTACTTTCACGGCCGACAGTGCAGCTGCGATCGCCGATGTGTTGACGCTGTTAAAAGTGCCTTCAATATCAAGGAACGCTACCATTGTATACTCTTTATGATGAAGTGAATATTCAATAGAATTCACTAACGTATGTAGAGCTGTTTCTAAAGATTTCCCTTTTCAATAAGGATGTTGATCATTAGACAGAAATCTTTTATCTATACTATTGCGCAAATGGATATAAATCACAAATCACAATCAACCAACCACAATGATGTATATCAATCACAGAGTCCCTTATTGCTGCCTATAAAAGATGCCTTGAATTAATTACTTAAAAGAACTTTAATACTCCACACAAAACATAGTTTTAGAGTTTACATGTAAGAAAGGTGGTACACCAATGTTTGCTTAAAGTCGAACCAATACACGCCATATTACAGACTTAAAAATTCAAAACTGCATCGCTTGCGTAATATGCAGTGAAAATTGTATTACTAAAAGGTTTGCGGATAATAATCATACACAATAATAATAATAATAATATTTTGACAGGAAAACAAAATATGAAATATTAAATATGCATTACCGTATAATAAAACCTGATTCACTGATTATGTCCGCCATCGCATCGCATTATGAATACTTGAAATTTTAAATATTATTTATTGCATTTTGCATGACCATACATATCCCGAAAATAAGAGCTGCTATTTAAAATAATTGCAAAAGTCACCAATATCATCTGATGTCATAAACTATTTCGACGGACACTGTTTACAATTTCAATATACGAAAATCCCACGCAAAAAAGTGCGGCAACATTTGTATAATTAAATACGAGTATCTACGTAACTAAAACAAAAAGTGCGCGCAAACCCAAATTGCATTGCGGTTCATGGGTAGTTTTGGGTGTATGTTACTGCCGGAACCGATGAAAGTCAATTATGACCCTAATTGGTTGTTTGCTAAACAGCTCTTATATTTAATTTTAAATTTTTCTTCTTATTCTTTATTTTACAACTATATGTTGATCTCTACTTAAAGTGTTGGCTTTATCAAAGGCATTATTTTTTATTCAAAGAAACCCATCAACAGGCAAACGGACAGATGAAGAGCAGAACACATTCGTTCAACTGCAAATGTAAAATACTACATTCCAGTGCGATATTCATGAAATGAAATTCAATGAAATTAGGGGCGGTGTACTCGTATTACTTTCCGATTTTTAATGGCCGATTAGGTCAACTGCATACGCATATAATGAGGATATCCGGTTGCACTGCACAGTTAATTGCCCTACACAACCGCTTTAAAATACAAACTGATAGTACGTACAGGATAGTGCAGGAAATCTAATTACTGGAATAATGATAAATCAGGCACATTCTCGGTTATGTTGTGCAGAAAGGAGTGATATTATTCTTCTGATTGAACAAATTTTAAAATTTTAATGTTGATTTGGCATTTGTTTGCGTAATGCCTTTGGCAAGGATCCCACGTTTTCCGGCAAATAAATAGTTTGCTGTCAAGAGTGTTAGTTAAATCAGAGGTTTGATATTTGTTAAGTGTATGACTGGAAATGGCCGTTAGAATGAGGCTAAATAAAATTAATTAAATTAAAACTCAAATACTCGTAACATGTGACAGATCAATTAGGCGTTGCGCCAAAAGGTCCTTAAATATTAACTTACAATTGTTATGGTTTAGCAATCAAAACTAAAATTTTTCGTAATACATTATAATGCAAATTTGTGTATACAAAAATAACATAGTTATGAGGAAAAAAAAGAATCGTCAATAAATCTTTTGAAAGGAGATTTGCTCCTCTATGGCAAACTTTATTGGAAACCACCTCTTCCCCTCATCCTTGGTGTAATGTTTGGCGACAAGAAACACATTGATTTTGTGGAATTTGCAACATTTTTGAGTCTATTGAGTTTTAGAAGCTGAATTTTGATAAGCCTATCGTGCGTGTCTTTTTCGTTTGTTAGACCTAATACTAGACACGAATCCGGTACAATTCCCTGTCAAGTTGTTGGCGTTTAAGAAAGACGTCAACTTGATCCTGAAGGACCGAAATTTATTGTAAATTGAAATGAGGTTCCAAGAAACTTTGAACACTCACGCACGCATGTAATATTTTCTTGGTTAGGGTGTTTTGTTTAAAGCATTTGGACTTCTCGTGGTGGTTTTCCGTATTGAAACCGTCTACAAACGTGGGGAATATGATTTATTCAAAATTACATTCCTTTAATACTAAATTAATAAATGGCTTGGTTCCCCTCATTGCTCTGGCGTAAGCCATTTAGGTAGGTGAGAACTAAATAATAAGTTTAAATATAACAGGTAAATGTAAATAAACTTCGTTTTTCGGATTCAAACTTTTATACATCGCCACATAGTCGTTTATTATTTGGTAATAACCACCAAAATATCAGTTTTTGAGGTCGGGGCTATTTTAAAGAATTTTCTTTTTCCACGCTTAACACGCGCCACATGCGCCAAAAGGGGGTTTTCAAAAAGGGCCCCTGACATTGATCCGCTCACAAAATTCAGCCCTCTAGGTCGTGCGAAAGGGGGTTAAAAAAGACTTAAAAAAACGAGAGAATGGCGCGAATTCAAACCATCACCCGTTTCACACGCTAAACGTGACACGCGTCATACGTGGACTATAAAAAATGCTATTTTGGACTTAGATACTCACAAATCAACCAAATCTCTAGATCGTGTGGAAGGACCTCAAATAATTCGAAAAAAATGTCAACCCATACCACGCGCCACATGCGACACGCGTCGTACTCGGAATAAAAAAATGTTCAAGTATTTGTTTTCTTGTTTTTGTGTTTTGTTGTTAGTTTTTTTCTTTTTCTTAATTTATAAAATTAAATTTAATCATTTGATGTAAAGAAAAATATCATTATTTTTTTTTAAACTTAGTTGTAAAAGCGTGTAGCTATATCTCTATGTAAATCATCAATTGTGTAAACATATTCGAGTTACTCTCAGTTAAGAATTATGATATATATAACTCCAAAACTATTAATTTCTAAGAATTTTTAATCTTCATTTGGATTAAAAACTTGAAATATCTAAGTATACAGCGAATATATAATTTTCCAGACCAATGTTATGTAATTGTCTTTGACACGCAGTCAATAAATTTATCATGCATTTGTAACGGGAAATTAAGTAAGTCGCTGAATTCCATTTCTAAGTCATTCTACTATCACCACCACTGCTGCTGCTTTTTCGGTAACCACAAATGCCATTGACATAAAATTCAATTATGGCAGCTTTCAGGATATCAAATTAAATACTAGACAAGCATTTTAGTTGCTAGTCGTGGCACAGAACGATGGTAAAAGAGAAGTACCAGCTAAAGATGTGGAACCCCAAGGAAATTACCCATAAAACATTCTGTGGTATTTTTTATAGCTTTGTCGAGTTAAATCTTTGAATTCTGCGTTTGCGTGGATGATACGTACTAGTGATGTTAAAGGAGGGAATCTTTGCAGTCTACGTCAATCAAAGCTCCATCGAATTCGAAGGATATTTTGCTCAGCAATATGCTTTTGTTCAATGCACACATTCAGCGTTGAGCAAAACGTTTTATTTCTTTTTTATGGTCTTTAACTTCAATAACTCCTCGGCGGAAGACATAGAAAAAGAGAAATAAAATAAAACAACACATGATTATTACATTACAAGAGAAGGTGTAGACGGGCTTACAAGCTATACTGTCCTGTTTGCTATCGAGATTATGGAGATTCGTTTTTTTTTTTTTCATTTTATCAGTCCTCTCACATATTTGTTACACATTCGCCGTCGGCGCCTTACTTGTGAAGTCCTGTGACTGCTTAAGACTGACAGGATTTCTTTTTATTGTCACTTTACGAGTTTTTTATGATCGCAACGGCAAACCTATATCAATAGCATAACTTTTTCTGCGCAGCCTTAACAGTCGATACTGTGGACTGAAATCGTCGCTACACAAATCTGATTGGTTAAATAGTTTATCATTTTATATTCCTACCTTAAGGCTAAGGTCCAAAGTGACAGACCAAAGAAAATTTGCTACTGCCAATACATTTTATTAGTCGTAAGCTGCTAAATGGCCAACTAGATGCTCAATTTATAACCGATGGCTATACTATGCTGCCGCTACCAATTGTAGAACAAGTTAGCAGAGCGATAAGTCGGCTAAAAATAATACTAATGGATTGCAAGTATGGGAGGAAAAAGGGAAAAAAGGAAGTTATCAAAATGGGTAGCAATTATTGTGGTCTACCGTTATGTAGTGCAATACTTTTACTATTTTGAGTTAATGGAAGTAGCCTACTTAAAGTCAACATAGCTTACTATAGTCTGCCATAACTTTTGAAAATCCAGAAATTTACCCATAAACTAGTGAAGAAGATAATAATCATAGCCTTGAGTGGTTATCAAAAAGCTGTGTGACCTTACGGATTGTTGTTGGCACAGTATGTGGGGAAGGACTTCAATTCCGGAGACTCTCTAATGATGAGCTGTACGAACGTTACAGTGATCTTGATATTTCGAAAGTAATCCACCTTTGGTTGGCAGGGTATCTAGCTCACACGAGCCAAGATGATTCTGCTCACAAAGTCTTTTGCGGTGAAATCTTTGGGACCAGACAACGAGGCTGGCCAAACATTCGCTGAAAGGTTGGCGAAAACGAAGAATCCCAGTAACACCAAAGTATTTTTCACGGTGTCCCACCTCTCGCAAAAGTTTGACAAACGTGCGAGAGTAATAACATGTCACGGAAAGCTTCTCAATTCGCCGTTCGGATCCGGCATTAAATTGTCGGTCCCTCCATTTATGGGCAAAAATATCTATGCTCAACACAAATGGTTGCGAGAAGCCAGGCCTTGGACCGCATGGTCCGTCGCGCCGGTATTATTATTGATTGTTTCGCGATAGCAACGTGGATGCCGCCGCTGATGCAATCACAAACATCACCCTTATTGGTATGAAAGACTTTATCCCTTCCAGGAATAAGTCTGTTAAACCAAAAAAAGATGGATTTTATGACTTGAGCTGTAAAGAGAGGCCTCTAGGATTAGAGAGCTATGCTTTCGGTTTTACAAAGCAAACCCTACTGAGAAAAACCGAACAAATTTTAAACGAGCCAGACCCACGCCTACGCCTACGACCAAAAATTGAGGCAAAAAATACTACAATGTCCCAAAATATATTTGTTGTTGTAACGAAGCAAAATTTTGCACACGGTCTAAATCATTTTTTGCACCAACGTGTTAACACTGAATACCTCTGTTATACTTATTAATGATTGACAAACTATCTATTTGCTCCACATTGCGCGCTCGACTACATTCAGTTACAGTAAAACGACGGCAAATAATAGTAGAACACTCATATCCTTTTAATGGAAACTACATTTCTGGAATCATAATATAGCGCGAATCCGGAGGATATAATTTTATCGTTGCATACTCTCGAATGTAGAAAAGGCAACGCAAACATTCTTGGAAGATAGTGAAAACCCATATTGTGTGCGACGCTTCGCCCAGGGATATTTATGTGCATCTTTCTGGTACAAAAAATGAAGATAAGTTTCGTGTCATTTCCTCGTGCCCCTCCTTCGAATAACACTTTTACATGTCATGTCATAGTAGTGATACTCACACCTCAGTTTCCTAAGGCCGCACAGTAAATGCTGACATAACGGAAATATAATATATGGAATAAAGGTTGCCGCTCAACACACGTCGCGCATTATCTCTGTAAGTCTTCCGTGGTGAAGCTTAGTGAGCAAGGATTATTAATCCATATATCATCCTATCGATCGTTATAATGAGCTGATTCGCGCTGGTAGTCTCATTCGGTAATGAGATTCCCTGAAGAAATTTTTCCTGTAACTACGCAGCAACAGTCATCTTGTGGGTTACACGACACAGCAAACTATCACAGTTGCGCCAATCACCTGGGGAGTCTTTTTCACACCGGATCACAGGTATGCGGTTTTGCTCGCGATAAATAAAGGTCTAGAATGCAATTTACTCTTCTTCTTCTTCTTCGTTGTTGCCCGCACGAACTCTGCGAGGTGTGCTTTGGCGACAATTGGTAGACAGCTTGTGTTTCATACTGGCTTTTAAACATCTGCCGATGGCAGGTACAAAACCGAAGTTCCTACCCGCCCCGTTTCAATCACTCTTCCTGGAATTTATCTGGCTGAATCCGTGAGTGTTGCGTTTTCGTTGTTCTTCCGCCGGTGGCTACAAATGTATCTGCATATCTATTGCCTTTAAACGCTGTTTTCTGTGCCTTAGGTTTTTATTTTAACTGTGTATGTATGTATGTGTATACACAAGTAGGAGACAGCACTTAGACGCAGGAGTGTATAATGCAACATCGAACGTTTTTCACCTTTGCATTTTTCTGGTTATACGAGCAGTAGAAATGGGCAGGAGAGATTGAGTTTATTCAAATATAGATAAAGTTATCTGCGTAGCACACGGATTTTTTGTAATTGAATTCAGGCAACATTATGTATTGTTGCATTGTTGTCGATTATGAGCGCAGTCTTACCATGAACATTTGTAAGTGCAAGCATTTGGATTAAGGAAACTAAAGAATTTTTAAAAGAAAACATTTTTACTTTCTAATCGCTAAAGCTAATCATTGTTATCGTTTGGGTGAATTCAAAACATGTTGTTATCCTGTAATAATGAATAATGTTCAATGTTAACAGTAACAGGGTTTTAGTTGTAAATACAAACATATAAAGTTTTAACATCAACTTCAGTATATATTTACTGATATTTGAGATGAGAAATTGAATATTAAGCTGCAATTTATTTCAGTTAAAGCTCTAGCTTTTGAAAAATGCCTGCAATTGAGTTAATAACGGTATTATACGGCACTCAAATCGGTAATCCCATTTATGATGATATTAATAATGATGGGGATTTTACGAGTATACTCGGTGTAATAAGCTGTGATGTGTATGCCAGAGATTTCTGAAGCAAACGATGCTCCACCCTTACCCATCATAATAATATAGGTAATAAAAACTGCAAATTCCATTGAATTTTTGGGGTTTCAACGGCCACCCATTGCAATCAGCTTGATTGAGTGATTACTTTCCGTATTACATGCATATTACATGCATATTATATGTAAGTGTGTTAAGTGAAATTTTACAATTAATTACGATAATGAAAATAATTACTTGTTGAGTAATGTGTTGTTAAGCTTCGCCTTCGCGTAATCAAATATTTCGTACGTCCTACGTTCGATTACGTTGAAAACATAACAAGTTTTTCCATTAACGGAGTACGTATTAACATCACGTGCTTTATGCATATTCGGCAAAAAGTTTGGTTCAATGAGAATTATAAAACTTACCACTAATTCCGGCAATACTAAATATAAAATAATTTCGTGTTACATGCCAATTAACGGTTTTTCTAAATTGATTTTTTCATCGAAGTGTTAGCTACTCAGTGGTTTGTTTAAATTTTTGAAAAACTTTTATTTAACTTGACTTGACCCACTTTTTGTCTGTATTTTCCACCAATTTGAGGTCCTTGAGGTCCACACGACCTAGAGAGCTGACATCTTGTGAGTGTCTAAGTCCAAATAGCATTTTTTTATTCCGAGTATGACGCTTGTCGAGTGTCGCGTCTAGCGCATGTGATGGGTTGACATTTTTTTTTCAACTTCTTTGAGGTCCATTTTTACTACCTTCCACACAAGTATGAGTATCTAAGTCCAAAATAGCTTTTCTTATATTTCACGTATGACGCGTTTCACGCGTGGCGCGTATGATGGTTTAAAATCGAGCCCTTTTCTCGTTTTTAAGGTATTTTTTAACTATCTTTCGCACGACCTGAGGGCTGAATTTGGTGAGCGGCTCAGTGTCAGGGGACAATTTTGGTATACCGCTTTTTACGCGTGTCGCGAGTTGAGTGTGGCGCGTGTGGAAACAGAAAATTCTTTGAAATAGCCCCGACCTCAAAACAGATATTTTGGCGCTTATTACCAAATAATAAATGACTATGTGGCGTGTTTCGAAGTCTATAAAAAGTTTGTTTTTTTTTTTTACATTTACGTGTTAAATTTGTTTTTTGAATCTACTGATAACGTTCTCTCTACCATATTATGATGCTTATTATGCGAGTCCTTCGTGGGTTACATACATCCTTTGGAGAGCAGTGAAGTTGGTCATTTTGTGATTGTGATTGTGATTTTTAGAAAGAGATTGAGAATGCCCGACTTTGACTTAAACTACAATAATGTTAATCAATTGAAAATAATTATTAATTAAAAAAAACGGAGGTGTGGGCACAACACGACGTTCTTTTACGGACGGAGCCGGAATCTTCAGTAAATGTATATTAATTTTTTTTTAAATTTTCTATATTAACTTCACGTGCCTGTGTGTTTGTTTGTTTGTTTGCTTGTTTGTCGTGGAATCTTGCGATCAATTTTTAACCCACTCTCAGATTTCATTGAAACTTTGCATACTTGCATATCTTCGACGACAACACTTTCTATTAAAATTTGGGTCCCCTTGGTCTTCGGGGTCGGGGGCTCCCATACAAATTTTTTTAAAAAATTAACCCAATTTTCTTCAAATTCAAATTTAATATACATTTGATGGACAACACTTTTTGTAAAAGTTTTGGAGACCCCGGGCCCCGAGGTCGTAAGGCCCCAAACAAATTTCTTAAAAAAAAATTAACCCAATTTTCTTCAAATTTTATACACATGTCTATCTCCGATGGACAAAACTTTTTGTAAAATTTATGGAAAGAAAGCCCGAAAGTTGTCCCTATAAGCTTGTATGTGTATATATAATTGACCAACTTATTCGAGCAATCAACAAGGCACCATAGAAAGGACTCCACCTTGTGGGCATCCCTTGGCCACCGTCCGTTACTTTATCATCCATATTCTCGCCTGTCTGAAGAAGCGGACGAAGTGGATACATGTAGTGTATCCATCTGGTTAAGGTTGGTTCGACTCTATGCCTCTCAGCAGAGTTGGACATCGAGTCAAAGGTAGCATTGTCAAAAGCTCCCTCAATATCCATAAACACCCCTATGGTGAAGGCTCCGCTCATCATGCTCTTTTTAATCCTGAAAACAAGATCATGAAGAGCACAATCACAGGATTTACGACGCTGATAAGCGTGTTGATTCAAATTTAAGGGATTTCTTTTGAGTACATTCGACCTAAAATACACCTCAACGAAGCGTTCAAGACCAAGAAAGATTGATTGGTCTGAATCTTTTAGCTAAGTGAGTAGTTGCTTTTGGCTGGTTTCGGGATAAAAGCTATTTTAAGGTTGCATAAACATGTAGGAACATACCCGAAGGCCAAACTAGATGTATAAATCAGTTTAAGCTCGTCTATAAGTCTATTACCACCGTGTTTCAGCATTATTGGGTATATACCATATGGAGATGGTGCTTTAAACTCCTTGAAGGACGAAATAGAGAATTATTTTGCCTCCGATTAAGCCACCTTTCCTGCTACATACCAATCATATCTGGTGACATTTCTTCCATCTGGAGCCAAGTTGATACAATTAGTCTCCCTTAGCACTCTGCTTCCTGGTGTGGAGTAAAATGTCATTGACCTCCTGCATAGAGTTGGTGGAAGTGCCATCAGATTTCCTAAGTGAATTGAGTTTGGCCCATGTTGTCTTTCTGAATGAGTTTGCAGAGCCTTGCTGTTTCTCTTCGCTCATTTATTTCGGAGCAGAAGTTTCTACAGGAATCGAGCTTAGCCTTCTTAACTTTTGCCTTCTATTCTTTCTGCTTACTCTTATAAGTCCCCCGACCACCCAGTCGCTTTCAAGATCTGTTTTTAAGGCTCTATTGAGAAGCTTCCGTGAGACCTTGCGAAGTTTTTGAAGTTGACTGTTCCACCAGGGAACATTTTTCCCTTCCCACACCTTTCTGGCTGGACAGGACTCAATTAATGATTTACACATACATTCTTAACTATACATTCCATATAAAACCGTTTGCAGTAGCTGCAAAGAGGTAAATCTTTGCAAATGTCCTGCCTATAGCAGTGCCCAGACTCCAGACTTTGGGCAAACTAATTTTTGCTGACATCAAAGAGCTTTCAGAGTACAGGGTTTTTGTATATATCTCGTTCTTGAACGCAACAGACTTGTGCTAAATATTTCAAATTTAAAAAATAATTCAAATAACCACTAATAGGACGTTCCAGGTCTATGGTAACAATGTCGCAAGTACAGCGGGGACCGCCAGTCTACCTACCAAGCTACCTAGAATTCTAGCGATGCTATTTAGTCTTCACATTGCCGTATATATTTGGATATACAATTCCGATTTTTCCTTCAAAATTTTTACCGGTTAATTGACTCGTTTTTTTGCACGTTGTTCATAGTATGATCGTTGGTGAAAGTACGCGATTCAACGTAGGCGGACAAAACATTGTCATTAGGCCCCACATAAATTTCGCAAACGTACAGTGAAAATGTGCAAAAGAACGAACGTGTAAATCTAACACGCTAATAATAAAATTAAAAAAGAGATCCCTACAAAATAAAAAAGATTATATATTTCAAAATTGCGTTTTGCAGTCAAGAATAAAGATTTTTAAAAACTTTTATTTAACTTGACTTGACCCCTGTTTGTTTGTTTTTTTTTTAACCACCTTTTGCACGACCTATGGAGTCGAAATTTGGTGAGGTGCTCAGTGTTTTAGACCACTTCTAAGATCATGCGTGGCAGCCGCGTTACCCTCCTGTGATGCGTGGAACAGTGCATTTTTGTCTGTCTGTCTGTTTTTTAAAGTCCTTTTTATCCATCCTTCACGCGACAGAAAGCGCAGACATCTTATTAGTAGCTAAGTGTCATGTCCTGCGTGTTACACGTGGCGCGTATGTTTCGTGGATTAATGGGTTAACTGTTAGGCCCAACCTCAAAAAATGATCATTTCGCGTGTGATGTAACCATAATATTGGAGAGAAAGGTTTTGTATTTTTATTTATTTAATTTTTCTCATATTACAAAATATATATAAAATATATAAAACAACGCAAAAGAGGAGGACAATTAACTCAAGATTGTAATACTTATCGAAGATGCATGCTAGTTAAGGTGCAATTTCACTCTAAACAATGTAGCGAAATTTCAAAAGTATTTTCTTGACAAAATAAAACACATCATTTGTATGTAATTTGTGCAATTTTTTATTGTTCTCAAATATTAATTAAATCTTTTATTCTTTGTTAATAATAATACTAATAATTTAATAATAATTTATCCTTTCCTTCTCGTTATCATAACGATTCATTTAAATATCACTATCATATACCTTAAATAAAGTGATTTATTTTCTGACTTCCACTACACACTGTACTCAATATCATATTTTCTTTTTATTTAATATTTTTGGTTTTAAAGGTCATTTTTAATGGTAATAATTGTTTCTGTTTCTTCATCCTGGTTTGACCTAATCTTATATAAAGGCTTTTTATTTCAATCAGAAATTTAATTTGTAATGACTTTGGTTGTTTTTTAATTAATATCAATTTTTAACTCTTTTGTTTTGTTTCTCTCTATATTTAACGCTTAAAAGTTTGTTAAAATTTAAACAACTCGATTTAATTTTTTTTTTCATTCGTTTTTTTTTTGGCAATAAGATCATTTTGAGGTTTTCAATTTTTTTTGTTAACTGAAACTCATACACGCACCCCGTATATGAAAGCCACTCTGAGGTGCGGTTTGGGAACAGCATTGCAATTTTGGTATCACTGAGACCAGGGATGTCAGTGAATTAAAAATACAAAAATGTTGAAGAAACCACCTGGTTCATTCACAAAGTTATCGCGCTGGCTTTATAGTTAACGCTTAAGATCCTGATGGGCGGATTACCGTAAAGTTAAAGTCTTAATTAAAATAACCAAATTGTGTTTTCGACTACCAGGTTTTGCAGTGTTAGGTTAAACTTTATTTTAAATAAACTCTCATGGAATGGTATAACTTATTAGAGTTTCACAGTCAAATTGTAACGCCCGCTTAACTAAATTGAGGTTAAGTACAACCACTGGCAATCACTGGCAATCACTGGCAACCACTTGTCACTTTTGAGATAACTGATAAATTTTAATATCCAATTAAACATTAAAGGGTTAAATATTTCCGAACATTTCATGGTTCTTGTTGCTTTCTTTAACTGGTTACGATTTTGTTTTATTCTATTCCTGCTTATATTTAATCTCGAATCATTTTTTCAGTTTCAGTTTGCTCAGACGTTACCTGTTATAAAAAATCTTTAACAGTTCAACCCTCAACTATGGGCGGTTAAATAAGACTTTATTTAAACTCTCTTTAACGTTTAACTTGAAACACAATTTTACTCTAAATGGGAGTTTTAACTTTTTTAAGATTTAAAACATGGCTTTAACCCGCATAACGGTTACATATTTTGGTAATTTTTCATCCAATTTGCGCCAGTAAGTCCAGTAAAATTACTTAAGTACGATGTCTTTCTCAGACTACGACTAAAAGAAACATCCAAAGCATAAAAACATTTCACACACTACGACTGAAGATCCAAACATTTTCTGTATACACAAGGCTCCAAAAAATTTCCAAGTTTGAGCTTAAAACATCAATAAGTTACTACGCATGCGCATGTAAATTTGTATCTTTGGCCCTTTCCGAAACGAAGACTTATTTGTGGAACCTAACTTATTCAAATAAGTGGCCTCGCAAGGACTTTTCCAAAATCACAAAGATGTGTAATAAAGATATAATTTTTATTTTGATTTTGTTGTCAAAATAAGTATATGGAACCAATACGGACAATTTTTCTGTCTTATTTAAGATTTCGGCAAATAACCTCAGAAGTCTGAAATAAGTCTTCGTTGCTTCAAAAAAGGCTTCAGAAACTTATCTAATTATGTTGATGTGTTGTAATGCTCTAAGTTTGGAGCCGGAATGCGGCAGACGCTGGCAAATACTTGGCGTGTGATTTAGAATAACCGTGAAACTGATATTTGAGAGCATAACACGTTGATAAAAACATTTATTTGTAAGAACAATTATTTATAACATGCTTACTTTTGTTCTACAAATGGGAGAGTGTATGTGTGTGAGAGTTGTAATTTAAAAATTATACAAAATTAAAAACTGTTAGTTCCTCTCCTTAACTTTACCAGATTCTCTTGTTTGGTTTGCTTTATTCGATCATCGTTCTTCCAGCAGAGTCCTTATCTCAGGATGAGCTATCTACTTACCCAAGGATTTTCTTTAAATAGCTCACCGATTCCGGTTTAGTAAGTGACCGTCGTCGATTCGGTTTATAGGGTGCGTATGTCTCCTCCTTGAGAAAGTTCCTCGTGGGATGTGGTGGTTGCGCAGTTGTTGTTGTTGTCGGTGCCACAGTGGTGGTGGTGGTCGAAATTTCCTGTTCCACTCTTGTGGTACTACTGATGGTGGTTGTAGCAGAAGACGGGCCTGCACCCGTTGCTAAACTGGTCACTTCTTGTTGCAGCTGAGCAGCGAAAGGCTCAACGGCGGGAAGATGCTGAGCATTCGATGTCGATAATCCGGAAGTAATAATTGTTATTGATTCAGTGCGACCAGACTCATCGTCGTCTTCCTGCTCTTCTCGATGCGCTGATTCTTTTTCTGCCGTTGCTGTTGATGGCACAGCGATTTCTGTAATTTCTCTCTGATTTACGTCATCTGTTGATTTTGCTGTTGTTGTTAATACTGCAAAAGTCGGTTTTGTTGTTGTCGTTGCTTTCATTTGGACATCGACGCTGGTTGCGTTAATGACAGGTGGCGATGTCTTATCTCCATTAATGGTGGTCGCCGAAGAGGCATCAATCAATTTGGCAATTTGCAATTCCAGGGGAATTTGTATTTGTTCATGTTGTTCCTTTGATGCGGTGGTCGTGCTTAAACCATCAGTGACAGGGATTCTATTGTGCGGCGTTGTCTTCTCAGCAATTGATTCGATAACCTTTTTTGAGCCTAGAGGACCACCATCGAATCCAATTACCGCAGCTTTGTGGTGAATAATTGCCATTTCGATTGTGGCCCGCGTTGTGCTTTCATGCGTGGATGTATGGAGAACAGTTTCGAGAGGTTGCAAAGCTTCCTCGGCTATAGTCGATGAAGTCAGGGCGGCTAGTGGAGTGTCTGCGGAGGGACCTGCTGAAGCCACAGCAATGTGGCTTAGTTTGATGGCTTCTGTGGGAATTTCCACAGCGCCATCACCAGTGGATGCAACTAAAGAAGGAATTTCTCCAATTGACGAATGCTGCTGTACACCTTGGTCATGATGTTCATGTTCGTGTGCGTGTTCATGCTCATGTTCATTTCCTTCATTATCATGCTCATGGATGTGCTCGTGCTCGTGCATCTTTCCCGGCGGTACATAGTGCGATTTGACGAGCAACATTGGCGGAATGAAATGGCTATTGTCATTGGTTTCTTTTACATGTGGATGATTTGCTTCCTCAGTTAGAACATTGCTGGGTTGTTGTTGCGGATGCATTCGATGTCCAATTGTTGGCGGAAGAGCGGTTGCTGTCGGAGCTTCGGTTGTGGTGGTGGGTATTGTCGCTTCGTGCGCAAGTATTGGTGATAACGATGATGGGGACATCATGGACGAAGTGACCGATGGAGTTCCCTCTGAAGTTGCTGTTGCTCGCATAATAACTGTCGATGTGGCCACATCTGCAATTTTACTTTCCCCTCGAACAGTTGTTGCTTCGTCGAATAGCTGCTCCTGGTGCTTCAACTCTTGCTGATGTTGTTTCTCCGTTATGGTTGACATCGTTTTCAAATCATACGGGTACATCTTTTTAATATGCGGCAAAGGCTGCACGATTTCATTGGAAACGTCATCATCCAACAAATCCATTTCCATGTCGTGATGCTGCTGATAATGATGCTGATACTGTGCCGGTTGGTCACCCATCATCATGTCTTCCAATGGTATAACCTCTTTTGTTGATTTGCCGAATGACTTTGGCCTTGCCGTCGCAGCAGCGTGCATTTTGTCCGCTTTGATAAATGTGGTTATTACCTTTTTGCCACCCTTCTTGACGGGCTTTGGTATTTCACCCGGAATGAGCATTGTTCTTGCAGGTTCATCAGCCTGCATCAGTTCGTCAACATTGAATTGTTCGATTAGCTTCTGAACGGTGTTCTTCTCGGTTTGTGCCTGCTGTTCTGTTAAGTCAGTAGAAGCCAACGCTGATGGCGAAATTGACAATGATGATGGCGTCTTCATGGACCCCATTTCGATGTCGTTGTTCTCTTTGTTATCAGTTGCAATGCTATTGATTATTTTCAAGGATTTGAAGTGTGAATTTGAGATGTCATTGAGATTTTGCGATTCCATACGCTCCTTAGGGCAGATTAGCTCATTAATAACCCTTTCTCGATCCTAAACGTATAAGATAGCATAGGTAATAAAGAATAAAAGGGAAATAAATGAAAAAGGTCCGACCTTGTATATCAAATAATGAATTCTTAGAAATAAAAAAGATATGTCAATTAACTTTCTTAACGAATTTTTTCAGAACTGAAAGAATTCAAAATCTCAATAAAACTACTCACAAATTTTCCTTTACACGTCTGTCGAAGTAGTCCTCCCTCGCCACAGTTTCTAATTAACTCGATGCTAGCGGTGTCAGCCATATATTGCATTGTCAGCGATGGAATATCCTTTAAAATACATGCATCAGCCCAAGATGGAACTGGTGTTCAATGAAAAGAAAAAATGGAAACAAAAAACATCAATGCATGATATTAAGTAACAAACGTCTTCATTTATTTATATATACGAGCAAGTAATCGTTTTAACCTTTTCTAACACGAATCATATATTATTTAGTTCACTGAATTCACTTACCAGACATTTCACAGAGGAACGACGCCGTTTCGGGTCCACCACAACGCAGTGCGTGCCAACGATAATCTCGAATCGGATCAATAACCGCACATAAAGGAGTATCCATTAGGGGTAATGATTCGGCCCAATATCCTGTCTTGGCAGCCAATGGCCTGGAATTTCTATAATAACATATCACAATAAAAGAAAGGGAACCCGAAGTGAAATGAGCTAGAAGAATACCAATATACAGAGATAAAAAAGGAGGATGATTGCCAAGAAGAAAAGAATAATTCGTTTAATATATCGCTCTTTATGCCCTTTATTGTTCCTTGAATCGCTTAATGTATGTGTTCTATATGCTGCTCGATTTTCTCGTTTTTGGAAGCACGCGAACACGACCGGTCGGATAATTCTTTCTTTGGAATTGATTAAGATATTACTCTTTGCAATTGAAGTCTTAAAAGAGTAGGGTCTTCCGATAGGGTTTTTGTAGATGTAGATGACTCCTCATGATGGTGTTATTGTGTTTAACACTAGAACAACCCATTCGCCGCTTTTTAACTTTTGTAATTGCGACATTTCGGAAAATATAATATTTCAATATTTGTAACATTCGCATTTTTTAATTTCTGGTATTTAGGAGCAAAGAAGTTCTTCTCATCGAACTGATCATCTAGAGAAAGGGTCTTTAAACGATGGTCCGCGAAGGTACGTTTTCCGGCCTTGCCAATGTTGTGTACAATTTTTAAATACCACGTACAAATAATTATAATACTATAATTTTTTTATTCCACCTTAATATCTTTTTATATACGAGGGTAGTTTGATAAGTCAGTAACTTTTTGAATTTACCAATCAGTTACTTTAAATGCAACACTGCTCCCATCAACTGTTATCAATTAATAGACTACTGTCAAGTTTTGAGCAAGTTGCGTCATTTAGTTTGTGTTTGACAGCCATTGAAAGCAGTCACCCTTGTAAATCTTAATGAATTAAAATGAAAAAAATTGAATATCGCAAAGACGCAAGACCGCATTTGGCGAATAAAAAATTGCTGTGCCATCAAGACAATGCAAGGGTGCACACGGCTTATTATACAGATTTAGACCCTTGCCACTATTTCCTGTTTCTAAACCTGAAGAAATGGCTGGACGGTAAGAGATTCGAGTATAATGAAGAGGTCATCACTATTACTACATCACTATTATTTGAAAGGAATAAAAAAAATTTAAAGATGCTGGACTTAATGTATCAACCTAAAAAAGGATTATTTTATGAAATAAAACTCTTTTTCGCCGAAAAAATATATTTTATTCAAAAAGTCACTGTTTTATCGTACTGCCCTCGTAATTACTTAAGATGAATAATTGGCACGATTAGTAGTACGACGTACTACTTTGGGTTCAAATCTCACTAATTTAATTTTTTTTAATACATGTTTTAATATTTTTTTGTATATGATATTCCTGATTTATTTATTATTATGGTGGTAGCAGTGGTGGCTGTGGTGGTGATGGGGTGTCTTAAAAGGTGTGGTGAAGGGGTGTGGTGAAGCAGTGTATTGGAGAGAAGGCGGTACAGACCACGGGCAACGCCGGGTTATCAGCTAATTTTAAATAATAATAAATTTTTTAGAAAATAATTACAATCCACAAACACGTGTGTGTATACACAGTATGCGCCGCTCGGATCTCATACGTTTGACAGAAATGTTTAACAAGTCATGTTTACGGCCAGAGAACAGTCTCCTATTAAAGAAAGAAAACCAATTTCATTCGTGTGGCTCCATCTGCGGGCCTTACAGCAAGGCGTATTGTGAGTTCAGTTTTCAAGAACATTTTCGATCATTTCGGCGCTTATGTCGCAAATAACCATCGCAATGTTATGCTTTAAAGCTTGAATTGTCTCTGAATTATCCGCATAATATCTATCCTTAACGGCATCCCATAGAAAATCGCATCTCCGCGCAGGCCAACTGACATCTCCAAAACGGCTGATTATTCGGTTGCCCAATTTGGCACGCAAGCGATCGATTGTCAGTCGGCTTGTATGGCATCTTGTTTAAAAGTCGTCCATATTAATGGCGTCGATTTGAGGCCATAAAAAGTTGGTCAGCTGGCTCTGTAACGGTACGGTCGCCGCTTACGGTAACGTCGTTTACAGCAGAGTTTTCTAAGAAAAATGGGCAACCACTATAAAATCCAAACAAAACTGTTGCTCTCGGTGCATGCATTGGCTTATCTACGACTACGTGTGGCTGTTCCGAACCCTAAGCAGTGAGCAGTTCTGCTTGTTTATACAGTCCACGATATGGAAATGCACTTCGTCTGAAAAGATGATTTTTCCATTAAAATCGACGTAATTACCAAGCTGGTCTATGGATCGCCCAGAGAACTGATATCGGAGCGGATAGGCGTTTACTTTAAACTTCTAAGTCATCTTTACCTTGTAAGCGAATAGTTCGAGGTCTTTGTGGGGTATTCTGCTCAGGTTGGTGTGACTAACGTCCAGTTGCTGCGATTGGCGTCGAGTTGAGGTCGATGGATTCTGTTCCACATTATGGGCCGCAGCCGTAATATTCTCGGGCGTGCGACCTGTCCGATCTCAAGAACCACTTCTGTTATCAAATAGCAAGCCTTTCTCATGAACTTTCTCGACCAATTTCACCACAGCGGTTCCGCTTGGCGCTCTTACACGACCCATATTTCTTTTCGAAATTCGCACGGTTTCGACATTTGAAATAAGTTTTCAATATTTCGAAACGCTCCTCAAGAGAAAACATGAAAACCCATATTTTTCTAGTTCTTCAAGATTGCATTGATACCTAATCTAAGTGTAACTCTATGCTTTCCTGTGTCATTTAAAAGTTATTTTTTTTCTCTGTGCAATATACAGGTAGTTACAAAAAGGATTTTTCTGTGTAATGTTTTTAACACAAAAGACAGTGATAACAAAGAATGGAATTGTCACTTGTGATGAATTATCGACTTTAATTCATTTATATCTCGAAACGACAAAATCTAAGTAGATCGGCAAAGAAGGCCATTTTGTACTACTACATGTTGGCATTCTACAGATATTCATCATTTTTTTAATCCTTACATGAGAGCTATTAAAATTATTATAGTATATATCATCTTCTGGTATCTACAATTTTCATCGCCCATAAAAAAACTCTACTCGCTTTTTCGAATAATAAACCGACTAGTTACATTGCAATAAAAGAACTTCCTTCGATTCAATTTCCGACCGGTGCGGTGGTTGTAATAAATTTCAATAGTACTCTATTGGTTTGAGTTGGTAGTTGGTATACTTGTGTCGTCTATTTTGGATGGCGGCATTTCAAAAACTTAAAGAAGAAACAGATAATAAAATTGTCTACATACGACCACATAAAACGTTCGGAGCTCTGCGGTCTCATGAGTCCAATCCAAACAATATCATTTACATCCAATTCCCTTAAAAGGTCCCGTGTTGCATCAAATTGAAAGCTGTTGTCAACTGGAAGAGAGAGAGAGTGAGAGAGTGTTAGAAAGAGGGAGAGAGAGAAAACATTATATTGTATGTAGGTTCGTTATATTTTTTATTCTGGAATGGATAGAGGACAAAAGTTTCATCATGAGGAAATTTCCGACTTCCTTCCAAAGTATCAAAAAGACTAAACAAATCAGAATGTCTGAATGCACAATCGTAGATATCTCGTAAATGTGTATTATGCCGTGTGCGAGAAAAATGAATGTGCATTGACATGCCAACATGTTTTGCATTCGGCCAGCCACGAACAATCTATTGTTTTGTACTACACTGGAAAGTATTGCTGACATTAGTACAACACTTTTGCCAAAGAAATAAATTGTTCTCCACATCTTAATTAAAATACACAACCAAACATTAAATCATACAAGGACAGTGCTTTCGCTCCAGGCAAACGTTTAAACAAAAATGAGTGAAAATAATTCAACAATAGTCAACCATACTGAACGTTTGTAAAAGGGCACAGAAAAAAAGAGACTGATACAGCTTCAATATCTTTGCACATACGAGCACTTAAGTTGGTAGGACAACTATAGTACCTCTTCTTGGTATGAATATTAATAACCGTCACTGTCTTCTGAGTTAGTTATATGCATAAATTTCGTCGACTCGCATCAACCCAACAACCCAAGTCACAATGAATTCAAAATCCTGAATCAGTCAGTCGGTACCAACAATACTGCAACATTTCAACATACCCTTTGCATTTGTGCCTTGAGCCGAGACTTGTCCGCATTTACACATTCGACAACAATCGACAATGTATGCAGAAAAACCTACAACATCCGTGGCAGCTTTTGCTCCTTTGTCGTTGTCGTTGTCGTATTCGTCCTTGTCGTTATCTGTAATTGACTTGGGTTTTCCTGTTGCCATCGACCATTTGTTCGGTTTTGGTATTTTAAATTTATTTATTTATTCACAAAACTCTTGACGTTTTTTTCATACTCTTATGTTGCTATACCCTTCACAACAGAGGTGAACTTTTATGCTTTACAACGTATGGTTTCTGAAAAATGTTAAGCTTTTCAAAAAAATCGACTGCAATTTTATACGAATCGGAAACAAAATGAATTGTGTCATTATTTTACATCTGTCACATTGTATTAAGAAGTGAAAGTGGAGATATCGATGTCCATCTGGTCAAAAGGACGTAAACCTGCGAACATATAAGAGAAGCTAAGAGTGCTGTCGTCAGCGAAGGAATGAATTAGATTAGAAGTTACAGACAGAAGATCGTTAATAAAAATAAGAAAGAGTTTCGGAGAGAGAACACAGCCCTGAGGGACACCCGTATTTATGCGGTAGATATCGACTTAAAACCATCCAACACAACTTGGATTAAATAGTTTGAAAGATAGCTTCTAATCCATTGAAGCAGGGTTACATCGATTCCAAAAGCACGCATTTTTCACAGAAGAGCCAAACTCTGTCCAATACCTTTGAAATATCAAGTGCCACAACTTTGATTTCACCAAACCTGTGAAAAGACTGGTTCCACTTTTGGGTGAGATATTCCATCAGATCACCAGAAACTATCATGAGATTAACGTGGTTAACACGAATGATCGTATTACCCCACAGTCCTCTTCGGACACGAATTGTACGACAATTGGCGGACATGGTTAGATGTACCAGTGATAACTCATTGGTGTGAGCTGAGCCTATCCTACACCTGTGCCGACTTTTGGAAAGTCCAGAGTCAACCAGAATTGCCCGCAATGATGATTTCAGCACATGGGTCTTCAGTTACAATTTTTAAAATTGAGTCAGACAGTGCATCAATTCGTTAATAGTTGAAGCTCTGTCTATGTTGGGGCTTCTATATATGAAACAGTAATAAATGTCTTGCTTATGCATTTTAACTTTAAACCAAATAAAATTGAAATTCGGGTTGGAACATTGGTTGTAACCAGTTAGAAGTATATAAGCTACATCATTACGTATATACATATATGGCTAGCCCGCGATGTGGAAAAAATACCGGCACCATGTTATAACTTAGTTCTGAAACATCAGAGTCTTTATTTACCTGGGTTTCACTTAGTGCCAAAAAATCAGGATATTAGATAAGCAGCATTGGTTCGTCGTTTTTCATTATTTAAATATTCTGCAATATTCCATTTTGAAAACTTAAATAGGTCATGTGAATAAAAGCTGTACATAAAAGTTAAGGAAAATGTATGCCTCAAAAGTATATCACAGGCTTTACTTAAAAAAGGTAACACATGTGATAAATATTTGAATAGTCAAGTCAAGTCTTTCAATTTGAGAATTAAGGACAATAACTGTCATCGATCAAAACCCCAGAAAAGTTATTTATTTATTTTCTTTCTCACCTGTAACCAAATTAGCATGATGAAATTGGCAGACAGCATCGGCCTCGAACCAGGATATTCTATCGCGGAAGAACCGATAGAAGAGGTTTATACCCTCCTGCGGCATTGTCCATGTGTTACTGATGTTCACCTAAAATGCACACAAGAAATAAAACAAAAAAAACATTGTAGTGAAGAGTACTTTTTCCATGAAATTGTTATGTTCTGTTCTTCTAAAATCCTTTTTAACACACGTCAAGCGACTTTGCAGTAAAACTACTCGAGACGATTATTCTCTACTTGTACGAAATAAAAAATAAAAAAAAAAAAACCAACCGACAATTGGATTCAGTTGTCAGTCCACAATATGGATGCACTTTGGGCGCTTAAGTCCGCACATCTTCGAACTCAGTAACTTAGAAGATAAAGGCACATATACAGGAAGTGCAGTGAATGATAAAAAGGACTACAAAAAAAAATAATTCCAACATGCAATTCTTCTTTTTCTTTTGATAGCTTAGTGAATAACAAATAAGGAGATCTTGAGTGCAAACGAGAATAAAACTTCTCCTTACCCAGGTGTCTTTAGTGCTAATAACGAGACAGTTTTGGATAAAGGCATAAATGTGATTGTGTGCTTTGCTTTGTTCTGGATACAAAGGATTTGTTCAGAGAAAAATAAACTTCTTTTGACATTAATTGAATACCATTGAAAAAAGTTAAGAAACTTTCCAGCGTTTATTTATGCACCGGGTTGTAATGATAAAAAAAACAAAGCAAACAGATGGGACTAAAATTCCAAAAAATTCCAAGCCATCATCGAATGGACATGCAAATTCTATTTCATTGTTAATTCCGCCTAATTGGCTTTTTGTTGAGGAATTCCTCCAACTTAAAATTCCTTGTGTATTTCCAACATTTCTTTTGTTCTTCTACACGTTCTCAATCACTGTAATCACTGTACAAAAAACTCCACTTTTCTGCATTGGTCCTCTGACGCGTTATCCTGCTACGGTTTTGTATTTTTCCCAAACACTTAGGTATTTGCTGGAGAAGAATGCAAACCATCTGGATGAAGTGGACAGTTAGAAAATCTTTAAACCACGAAATGTTTAGTTCCAGTTTTATTGCTTCTCTTGAGCAACCATCTTAATCTAGGGTATGTTTTATGTGATAATTAGGAAAATTCAAATGTTTAGTTAATGAATTTGATAACTCCAAACTTCCATCATTCCATAATTTTATTGATTCCACCGTATCGTATCAAGTTTAACAAAGTATTAAAAATCAAAATTTAGATTTCATTCATTTGTATTTTTTACTCAAGAACCTAATTAGCTCAGCGTACAAAAATACTCTTGTTACGCTCTAAAGTCGGACGCTATTCATATATCTGCTCAATGGTAAAATGTATCTTACCGGCTGTATCAATTTAATCTTCTTATCTATTGTATACTTTTTATCTCACAAAAGACATATAAAAAATGTAGCAAATAACAGCAATGTTATTGTTAGACGAGCCAAATGCAACTATCACCAGAAACAGAGACAAAAAATACTTCAATGTCCCAAAGAAGTAAACATTTTTGGTCAATCGTGAAACGAACTAAAAATACTGCCTCGTCTGAATTCCAACGCTCATTCACAATAACATTCCAACTTTCAGCTATATCGACAAGGACAATCTGCTTGCTTCACATTTCGCAGCTAGCTGCACGCTACCAGATAGCGCGTTGTCACCGTCGGTACTTGCAAGAGTCGAATCCTCTATGGGACATATAACATAACATCCAAGCTGCTGGTATATAAGACAATGGTCATACCAGTACTTACATATGTATCCAAGACTTGGGTGCTTAGTAAAAAGCATTCTGACCTCTAAGCCTCGAGAGAGAAGTCTTATGGAGAATTGTTGGCCCCGTATGTGAGGAAGGACGATTCCGGAGACTCTATAAGGATGAGATTTACGAGCGTTACCGCGATGTCGACATCTTGAAGAGAATTAAGCTCAGTATGCTCTGGTGGGCAGGATACCTAGCTCGCATGAGTGAAGTCCTAGGCGGTAGGATTTATGGAACAAGGCAGCGAGGCCGGCGAAGCCTACGCTGGAAGGATGGCGTAAACCAGGGCTAGAAACCGGGACCGGTGGAGAGATTTTGTGCGGGAGGCTAGGACCGGACACCGGATGTACTAGCCAAATATGATGATGATGATTTGACAGAGTCTGGTATCAAGCTCTTTTGTCGAAAATGAATGCTTATGAAATTGATAAGGCCCTGCTTGATTGGACTAGTAACTACCTTTCTAACCCATAAATCCAGGTTGTATTAGACGGTTTAAAGCTTCTAAAACTCAATGCTGTCTTCTGTCGTCCAAGCGTAATTTAAACCCCCAACCTTTATCCATGAATAGATCTTGCATCGAAGAAACGGAAAAACTCGCAATTCTCGGTATGTGCGTCAACAACAAGCTTCGTTGGAACGACCACATTTTCGCCATCGCCAAGAATGCTGCAAAATGTTTAGGTTTCCTAAAACGGTGCAAGATGTACTTCACTCCTTTAGATCTTGCTACTATTTGCAAGGCATATATTCGCCCAAAACTGGAATTAATACAACCGTATTGTCTTGGCAGGCGCTCCCAAGACCACATTTCAACTTCCTGACAGAATTTAGAACCGCGCGATAGATATATCGCGAAAACAATCGAATCGCCTTAACATCGTAGGAATGTTTCCAGCTTGTCAATCTTTTATCGCTTTTTCCACAAGCGGTGTTCATTTCTATTTATGATTCTACAGATGCATCCCGCCCATTCCCATGCCTCAACTCGAGCCCACGGGTCTACCATTAGGCCTACCTTCGGACGTACTAACCAATTCAAGGGTTCCTTCTTTAGCCGCACAATAATTATGTGGAATGAATTGCCCTGTCTATGTTTCTTCATTTGGGTGATCTGCAGTCGTTTAAGACACACGTGCATAGACATCTCATCTGTTCCTCTCTTTAATTAATTTTTCCATTTTTACATTTCACCTGCAATACATTTGAGTAAAACGGTCTTATAGTAGAGTCCTATGAGTGCACTGTTGTTCTAAAGCCGTTGCTTGAATGCACAAGAAAATTTCGATAAGGCGAGAAACGAATTAGCTTTCCAATGAGATATTTCACGCTATTCGTGATGGAAAATGATAATTTCTATAGACCGAACATCCAATAAATAAATAAAGAATGTTTATCTAATGTACCATGGAAAGTGTTTCTCTATTTTGTCTATAAACCGTTTTATAATTCGATTAAAATTTAATTTTCATTCTAATTTGCAATGCTTTGCTTTTGTGATTTTTAATTGTTTTGATTTTCAGATCTCTTTTGCGTTTACTCGATTAGAATAATTTATTTAAAACCAAAATGTTAAAACAATTACTATAAAATCAAAAACAAACAACAACATTGCCTTTACGTAACATGATTAATTATTCAAAAGTTTTCATAACTAATTGGGTGCGAACTTGAACTGCAATTCAAATCTCATTAAAGTTTGCTATCAATTCTCCTTAGTTATTCAAGAAGAAGCATAAAGCTATTTTTCGGAGCCATTCCTATAGGATTTCGATGTCTTTAGTATTTATGCAAAATACTCGTTCGCCTTCACTATCATGTCTCTTGTGCATTTATTGTGTGTAGTAAAGTTGGTAAGACACTTAGTACTCGCCTTAAGGATATTTTATTATACTCACAATAAGCAAGGATATTTGCATTGCAAATGTTTTTGAGTCAACAAGGCGGCGGCGATCTTCATAAATTGAAGGATACGAGTACATAAAGAATACATGACGACATTTCCCATGTCTGCTATGCACGCACGCATATTTCTAATAAATTTCCATAAAATTATCAGACATCTGTCTGTGCTGCTATCCAGGATGTCAATTTAGTAAACCTGTCTCAATGACACAGACATAACAACTACTCACGATAATATCTAACATATGTTATTACGGGAACATATCAAAAACAACAGTGGGACAAATTAGAAAGCTTCAATTAAAAGTTAAATCTGATTACTTCCAATTAATTCATTAAAAAGTAAAAACGTTTTAATTTAAATTTTCTTAAGTATTAGTCTTTAGGTTGCATGAAGAGTCAGATGTATTAATAGTAATTACTACTTCATTATACGAGCAGTCTAAGTTGTTAAATATTGTTTTACTACAGTGGCATCGAAATACACTTTCCGCCCAAACAGGAATCTAAAACTAACTAACTTTGCTGAGAGCTCAAATTTTTTTCCTTATATATTTATACGTGTATTTTATGTATGAATATGTATTTATAAATATATATTTATACACATTAACTGGAGTTTTAGTGATTCAAAGAACAACTTAAGTACCATCAGAAATAAGAATATAAATAAATAAATACATACAAAAATACGAGCAATTTAAATTAGAGTTTTGGTGTTGGTCCTTCGAGACACAGCATTTCCATTAATTGCTATAGTCCTTTTCTGAGCAATAATAAATATCAGAATCAATGGTGGTATAACATTGTTACGAAAATGTATATGGAAATATTTTATCGCACTGTATAAACGAGATATAAGAATAACCATGAATAAACGAACTTGATTTGTATTTTTATTTGCCAAATCTATTACGAACTCTATAAAACTTAAATTCCGTAACGATATTTAAACTGTAAGAGTTAAGCAAATTAAGGGTTAAATTCTATTGAGATCATTTTTCTCATAATAGTAGGCAGAAAATTTTGCCAGGGATCTTTTTTGTTGACATAGTATGCAGGAAGGTACGAAATTATAATTAATTTAATATTAAAACCAGGAAGAATTGTAACTATAGTCCCCAATCTTTCCGTTCCCCAGTCCGATCACATTCGGAGAAAGGAAAATTAAAGAACTATTGGATTATATATTTTGCCTGTGACTGTAATGATCGAAACATAGATTTAAATTTTTTGTTTTTGTTGTCATTTATATACCGTTTTGGTAAAACCACAAGTTTGGCGTTCCCATTTATCACCGCGCTATTGGACTTTGTTGCGTGTTTCAAAACAAAAACCACAAACCCATATTCATTTGACTGACTGCCTGACTTGTTGACCATCCCAATCTGTCCGCAGCTCGGTGGTTTTATGATATTCGTCATCGCGTTCATGCACATTGTTTTTCCTACTCTACCAAAGGTCACCTCACTTGTACGTTGTACCATCCATGTTTCCATATTCCTTGAACAATTTTCATTGTGGGCGTTCAATCGTGTGCGTTGACCACAATTCAACAATTCAATGTTTTTTTTTTACTTTATATCACAGCGCACGGCAACTGGTATTTATTCGAGAATGCAAATACATAACTACCACATTCGATTATTTTTCATTTAGAGTTTGTTACATCATGATACAAAATGGTCTATGGTCCATAATATTAAATCAATTTGTATTGAAATAAATTTATTAAAAAAATTATTTATTTATAACTTTTTTTTTAAATATTCAAAAGCGAAATTAACAGCAACACTTAGATGTCATGTCGATTTTGTGAACGTAAGAGTGTTGCAAAAAGCCTTTTTTTCTGCTTTTCACCAGAACACTACGACAATAACTAAATAATAAAACCATAGTATGGCTACCCATAACCCATCGCAAATGGTTTACGCTCTCAGCACGACAACGATTATATGTATATTAATTTTTAATTTTGACTACGTTAGTTGAAGTAAAAAAGTATTATATTTGGCGCTCAAAAACCTGCATCAAAGAAATGAGTAATTATTTGGGTTTGGAAAGTTGGCTTTCGATTGCAATGCGTACAGTAGTTAAACCAAAACAAACGTACCATTATGACAACATACAACTGGTTTAACCCATTACCTAGCAATCCATATAAAATAAAAATTAAATGCTTTTCGTTGGTAACCGCATCAAATGGATTATGGTCAATTGTATGTCGCCTGTTTCAGTGTCTTAAAACCATCAGCTTTGTTTTTTTTTCACGCCATACAACAAAACAAATAAACAGCAGTGCGCGTACCTTTTACGCGCGGTTGACTTCTTTGACGTTATGGGCAAAAAGAACCCTTAAAAGACCCTAAAAGACCATCAAAATATCCCCGAAACCCCCAAAAGAATCACTAGCAGACCTCTGAATGACTCTCAAAAGAATCACAAAAGTCCCACCAAAAGACCATCAAAAGACTCTCTTAAGACCATAAAAAGAACGCCAAAAGGCCCCAAAAAGACCCCAAAAGGACCCTCAAAAAACTCCCCAAAAAACCCCAAAAAGACCATCAGAAGACCCTCAAAGGACCCCCAAAAAACCCCAAATTACTTACAAAAAACACCCTCAAAAGGCTCCACAAAGAATCCCCAAAAGACCATCAAAGACGCTTAAGACCCGTCGAAGAAATGCTTAAAATACCCCAAAAAGACCCTTAAAAGACCCCCAAAATCGCAACACGAAATTATTTTTGATGCCGTACTCATTCTCACCACCGATAAAGTAGTGAACGATATTGTGATGTTCAAGCAAACAATCAAAACAAACAAATGCTTTGTTTCGATTGGTTTGCTATGGCATTGCAATCGAAATCGAAATGTAAATAAAAACTTCAAATTTAATGAAAGAAAATAAATCATTTAGTTGACGCTTTTTTCTCAATTTTAACATTTTCAAATAGCTCTTCACAAATTCATCAAACGATCACAAACAAATCGAATGAAAGTTGGACAGGGCAACGTCTGTCGAGTCTGCTAGTTCACAATAAATATGGAGTCGTATTTAATTTTAGCTTCAATTGATGGTCAATAATTGTGTTTAGTAAATGAGGGAGTAAATAAGCATTCAAAATATTAATTATTCATACATCATCATATAGCAGAGAGAGCACAAAGAAAGAAAAGCCTTTTTCATTTGTATCAAATATTTCATGGAGTGTAAGAAGTAGTCGTTTGTAGATTTATTTACTTTGGGTGATTTTGCTAGTAGAGTACCTTTGGCGATTATGCTTATAGTGGTTCACTTAATTAGACGCTTAGCTATATACAAATGTGTATGCAAATATAATGTACACACAATTTGTCTGATTTCCATTAGGTTATTGCAATTTCATACAGTGCGGTCAACTTTGATGATCGATCGATTACTTTCCCTCCTCAAATTTGTGCAGTTTTAATAAAATACCCTCATTTTAAGATGAGCCAATGCAAATTTATAATTACACTTTCATTATGGTCATCAAAAAGAGAATATGTACAATCATTCGAAGGCATAATTATTAATTATTTGCACTTCTAGTGTAGAACAAGTACAAAAGGGCAATTAACATGTTGAACGAATTGGAATGACAAAAGGCAAATCAATTTAAGTAATGTGGTTATGTTTAAAGTCATCCCATTGTGTGATAATACAATGAAGCGTAATATAAATTTACACCTTCACACAAGTGAGTACAATGACTAATTATAGGTAATTAATTGTTAGGTGGTTTGAATGAAAGTATATATGTAGGCTTTAACTTGAAAGTTTTTGTCCAATGACCGATAGAAAATTTCAAATAGAATTCACACAAAATCTCCCATTAAAACTTAAATTTTATAACAAGTTCCTCCACTTAAGCGTGACGTTAAAGTTCTGTGGAATTTAAATCGTATAAACAGCAGAAATACTCAGCAGTTATAGAAAGAGGAAAATACTAAAACACAAAAATTCATTGCAAAGAAGGATTATTGTAAATGAGGTAACCCGAGGGAACCTTAGCATAGACTGCTGTCAGCGCCGATATTCTCTTACGCATGAGCATAAAGCAGAATTTCTTCCATTATCTTTAGCTTAAAATCATAGCAAAAAACCCTTTTCAGATTTTTTAAGCTTATAACTTAAAACACGCTACCCATTATTACTGTCACTTAAGTGCACAGCGACGATGGCCTCTGCCGAAGCTGATAAAAAGCCAGGCGACGTCCCATGAATATTTGACATGGTGAGTTATTACCGACATCACATTGCTAATAAAAAAAGTTGGATTTGCAATTAGCTCAACTTACGGTTTTCTCTGGTGTACCGAACGAGAGAAATCCTTAGCTAACCAACAAAATCTGATCTACTGGTAATGCAATTAATCATAAGTAAATCTAGGGATAAAATTGATACTGGTATACAGCGTTACTGGCTAACTAAATGGCTGGAAAAATAAACTTCACTTCAGCCAGAAGGAAGCGTATAACTTTCTAACTTTCCATTCAAAATAAGTTTATTATAAAGAGGAGTGGGTGTGGCAAACAATGGCTTCCCTGTTATTCTAAATACATTCTGTTGGGTAAGAGACATCCACTGAAGGTGGTTATTATTTTCTTCGAGTAAGTTTTGCTCCTACACAACAGACCAGAACTGAACCACCACCCCCTTGACTGTCCTACCTACCTGCTCAACGTCAATTACCATTTCTTGTAGTGAGTTTGTTAATTTACATTTCGTTATTTTTCCATCAACATGCTTGGTCGTTTGTTGGATATCCGTAGTCTCCTTTATATTACCAACGAAAATTCAAATACATTCCCTGCTTTGCTCTATATACACAACTACACAATGTACCCAGTTGAATTTAATGAGGCATTAAGCTTGCGAAAAGTTGTTAATGTTATTACTCCGTGCAAAGCAGCAACGAAAGATATGAAAGGAGTGGCAGGCGTTGTGTCATCCTGGGAATATTATTAACAGCTAGGAGAATAAAAAGCTATTATTTGTAAGACGATAAATAATAGCATTCGTATCCCATTTACGTGTATTAGGACTGCAACATGGTAAACCCAAGTAAACAGAGGATTGGTTTTGATTGGCCAGTTGTCAACTGAAATGGGAACTTATTGAACTCAGATTACCTTACGCAACAAACCGGAAAGTTTGCTGTCCTGAAACTCAGTTCCATTTCAAGAATTTTCAGCACTTCATTCACATTGTAAAAGGCAATAACAAACCTAATGGAGCAGGCAGCTATAAAATTTTGATTAATTTGATCGCAGATAGAGGTAATTTTCTCTACTGACATGTCTTATAAAATAATTTAAGATACACCTTAAGCAAACAAATAAATTTATAATTGTATTTAAATTTTTGCATATTATGTATAAATAAATTTCTTCAACGCAAACAAATATTTTACGGCTGGAAGTAATGTGAGGAACACTAGCTTCTTATGAATATCGCGCATACGCCCACGAATCCTATTTGAAATGCAAATTTAAAATGTTGAATGAACAGCAGCAGCGTGCTCTTAAACTCCTTAGCATACAAATATTCATTAGTGTCGTTGTCATATTTTAAAATTGTAATTGTCATACGAGCACTTAAGGCAACATGCAGGGTAGCGCACAACACGTTCGTAGTTTGCTTCTTTCCTTCCTCTATTACTAACTGCATGCAACGTGACAAAAAAAAGCACTTGACGGATGAACGGTAAGCACTTATTCACACTCTTCATATTGCCTCACATTAGCTTTGTTGCTAGTGCCGCAGGACCCAGTGGGATGTTCAAGCGAAATACGTACATCTTTTGGAGTCTTCGTGTATTGTATGTCTGATCGGTAAAAGAATGATTGGCAAAATAATAAAATGACATCTGCACTTTAAGATATTGTTGCACGTGAAAATGATCCAAATTGTCAGTAAAGTCAAAGAAAACTTTCAGTTATTGTGCTTACAATAGGTTTTTGATGTATTGTTTATATTAGGAATACTCAGTTACAATCTGATGACTGCTTTTTTCTATAGTGATTTTTTTAAAATAGGCTTTTCAGTCAATGGTTGAATTGAAACTACAATTTCATATATCGCAATATTGATATATTCTCTGTGCGTATGTATGTGCTTTATGCATTCCAATTTAATCAAAGGCCATTGACTAAATGGGAATAAACATACACTAAATTTTTGTCAATTGTAATGTATTGTTAAAACATTAAAATATGAAAACGTTGTTAGAAAGCTTTTCTGCACTGACACACTCGTTTATAAAAAACACCTCCCATAAAAATTAAAATTTTGCAGGTAAATTCTCTTATAGGAGATGGGTATGTGTTAAAATTTGAAGAAAATCGGGCTAATTTTTTTGAAAAAAGTTTAAGGGGCCCTACGATTCCGGCCACGAAAGTTTTTGCAAAAAATGTTGTCCATCGGAGATACACACGTATATAAAATTTAAAAAAAATCGGGTTAAATTTTTTAAAACAATTTTTGGGGCCCAATGACCATGGGTCTCCAAAATTTTTACAAAAAGTGTTGAATGGCTGAACTGATTTGGCTCATTTTTATTTTGAATATATAGTAGGCTGTGAGGGGCAGCCAGACAACGCCTTTTGTCCAGCAGTGGTACACTTTGACATGCATGTTGTGCTGGCACATTAGAAAGAATTATATAAAGCAGACGAATATGTGCAGGGTGCTTACAACACACACAGAATTTAAATTTTAATTTTGGTGGGGGCAAATCGCGCCCAATTATTCGGCTTATTACAAGCTAATAGCATTATCTTAAAACTAACATTATTAACTTAAAGCTAAGACATAAGATATTGCTACAAGCTAATATTCAACTTAATAACTAAGACATAAGGCACTTAAAGATAGGGGGAACGGTGAAGGAGATCAAGTTTAAGGCAGGGAGTGCAACGGTTGAAATCGAAAACACTGAGGTTTAAGTTAACCTTTCACAGCATACGGGAAATAGTTTCGTTAGAGCCGTACATGGTGCAGTGTATCGGTAGATAGAAGAGAAGTGGGCAACGTAGACTACGGGGGTTAGTGTTAAAAAAAGCCGAGTTATATAAAGACGCGCAGTCGATGGAGCCTAGGAGAAGACGATGTATGAAAAGAATGTCAGCAGTGTCTCTGCGTTCCTCAAGTGTTTTTAAGTTTATGAGGTTTAGGCGATCTTCTTGGTAGGGGGGCAGGATAAGGTGATTGTCCCAAGGTAAGCCCCGAAGAGCAAATCGAAGAAAACGACGTTGGACGCTCTCGATTCTAGACACATGAATTTGCTGATAGGGGGACCTAGCGTACTCGAGGAGGGGACGGACAAAAGAGATATAGAGGGTTCTAGTCACATACGGGTTGGAAAATTCTTTGGACCACCGTTTAATGAAGCCAAGTGATGAGTTAGCAGAATGAATGTTAGAAGAATGAATAATAAGCTTAACAGCCTTCGCATATGCAAATAAAACAAAACGCAAGAGGCTTTTATTGGAGAATAACCAATTGACCAATTTTAAAAGCACTATACATCAGGCATTTTAAGAATTTCCCTTTCTACGACTTCTTTAAATTTAATTTTCTTTTACCAGTCACAACAGGATCACCAGGTAAAAAACAGCGCACGTGGATTAAGGTTTCTCATAAATAATCAGGGCTGAATTTATTCTCAACAAAATGGTGGCAAAGAAATGGGAGTTGTCATTATAAAAATACCCGTTGATATGAAAAAGGTTACCTGTACACATATACATGTATCTTAAAATAACCATTTCAATAAACCATTTGCTGCGGCAAGACGACAACTTTTTGTAATCCAAAAAGATAAAATTACGTGTGCGTAGTCCCTAATGTGATTTTGATGAATTCAAAGGAACGCATCCCTTCTTTTTCTGTTCTTCTGATGCTTTAGGAGGATGAAGAGTGGCTTTTTTTCCTGGTAACTTGTTACTGATAAGATGGGATTAAGCGAGTAATAACGGATAGAACCAAACGCGTTTAGGTTTTCATTTTCTATTATTATTAAATTAGGGACTGCGTAGGAAAGTTTTAATAGACTTTGCTGAGCACGGCAGAGGGCAATGTACGACCTTTAACCACCGTACTGGCTTCTACTTGGCATTTATGGTATTTTATTCACTCGGGTGTGATTTAGTTCAGTTCAGTGCTTAGGATGAAAATAAATAATAAGGGTTTGTTGTTTTTATTTGAGTTGCCGCAGTCGGATTTCAATGCATGAAATCCATTTCATTTCAACGTATCTGACATTTTCTATGGGTGCGATACTTGGTAAACTCGGCAGTGCTTAAAAGATTCTACGTTAAAGTGTAAGTGTGTTTGTAAGGAGAGTTTTATGCTCGTTTACTATTTATGATTGATAATTTCTTTCAGTGGTATATTATAATATTATAATTGAAATATTTAAAGTGATAAACGAGCCATAACCGAATTTTTTAGTGCACCGCGTTTTCAACGTTTCCAGACACAAACAAATAGCTTGGAGGAGGAGGTTATCGCCGAGACAAATTAAACTTGGTTGCGCTATCGCGTTAAAAAGGAGATTTTTGTAAAAACAAATTACCCCACTAATAGGTACATTGAATAAATATTAAATATCACTCTAATTTATCAATAATGTTATGCGTCATCCACATATTAGGCTCTACAATAGGGGTCCTCCCACCGGTGCCAATTACGATCCGATGTTTCTCTATTTTGGTATTCAGTGTAGCTTCATCCCAGGCAATTCAGCAACTGATAAGATTGACATTACACCCTTATGCAGGTGATGGAAAATGTCTAGAGTTTCAAAAACTCATCTCATCTTTTTGTAGACTTTAAAGCCGCCTATGATAATATAGCCAGAGTAAAACTTTACAAAGCCATGATAGTATTCCGCATCCCAAATAAACTTACACGACCATGACGACCAATGTTGTAAGCTAAGCAATAAAATCCGGATCACTATCAAGCCCAAACAATTTCTATAACGGGCTTCGACAAGAGAACGGACTGGCCTGCGTCTTCTTCAACCTGGCGTTGGACTCTGACGTAATGGAGAGAGAAACAATCCTCTATAAGTCCATTCAGATACAGGATTACGCAGAACGATATTGACCCAAGAGCAAGAGCTGTAAAGGAATCTTTCACCCAGACCGAGCGGGCGGCATGAAATCTGGGCCTGCACATAAATGAGATTAAAACAAAGTACATGGTGGCCACGTCTGCGAGTAGAAGATTCAACATTGGTCCCTCTATTAAAATAGTGGAGCGCGAATTTGAAGTAGTGCAATCCTATAACTATCTCGGGTCAACTGTAGCAGCCGAAAACAGACTGGAACCAGAAGTACGCGCACGGTTGCTTAAAGCAAACAAAGCCTACTATTGTCTTTCAAAACTCTTCAAATCTAGGAACTTAACCAAAACATCCAAGCTACTGTTATATAAGACAATGTTCATACCAGTACTTACATATGGATCCGAGACTTGGGTGCTTAGCAAAACCATTCTGACCTCTTAGCTGCGTTCCAAAGAATTGTTGGCCCCGTATGTATGGAAGGACGATTCCGGAGACTCTATAATGATGAGATCTACTAGCGTTACCGCGATGATGAAAACGTGAAGAGAATTAAGATCGGTAGGCTTTGTTGGGCAGGACACCTAGCTCGCATGAGCGAAGAGTAATCTGCTCGGACTTATGGAACACGACAGCGAGGTCGGTCAAATCTACGCTGGAATGATGGCGTAGACCAGGACGCCCAGAGTTTAAGGATGCAAAACTGGATGACATCGGTTCAAAATCGGCACCGGTTGAGAGACTTTTTGCGGGAGGCCAAGACCAGCCCCCGGTTGTAGAGCCAAATATGATGATGATACTGTGTGCATTAGCCAGTGGTGTTTCTTGCAATCTGATTCATACAGGAACTTTATTATATAATATAGATTTTAAAAAACAAAACACAAAGTTAATTAGTGTCTCCAATCTCTTTAAACCTCTGCTTTGCCCGATGAAAATAAAACACAGCCAAACAGTTGCATTTAGTCCATGGAAAATGTACTTTATTTGCTGTGGAAACAGTTTAAACATTAATTTCGTACAATAAAGAGTTAAGAAGATACAACCAAGCCTCGAACAGTGCATAACAATGGCGCATCAGCAGCAAAGTAAACAACAATTACCGGAATAAACGGATGCTTCCTTTCAATTTCAGTTATTATTCTTTCTCATAGTTATATTGAAATGCCTTGGGATTTTCTGTCCACACCAAACCCGTGCCAGAGCATCACAACTGGAAGCGAAAACAATAAATTATACCCTCTGTGAACTGCGCCATTGTTTCGACAATTTAGACAATCGAGACGGTCACTGGGCGCCAGTCTCTGGTAGCAGTAGCACGGAGAACAAACAACAAAATAAAATTTCATTAATCCTAAATACACAAAGCTAAAGAACAAATGATCTCATGTGCTTTTGTTTGGTCGTACGAACCTAGGGAAGAGGAAGAGTGTGGTTCTTCTTGCCATACACTATAATATTTACGCAGTGAATTAAGATAAAAGAGCTCAACTCTATGCAGGACGAGTAAGAGTATGGGTTCTTTTCAGACTATCTTATAATCGTTCCAAGGATTGGACTACGCTCTGCTATAACTAGACTTTTTCCTCCACTGATATAAAATGGCTTTTCTTTCTTCTAATAGGATTATAGGTTCAGTCAATTTATTATACATTATCTACAGAGTAATACTGCAAAGATATATAGAGAAGACATCAAACGTTACATAGTAGTTTTGAAATTGCGGCCAGCATAGGCCATCGTTGTTGCATGGAAAACTTATTGTGTAACAAAACCTTAGTCATTACTACTGCAGCACCATATAGTTTACTTGTCTTTTCTATGTTTTGTGATTTTTCCAGTTTGATTGCTATCGTAAGAAGTTCACTTTACTTTTAATGGAAACACTTCTTACAAAATAAAGATCATGTGACGGTTATAAACTTGGTCTAAATTTATACTCTTTTTGTTGTTTGTTGCGCCAACTATTTATATTTGTAAATCTATATATATATAAAATATAAATAAAAAAAGGTTGGTAACCGCATCACTTCAAAACGGCTGAACCGATTTGGCTCACTTTTATTTTGAAATTTTCAGTATAGTCCGAGTATGGTTTATTTAAAAAAAAATATACAAAAATTGCCCGGAAAATTAGAAAATTCGGGAAAAACTGAAATTTCGTCTTTCCATAGGATTTTTGTATGGCCTTGCGACCATAACTCACGATTTGAACGATGGATTTGCGTAATTGTTTTTGTTTTTTTATGGGCCTGGGAAACAAAGCCAATTACAAAGGAAAGACGAAAAATTCGGACAAACAGCAAAAGTTCTAATTTTGTATGCACTCTCGATCATAATTGACGATAGGAACGACATATTTGGTTTATTCTTATTTTGTTCGTTATGCTCCCGGAAGTTTTTTTGGCAAAACAAAACAGCATTAGACTTTAAACGCTTACAGTTTGCATTCGCAATTACAATAAACAAATCCTAAGGGCAGTCATTGAGTGTTTAAAGCATTAACCTTAAAAATCCATGCTTCTCGCATGGTCTATGGTATTTCACCTGTTCTAGTGACGGAAAACCATCAGCTTTGTTTGTTTACGCGCCAGACAACAAAACGCGTACCTTTTACGCGCGGTTGAAGTGACTTATTTGGAGTTGTGGGCAAAAATGCAATGCAGGGTGCGCGCATGGACAGAATACGCTAGGTGCTGCCCTGCCGTGCAATACGATTTCTAGGAATTCGTTGACTGTTAATGCAAGGATAGGAAAGACACAACTTGACACCATAGTTAAAAATTAAGATGCACTCGCCCGTAGAGAGTATTCCTACATGATTTTATTCATATGATAGAATTTACTTCACTTCATAAAAAGCAGTCTTTCATTCAACTCAAGCAAATAATAATATCCCCCCATCGAAATCGAAAATCATCGAAACAAACATTTGACATCAGATGTTAAAATTGAAAAAGCTCAGATCATTTTATTCTGAGCACTTAGAGCACGCTCATACTCTGAGCAAATAAGAAACACGAACATTTATCTTGAGAACTCTTTGACTGCTCTGAACTAATTTATGAAAACGCCAAATGACAGAATATTGTGAAAACTTGTTGTTCTATCTGTAAGTTGATATCGACAACAAAAAAAAACGACATCAATAAAAATACAATTCAGTATATAATAAAAATGTAAGTTGAAGTAAGCATAAAACATTTATGTCTCGTTTCATTTGCTGGGTTCATTTGTGCGTGCGCTAAGATTTCTCTCTCTCTCTCCACCACCAACAAAACCATGCAGCGCAGCCGACTGCGCAGCACACACCGCACAAAGTCCATAAAGGGCGACGAATATCTGATGCCAGTACAGATATTTAAAAAATGTATAAGGGCCTTGCGGCCGAACCCGGGACCCGATCACTACCAAATTTTCGAAAAAGTATTGTTTATTGGGTATACACATGTGTGTAAAATTTGAAGAAAATCGGGTAAATTTTTTAACATTTTTGTTTGGGAGCCCCCCGACCACGCAGCCCGAGGGGCCTCAAAATTTAATAGAAAGTGTTGTCTCCGGAAATACGCATGTGTGCAAAATTTCAATAAAATCGGGCCATGGGAAGTGGGTTAAAAATTGATCGCAAGAATCCACGACAGACGACCGACCGACGACCGACCGACGACCGACCGACGAGCCACGGGCAAGTGAAGTTAATATAGAGAATTTAATAAAAAAAGAAATGTAAAGGAGCTATCAGTGGTCGAGAGTGAAGAAACAATCAATCAGGAGTCAGTCTGGTTCTGTGTTCTAAGTCGGATGGTTGTATCGGATTGTTGAATAAAGAAACGGCATTGTAGCCAAAGAAAAGAATATATTTCTGTTTTAAATAAGATCCAACGGTTAAATAAGTATTCGTCTATTACAATACCGTACAAAATTGTATTCTCATATCATAAAGCATTGGCATAAACGGAATAGTGATAATATTCAAGCAAACAATCAAAACAAACAAATGCTTTGTTTCGATTGCTATGACATTACAATCGAAACGAAATGTAAATAAAACACCTTTAGAATCATTGTGAACATTAATCATTTGGTTAACGTTTATTTTCTCATTTTTACTAAGATTTAAGATTTCAAATAGCTTTTCACAAATTCACAAAACGATCACAAACTAATTTATTGAAAGCTGGACAGGACGACAACGTCTGTCGGGTCAGCTAGTAATATATAATATTTAATTATCGTATAGTTCCCATCCTTTGTACAAAAAAACTTCAATACTAACCTTCACTAAAAGCAAAACTGGAAAACAACGATTCAACAGAATCATAAAAACTCTCCAGGATTTTCGAAATTTCAATCCGATAACACATTTTAATTTGAATTTTTATTTGAAGGACCAAGCAAAACCTCGGATGAATACGTACACTTAAAGGTCCATAGCCATTGTAGGAGATGGTTGCTGGTTATGGTTACTTTGATGAAAAAAAAAGTTGTTTCATGCACTCTGATGTTTAAATAAAATGTAGTTTTTTTTAATTTAGCATTCACTTCAATTAATTCTGGAGGCACTACTAAATTTTCAAGACTCATGTTATGATTATCTGCATAAATGCCAAGATAAAGGTCTGCAATGCCTTACCAGGACTTAGTTTGATTTTTTACCGTAGCCAAATTGAAGTCAGTATCCTTTCACTTCAAAAATTCGGATTTCCTCTTATTAACCAAAACTTTCCTTTTAATAAATACTTTGTTCCAAAGTTTCTAAAAATTGCATTACGGCTTATATTATAAGCATAAGTCCCATTTTAATCCTGACAGATGGTCGGTATTTACCTCAAATACAAGAGAATAACAAAAATACGTAAATATCCTTTGAAAGATATTGAGGTTGTTAAAGAGATGAATAGTAATGAAATGAACGGGTAAATAGAATAGAATGATAAGCAGTAGACGAATGCGAAGAAAAGCTAACTGAAAGCATAAACGCACATCTAAAGAGATGCATACAGTTTGTCGAAACGGAGAAGTTTGCCTCACAAATGAAACTTTAGGACTTAATTGAAAATGAAAATTTTATTTTAGTTGAAGTAGATACAAGAAGAATGAGAAGAAGAAATTTTAGCTTGCGAAAGTTGTGTGTCCACTTGGCGGTCGTTAAGGAAGGCGCCTTGTGGTATGTTTTACATTTCCTTAGCGCCAAAATACACGCGCAGTGATTTCACTGCATTTAAGCAGAAATAAGTTGTTTTCGATTCCATTTCAAAAAAAAACCTCAAGCCCGCTCACAAGAATATTCGAAACCAAGTTTTTAGCAAGTTGGTGGCAGATGAGTGTTTTAGTTGGAATATTAATGGAAAGTTTCTTGCTTTTGCCGTGGTAAGGCAACAAATTATAAGAGCATATGCAAATAAATTATAATTTAAATGCAATGCACTGCAAAATTTGGTACAGAGATGTGTGCTCATTAGAATTCAACAAGTTTTCTTATAACGGCTGGGGAATAAATTTCAGTTACACAGCTCTTCGAATTTCTTCAATATACTCCCCATACATGCGGCTTATTCGCAATAAAAATGATAGCCATTTCTATAATAATTTTAATATTGCTGCCTAGCCAACCAAGCGTTGTTGGTACAAGATCCAAACACAAACAATTGCAACCGTTCATATTCCATTGAGTTTGCCATCAATTGTAACGAAATGTCCGTCGTTCATCGCACGAAGCATTCCAACTGTCAAAGGATGTGATGGCTGGCAATGCAATCAACAGACAAACAGGACTTCATTAATCATCTCTTCTAGGAAGGACGAAATTGAATGAGGACGGAATAACAAAATTTAGAATCGTGTTCGGTGGATAAAAAGGGCAAACGGATAAAACGAATGTCCAAATTCAATGTGGAAGGAGTTAGCCGGGTTGTTCTGAATTGATGACAGGCAAAAGACACACAAACGAACTAACGGTTGGGTAAAAACAACGGCAACGGTGCGAGACCTTCAATTTACTCACAAATCATTTTGCACCACTTACCGTTGTACGGATTCCATGTACCATGTAGTCCTAGAGGTGAGTAACTGTTACAAGGAGTGCAAGACAAGAAAAAAAAGGAATTGCATAATAAATAGAAACTGATTGCTCTGTGCCCCACTTAAAATATTTGGTCAACTTTTCAGGGGGTTTGATAGTTTGGAAGGGGAACCAATTTACACTTAGTTAGAGTTAGGAATTGTACTGTGATTTCCGTTGGGAGCTTGTGTGTCTACGATTTAAATTGAGAAGCATTCGAATTGATGAATAAAAATAGGACATTCTGATGCCTTGCTGTATTGTGCCTTGCTTTAGCGGCAATTAAGTAAAGTCATAAGGGCATAAACGAGGCGCAACTAACATGATGAATTGAATGTGATATGAAATTCATAACTTCATTGGATTTGAATTGAAAGAGGACAGAAAGAAAACAACAGAATAGAAGATTATTTTGGTAACTAAACAAAATTGATGAGGAGCCTATTTAAAGAATAGATTCTGTGACTATTTTGTACAGAAACAAGTTGCATAAGCACTTTTATAAGCCTTTGGTGTCAATGAGAAGTAGCAGAAAATATTTTCATTCTCCTGCATTACGAACAGCTGTTCTAACTGCCATACGCTGGAACGTGTATCCTTCATGATATGTAGAGATCATAATGCATTGCCCACACAGACGAAAAAATACCACTTTTTATATTTCACGTACGCACGTTTTATAGTTTGAAATCGCGCCATTTACACGTATTTAAGGTCTTTTTTTACCACCTTTCGCACGACCTACAGGGCTGAACGACTCAATTTCAGGGGCCCATTTTGATATCCCGCTTTTGACGCGTGTCACGAGTCGCGTGTGACGCGTGTGAAGCGTAGAAAAAAGAAAATTCTTTGATATAGATATTACAGATATTTTGGCGATTATTTACAAATAATAAACAACTGTGTGGCGTGTTTCGATGTATATATAAAAGTTTGTACCCGAAAAACGAAGTGTTGCTTGTGGCGCGTGTGATAGGTTGCATTATTTTTCGACTTTTTTGAGGTCCTGTTTAACCAACTTCCGCACGACCTAAAGAGCTGAAATGTTTTAAGTCCAAGATAGCATTTTTTATATTCCGAGTATGTCACGTGTCGCGTGTGGCGCGTGTGATGGGGTGAAATTTGTTTTTTCGTCTTTTTTGAGGGCCTATTTTACTACCTTCCACCTAGAGAGTTGAAATTTTGTGAGTATCTAAGTCCAAATTAGGATTTTGTATATTCCACGTATGACACGTCACTTTTCGCGTGTGAAACGTGTGATGGTTTGAAATCGCGTCATTTTCTCGGTTTTTGAGGTCTTTTTTAACCACCTTTCGCACGACCTAGAGAGCTAACCTTTTGTGAGCGCCTCAATGTTAGGGGCCCATTTTGATATCCCGCTTTTGCCACGTTTGGCACGCGTGAAGCGTGGAAAAAAGAAAATTCTTTGATAGCGCCGACCTCAAAAACAGATATTTTGTCGATTATTAACAAATAATAAACAACTGTGTGGCGTTTTTCGATGTATATATAAAACTTAGTACCCGAAACTTTTACATTTACTTGTTTTAAGTTTTAACCATCCTCTTTTTGTCCTCATTCATTCATTTTTTCCTTATGCGATTAATTTATTTATTATGTTTAAAAATTGAGGTTAAGTGCAATAAGTTTCATCATTCGAAGTGTTTAGTATAATTCTAATAGTTTTAAAAAAAAATTGGGTTGTCTGAAATGTCTAAACATTTGTCTACATTTTTAATGCGGGACTTATTAGAAGATAAAATTTCAGCACCTGTGGCTTTTCTAGCTTATCATGTAGTTCGGCATCAAAAGAGCTTTCTATCGACTGATTGCACTACCAGATTATTTGCTACTCTATGCACAGATTCAAAAATTGCAGCCCGATTTTAAAACATTATGTCATGAAAAAAGACTATCCATAAAAATTAAAATGTTTCATGTAACTTCTCTAGCCCAAAATATGCACCTAAGAGTATACTGAATTCCACTATAAAAACACATGCGAAGCACTGCATGCATTTGTCGTTAAAAAATACACCACCAAGTTAGAAAGTAGCGCTTACAGTCACTATAGTATGGCATGATCTTATGCCGTTACATGGTCAGATTTAAAAAAAAAACGATCAATACCGAATTTTAATAGAAATTGTTTTCACCAGAAATACAAGTGTGTGCAAAGTTTAAAGAAAATCGGCTTTGGGAAGTTGGTTAAAAATTAATCGCAAGATTCCACCACCGAACGATAGAACGAACGACAGAACTAAGCCGACGCAAAGTTAATATAGAGAATTTAAAAATGCACATACATTGTGCCGCAACGACAAACGACGTAACAAGCCACGACGCGATTCTGACGACGATATGGCACGTCACACATACCATAACATTGTGAATATCCGGATACGGCTCATTGCTTTTAATGTGGTTGTAGTTGTAATACATTTTTATAGCAGCAATCGTACTTACTACTACAAAAATACACGAAACCCTTTTTCCACTTTTAAAAATAATACATTTATTGTAAAAGAATCACGAATGACCTGATCCCCTTTCTGCAAAGAAATAATTTGGCCATCTGCCAAGTTTATTGGTATTTCAGCAGTACCTTCCTATATAAGCTTTAAAGGCTGTTCCTCTCATACCGTAACGACTGCCAAGAAAACAAGTCAACTGCTACCAGTTATTTCTCCTGGCAGAATTATCTGCCATCTCCCACGTAATTAACTCAATGATTTATGACTTTTTTGTCCACATTGGCAAATGTCATATCAGTAAAATTGTCATAACTTATACAAACCCCGTAAATTACTGCAGTGGCAGTGTCGTTATCTGTCTGTGACTCATATAACATAAAACTGTTCAATTCTGTCAAGTCAAGTGTCAAGGGAAGCTCACCTCTCACACAAATAACGTTGAAAAATTGCAGATATAAATATATTCTTTTCCATGCTTGGAAAAGCACTCATTAGGATTTAGGTCAAGGTAAGTGCCGCATAGTGGTGTTATTATATTCCACCGACTCTGATGGGAAAACTGCAATATGAGTCTTTTGAGAGACAACGACTCACGGCACGATGTGCGATAATGTTTTTTGCATTAACTTATTTCACTAATGGAAAAGCGTGTGTGAAGGAAGAGTTAGTTCTTTGCTGTAATACTCAACCAGGACGAAGGACGCAGAACATTTATGTAAATTATTTGTGGAACTCCCGCTAGCGTGTGACTTCAGTGAATGAACTGCCTCGAAATGTCCTCGCTACGAAGTCGTAAAGTAAAATGATGATACATCCGACTGTTTTACCACTGCTGCTTTTACAGACATAAATTTCAAAAGTTTTCAATTAAGTACGCGGTGGGAAAACGGGGAAAAACTCGAAAAAAATGAAAACACATTTTACTTCACAATACTTCACATTAGCTGCAAATAGAAGGAAGAGAAACCAACACGGTGTTCAGTCACAAAGCAGCCAGAAAAGGCAAAGGTTTTGGGCTCCCCCCAAAGTGGTTTTTATTTTACTATTTTTTGTATGAAAATTGTGTACCTTTTCAACGGCAGTGAATGTATATCGCATGTGTGTTTCTTTAGAAAGTTTTTGATAGACATCCAAAAAGTATAACTAAGGCTTAGAAATGTGATTCCTGTTTATCTGCGATACTCCATGCGCTTTGTACCAAGTCAATAGTTTTTTATAGCTAATTTTTAAACTTTTAGCCAGTACAGGATAATAGGGGTTTAGTTTTAAGCCAGAATCGATATATGTATTCATACGTATAGTTTGCAAATCTACGAAAGATGAGATCGCTACCGCGATCACGCACTGAAGAACAACAAGTCGGTAGGACTAGATGGTATACCAGCAGAGCTTCAGAGTGCCACAGCGTCAAGCTCCCTAAAGAAGGTAGTCTTATGGAGTGCGAAAACTGGAGAGGCATTTGCGTTCTTCCTGCAGTTGCAAAGGTAATAGCAAAAGTACTACTTGAGCGAATTAAGGAACATCTGGAAGATACACTCGATGTCGAACCTGCAGGTTCCCGCACTGTATTCTACTGTGTAGACCACATCAACACTCTGCGGATCATTATTGAACAGTGCGTTGAATTCCGGTCACCACTGCACCTGCTGTTCATCGATTTTGAGAAGACGTTCGACAGTGTAAACAGACAGTTTATCTGGCTCGCCTTGCGCAGGAAAGGTATGCGTGATAAACTAATAGCTATTATTAAAGCAACCTATGATGGCTCTAAATGTCATGTACTGCATAGAGAAAAGCTGTCAAAGGAATTCGAGATCCTAAGTGGGGTACGACAAGGTTGCATTCTATCGCCGATACTTTTTTTTGTTTGTGATTAGCGATGAGCTTCGCTCAGCTTTATCTACTGGAAAGGGAGGATTATGGAGCTGTACCAAATGACAACAAATGTGGAAAGGGAGGCAAATGTTGCGGGTGCCAAAACCATCAAAATCATCAACATCGGCACTAACTCGTTAACTCAAGTTAACATTGCTGGACAACCGGTAGAGAGAGTAGAGAGTTTCTAATTTCTTGGGAGTATTGTCCGACCGAAGGTGGAACCGAACAGACAGGACATTGTCAACCAAATCGGCAAAGCCAAATCAGTGTTTATAAAGATGCCCATGATACGGCGAAGCAATGCGAGCAGCTTAAACACTAAGCTGCGACTATTCCGTTCAAATGTTGAATGCTCTTGTATGGGTGCAGCACTTGAAAGGTGACCGCTATTATCACAAAAAGATTACAAACGTTAGTAAGTAGGTGCCTACGGAACATCTGAAGGGTTTCCTGGCCTAACCTTATCTCTAACGAACATCTTTACCAGAGAACGTGTCAGGAACCAATAGGCACAAACATCCAACGACGGAAGTGGCAGTGGATTGGTCATACATACCGAAAAGGCGACAGTTCCATAACAAACTACGCAATGGAATGAAATCCGTTATCTCAGGATGGTAAGGAACGGGTCGTCCGAGAAATGCATGGCACAGAACAGTTGAGGAGAAGTCACGGCAATTGGTGAAGAGTTGGAGAGAGCTGAAGCTCATTGCCAGAAACCGCACGCGATGGCGCGTAGGCGTAGTGGAGGCCCTAGGACCCACAAGGGAATATAGGACATAAAGAAAAAGAAAAGAAGAAGAATCGTTGGTAAAATAATGCTAAGTAGACAGCTCTACTCTTAGCACACACGTGACACGTCTTGTTACCTTGAATTTTAAAAGCGACAAAAAAAGGTATTAAAAATAGTACACTCATTTGTTTAATCGTAATTTTAATTTTGTTCTGACCTCCTTTCTATGTAGTCTAGTTTTTTAGATTTGCATCCCTAAACTTTAGACATCCTGACTACGCGATGAAACGCTGCTGTGTCCAAGAAATTCCTACCTCAAGTACTTTTCAGGCAACTTGGATTTATGCCAAAAAAAATTAATTTTTTGCAGGTTCTCAGCATTTGTTATTATAGAGTCTCGGGAATTATCCTCCATACGTGGCAAACAATTATCCGTAATAAAGCTCAAAAGCGTGATATCAAAATGGCCCCCTAACTTTGAGCCGCTCACAAAATTTCAGCCGTGACACGCGTCATACGTGGAATATGAAAAAGTGGTATTTTGGACTTAGATACTCACAAAATTTCAACTCTCTAGGTCGTGTGGTGGTTAAAAGACCTCAAAAAAGTAAAAAAAAATGTCAACCCATCACACGCGACACACGTCATACTCAGAATATAAAAAATGATATCTTGGACTTAGACACTCACAAAATTTCAGCTCTCTAGGTCGTGTGGAAGTTGGTTAAAAAGTACCTCAAAGAAGTTGAAAAATACATTTTTTTTCAACCGATCACATGCGACACGCGTCATACTCGGAATATAAAAATTATATTTGAGACTTAGAAACTCACAAAGTTTCAGCTCTCTAGGTCGTGTGGAAGGTTGTTAAAAGGGACTTCAAAGTGGTCGAAAATACAGACAGGTTTTATACATTGATAGAAAAACGTCTGGATTCTTCCCGTGTACCAATACCATATTCGATCTTATCAGAAACCATTTTGCTCGACCATCGGAAATAGAAAACTTGTTTTGGGAGCATTTTATCCGAACCTTGAATACTTCAGAAATTATCATTACTCAGAAAATAGCACCTGAGACATTCCTTTATAAAGACGCAATGAACTACCAATTGAACCCGCGAAACTTACCGGTAATTTACCACATTGCTGGAAGGGCAAACGACAGAAAAGCCAGTCATATTCCTTATATTGATGATAATAGAAATGCATTAGGCATTTAATGCAGTTTAAACTTTAAACCTAAAGATATACTGGCGGCTAGACTCGAAATTGGCCACCATCCAACCCATTACAACATAATTTTTGTGAATCCTTTTTAAGCAGCTGGCTCATATTAATAAAAAAGGATTATTTTAAGCCCTCATTAACACTCGATGTGACTAAAAGTTTGAATAACCGAGTTAGACGAAGGCTTACAGCTGCTAACAGGCCAATGGCTTTTGATTCTCTTGCTGATTTTTATTTCTTCCGTCATGTCATGTCATATTCGCCAGAATTTAATAACAATCCACGTCTATTCACGTGGTCGCATGCAATTTTCAATTTGAGTTTGTCAGCATCTCTCCAATCGTCCGTCGCTACGCTAAATGATGCTTTTCCTTCCTCTGAGCGACCCATAAATATTTTTCGAATGAAAATCCAACAGAAGCAAATATAAAAGTATTTACATATAAACATCTAAGAATGCAAACCAAGTGCCATCCAAGTGTCCTCAGCATTGTCGCCCGATGACAATAAACCAAATGAGCAACTAAGTGCCAAACGAGCAGCGCAAAGAGTTTGGCTGGTGTTGCGTTTTTAAACTTACCGCACGAGCATCGCATCTAGAAGATATATAGAATAATCCTAAGAGGAGCATCGTCCAACTTTCCAAGGACAATTTCGCCACCATTGTGGAATTGGATGTGCTGATGATATTTGGCACGAATCTTAATTTATGTTCACTTTAAGGATTGTTATTTTTCTATGTTATGTTATGTATCCCACTTAAAATTTCCACTTTATCCGACAGATATCATTTGAGTTTGTCGCACTGTGTTGATTGATAAAAGATCCCGCTACTGGAACGACACCAAATCCAAAAATTTGTATCTGTACTTTTTATTTAATTTTGTTGCCAGCACTACAAGGTTAATTTTATTAACTTATGTTTTGTTAAACAACCAAGGAGTCGAGGAAGTAAGCGGAAGAACAAGACCGGACACCGTCACAGTCAGAAATAGTCTGGCAGAGTTTTCAGCTGATTTTCGGCTTAAAACCGTTGCAATTTCTGTCCAAAGCTTTTCGCATGTTATTGAGAAATTTCGCTGAGCATAAGTGAATTCGCCGTAAGGAATTGGTTCTATGTAACTTATGTTGTTCTCAAATATCAATCGAATATGAGCTTTCTCTTACCTGCTCTCACTCTAAAAAGGACAAACAATTTGTTTGCTTTGTATTCCTCTCTGAAGTTAGTTTTGTTTGTGTTATCTCTCATTTCCTTTCATTCCCGGTTTTCCCGTATTCGCTCCACGGTTTGGCATCAGCACTCTTATCTCGCTTTGTGTGTCCTGATGACAGCAGGAGTAATACGATTTTTCGTTTTGTTGTCCAACTGAATCCGATGTCAAATGTTAACGACGACCGTTGTCTACCTTTGTTATTCTCGGGAATTATGCAATTCCTGCAACTGAAACTAGCAACACAATATGGTCACTGAAGCATCATAAAGATAACACCCGGTTGTACCTTTTGCAGATATGACCATTGTAGTTTCCCTAGAAAGAATATACATATTTTGCATTGCCATTGATCACCGCTATGCGATTAGAGGAGACTCTTACTCGGCATTCAAAATAAACTGACACAACTATGTTGGTTGATCATGACCAATGTTATAACCTAACTCCGATATGGTTAAAACTTAACTCCAATATGGTAATAGACTGACCCACGTCATTTTTGACCTATCGTCGGAGAAAGTGATTCAAGACTATAATGTGGGAAAACCAATCCTCTGGATGGACAGATACTGGCTTACGTAGACGATATTAACATCATTGGAAGAAACTAGAAGCTTTTATCTACATTGAGTGGGTGGCACGAAATCTGTCTTTGCACATAAAAATCAGCAATCCAAGGAACATAGTGGCCATTTTTGCGAGCAGAAGATATAACATTGGTCCCTTAATAACAAACGCTATACTCGGAATATAAAAAATGCTAATTTGGACTTAGGCACTCACAAAATTTCAGCTTAATTAATATACTGAAGAAAGTTAACCATAAGATCCAAGATGCTGGTGTATAATACAATGTTCCAGGCAGTACTTACATATGGATCCGAAAAAGTACGCTGCCCTCTTAGCTATGGTCGAAAGGAAAGTCATACGGAGAATTGTTGTCCCCGTATGTAAGGAAGGACGAGCATTACTATGATGTTAAATTCGTGAAGGGAATTAATCTGGAGGGATACCTAGATCCCATGAGCGAACCCGATTCATCACAGCGAGGCAGGTCAATTCTACTCTGGAAGGATGGTGTGGCCCCGCAAGCCCAGAGTTAAGGGACTTTAAATATGATGCCATCGTCTCAAAATCGGGACAAGTGGAGAGATTTTTTGTGGTAGGCCAGAATCAGGACCTAGTTTTAGAGCCAAAGGTGATGATGTTGTGTAAGTTTTTTACAAGTGAACAGATGAAAAAGTAATACAACAGCCCAGCATAATATACGCCGCCTTTTTTTTTATTTAAGACAAAACCCTATTCCAATTGGCTGATACTGCGACCTGAAAAGATCTATTGTATCGTAAGTTGTAACTACTCTATGAGATTTACTATGTCCTTAGTGACAGAATTACGCAGATCCGCCGACGAACATAATGCCTTGTGGAAAATATGTCTCCTTAACCATATCAAACCTGGACAATCACAGAGGATGTGCCCGGATGTTTCGTCCTCCTCCAAGCAGAACCTACATTCCATGTTTAAGCCCAGATTAATTTTTCTAAGTTTTTATCGCAATACACAGTGACCTGTGAGATAACTCACTAGCTTTCTGATCCTATTCTTGTCTAGATCAAGGATTTCCTTATTGGAAAAGGGCCTCATTAACCGTTTGGACTGTCTTAGCCCTGGGATATCATCCCAGTGAGCCAGACGAATATTCCTTTCTAATTGATTAATCATCGCTGTGGTGGTAGCCCAGCTGATACCACAGTAAGGTTCCGGTCCTAAGAACGCAGACTCTGAACCAGCCCTGCCAAGTTCATCTGCATGTTCGTTGCCTGCAACACCCTGGTAACCTGGAACCTAACCGAATTTTACCCTGTTAAACCCTGCCAAGGATTGCAGGGCATCGTAGGAACTATTAACTGATTAAGAGTCCATTATGCTGGACGATAGCGCTTTCAGTGCTGCCTGACTATCTGAAAAGATATAAATCGTTGTGTCCTCATGGTCCGACGTTTAGCTACCATCTGTCTTCTTCAGTAAGCTAACACAGTTTCCTTGACGAGTGCCTTGTGGATTCATGGCACTACTGGCATATCACCAACGTTTTCAAAGCATTTTCTCCATGTGGCTCGTTTGGATTGTCTCAATTCGTCCCAGCTCTTCATGCGTTTAGCACTGTTGAAAAGCTTTCTTACTTTCTTCCTAAGTTTGGCCAGCCGGTCATTCCACCTTACGTTTACTCTAAATCGTTTTAGGGAAACAGCAGCCATAGTAGCAACACATCATTTAACTGATAAGCTGCCCCATCTACATTCCCTATGGACTTTAAGGACCCCTATGGACTTATGTGAGTAGGTAGCATATCTATGTTGGTGAGGCCAAGTCCCCGATAAAGATTCCAGTCCGTAGACTTAGGATCGGATCTAAACCAAAACCGGTGGGTTTCGAGCCTTTATTAACACCGGCGATTGTTTTGCCCTTGTTGGCCGACAAACCCAACTTTTTGGTTTCGATTCGCCAGGACCAGTCCACTACAGTTTTCGACTGTTTCTTTATCTCTTGGGTGTTGCGATGGATTAATGTTTTGTCCACAGTTACGAAACGGCGCGGTTGGACATCGCTAAACGCTCCTTTAAAGTTGTCATACGGTCGTGTTTGTGATCAGAAGCTAGCAAAAGAGGCACCCATCTGGCCACGAGCTTCCTCAGTTCCAAATATTCATGCAATATATTCCCCACTCGTTCACGTGAAATAATCACTACCTCAGCAATCTCGCGTCACTTCACTCAATTGCCATACTACGAGTTTGGATTTTATCGACCATTTCTGGTGTGGTAATCTCTTTCTGGATGGCCTCATCGTCAAAAATGTTCGTAAGACCGCGCTTAAATTTATCTGTCGATAATTTATTGTTAATATCGGAGGTATAGAGTACCGATAAACTACGGTGTTGATATCATCTTTCGTTTTCTTCTTTAATAGCAAGCATCGTTTCACTGCACGATATTAAATTTTATTCATTTTATAAAAACACAAAAGTTTTTCCCTTTTAATGACTGTGATACACAAAATAAATTACGCAGCTGGCAGAAATATTAGCCAAACATTTGAAGGATAGTACGTACGAATTCCAACATTCCTTTGATACTTGCAGCTAGGCCTATATCTTTTCAGCCTGCCCTCATATATTGGTCTATAAGACGGATGTAAATGTTCCAAATACAAAAATCAATACAAAATCAGGACAATTCTTCTTTCCGTTCCGTTAATATTCAAGAATTAATGGCGTATATGATCTGTGAGGAATTCACGACAGCATGTGACTTGTGTGAATTTTTATGTCGTCCTTTGAACGGTTTGATATTGAGCGAATATATGTATATGTCATAATGACAGAATGATAAATACCGACGATCAGTCCGGATATGATGAAAATTTACGTGATTCATTAAGGTGGCCATTGAAATGTTGTGTACCCATATAACTATTTGCTGGACGAGTAGATTGGTTCGATTCAATGGTGCGCCACTTCAGTACCAAAGAATATTAATTTACCACGGTCCCTGACAGCAAGTAGGACAACAAAGTATGCAAAGTTGCATAATTGCTTCATAAATGCTTCAAATAAATTTCCAAGAGGCTCGCCGGCCAACTGCACTTGGGGTACTTGGTGGTATGGACGACCCGCTCGAATTCAAATTACCCAATGATTTGTTGTGCCATACAACGAACTGCAATGAATTCGAATCATTAAGATGTGATTCTCCTGGTGATGAATTATGATTTTTATGAAATTAATTTGGAATGACGAGCCATAGCTTTTTATGTGAGGTAGCATACCGACAATTAAATGGTCTAGTGGAGTTCCCCAAAAGAGTTGTCTTGAACTTTTCAAATTGTTGGGAGATGATATACGAGTATAGTATAAAATAACTTAATTCTCATTGGCAGCTGCAGTGGTTGAATAATCAGAGGCAAACCGATAAGTGCAGACACAATAAATAGAAAAAAATTACCACAAAGTAAGTCATGATTGTAATGTTAGTCACAGAATCTGGAAACTGTGGAGAGAATACCGTCCACAGATTGAGTTCGATAGGTGTCGATGAACTACCGTAACATAATTAATTAAATTCTGGTCCCCTTTTTAAAATCTCAATAACATTTTTTAGAAAATAAACGGTTCTTTTAATTGCAAAGATTTGTGGAGTAAATTTTTTGCGTTGTTTCTTCTCCAGCACATAATTACTGAAAAGAAGCAGACTGTAGAAGGGTTCGTGCAGGACCTTTATTATAAGAAAAAATTTGAGAAATTCCTGTCCGTTGACTGGGGTGAAGCGAAGAATTTGTAAAACTTCATTTAGTTAAAGTAGCGGATATATGAACGACGCATAGACTGCAGAATAGACTTTTATGATTTTTATAATTAGCAACGCTTGCCCGTAAAAAGATGAATAATAACGAATTTATCTTTCCAGTTCAATGCTGAAAATACTTCACTTTACGTTTGGTGTGTTCATGAGGACACTCAATAACTTCATCAATGACCACGGTTCAATTTAGACTTAACCTTCTCATTAACCACCTCTCGCGAATGGGTGACAAATGTTCTGAGAGTACTAACTTGTCACGCAAGGTTTCTCAATTCGCCGTCCGGATCCGGCCTTAAATTGTAGGTCCCTTCCATTTGTGTCCAAAAATATACATGCACAACACAAATGGTCGCGAGAAGCTGGGCTTTGGACCGCAACGGTCTGTCGCGCCGAATATTATTATTCATTTAACGTTAATCGAATTAACGACACACGTTGAAATGTGTTGTGTATTGTGTCTAGCTGGTTGTGGTGTATTGTACAGAAAAACGTAAATAAATTTTAAATAATGTCTTATATATATATTTTTTGAAATGTTTGTAAATCTTCAGGTACAACGAGCAACCAATATGGCGAATATGTAAAAAAATTGGCAATGTTCTTGGCGTAAGTTCATAGGAATCCGCAACTCCGCAAAGTGTTACGAGATATAATGCAAATCCATATAAATCTTTTATTAATTACTTGAAGTTTTCTTTTGTATTTGTCTACGGATTTTTTTTTATCCTTTATAGGACACTTCTCATGCTCATTGCATTTGGCTGTTGCATTGCGCCGCACTCGCAGTGCGCCACGACGACTACACTGACAAGATGCAGTGATCGTCATTAAATTCAATTGGCCATTTACCATCTTCGATTTTTTTCCTATTCATTCGTAACAGTAGACATTTTTTGCAATCCCAGTTTCATGTAACGTCTTTCTTCACATCACAGATAATACCCAGCAGCTTCACACATCTCTCCATCTCCTTGACAATTATGCCCAAGAAAAAAATCCAATTCAAGAAATTGGCTAATATTTTGGGTTTGGATATTTTTTTTTGTTCCCGATTTTCCTTGCCAGATGGATGGTCTTATGCTTCGTTTAGATTTTGTTTCTTGCATCCTATGAAAGAGCAAACGATTCGGATTATTTTTCTTGTTGAACTGTATTTTACTGCTGCTCTACATTTGCAATCCTCTTAGCCATCATCAAATTGCCAGCTTCAAAGATGGAGTGAATAGAGAAAAACGAGGCTGGAGATGCCGGAAAAATAAAACGAATTGAAGAAAGTAAAAAACAAGTTAGGAGTATCTATGGCGCCAAGAAACGTCTCGGTGCTGGTGCAATCGTGATTTTTTTATGAAATAATTTCCTTATGGCGAAGTATCTTATTACCACTTTTTTCTTAACTTACTTTTTTGTCTGTTTGAGTCAAGTTATGCGATCGAATTTTAATCCATTTCCTAAAGCCCGATTTTATTCAAACTTTGCACATATACACTTATTTTAATTTTCATGGATTTGTTTTTTTCCACGCAAAATCCAATCCAATAATGCTGAAATTTTAACTAAGTTATATTTGGTTCTTGTAATATTATATGGCGGTCCGCCATCAGCAGAATAAGGAGAATAACACAGAATGCTCTAGAATTGCAGGTGGCCGTAACTATCTCTGCGATCAAACGTCCAGGTGGTGGCCACAGGTAATTTTCCTACAATGCAGGAAAAGCGGAAAGATCGGGCTAGTCCCTTCAAAGTAAGGTTGGCGCGCGGACAATAACCTCGCCCGTAAATAACTATTATTACGAAACCCAAAATCAGCCTCGGATACACTGATGAACGACGACGACCACGGCAACGAAAATGGCTAAACGATTTAAGAATATTCTCATGGAACGTACGCTCACTGCATAAAGCTCGAGATGCACAGCAGCTGGCCGATACCCTGTCTAAATATAAGGCTGACATAACAGCAATCCAATAGATGCGGTGGACGGGGAATTGTGTCTTACAAAAATCAGAATATGACATATAGCACAGCTGTCATGCAGGACATCATGTGCTCGGGGTTGGGTTTCTAGTCAGCAAAAGAATGAAACCCACCGTTATCGGCTTTAAAGCAATAAATGACCGCCTATGTACCCTTTGCGAGGCAAATTTAAAAACATAAGCCTCATAAACGTTCATGCACCTACAGCGGATTCCCCAGATGATGAAAAAGAAGAATTCTTTGAATCGATCGAACGGGAACTTCATACCTGCCCCGCATATAGGATGTTCTCCTCTATCCTTCAAGACAGGATACCCCATACGCTAAAATCATCATTTGTCCATACCAGTGTGGCTTCATCCCAGGCAAATCAACAACTGATCAGATTTAAAAAATCACAAAAATGTCTAATCTTTTTAATCTTTTTATGGACTTTAAAGCCGCCTATGATAGCATAGCCAGAGTAGAACTTTATAAAGTCATCAGAGAATTCGGCATCCCAAATAAACTGATACGACTATGTAGGTTGACCATGACCAATGTAAACCATGGCCAAACAAAAATAACCGGATCACTATCAAGCCCATTCAACGTTTATAACGGGGTCCGACAAGATGATAAGGCTGGCCTGCTTCCTGTGATCCGAGACTCTAACGTAACGGCGAGAGGAACAATCCTCTATAAGTCCATTCAGATACACTGGCTTCCGCAGACGATGACATCGTTGGTAGAAATCCAACAGCTGAACAGGAAGCTTTCATCCAGATCGATCAGCCGGTACGAAATCTGGGGCTGCACATAAATGAGATCAAAACAAAGTACATGGTGGCCACGTCTGTGACAAGAAGATCCAACATTGGTCCCACAATTAAAATAGTGGAGTGCGATCTAACTATCTCGTGTCAACCGTAGCAGGCGATAACAGCATGGAACCAGAAATACGCGCACGATTGCTTAAAGCCAACAAAACCTACTTAAGTCTATCAAGACTCTTCAAATCCAGGAACTTAACCATAACACCAAGCTGCTGGTATATAAGACAATGGTGAAACTTACATATGGATCCGAGACTTGGATGCTTAGCAAAAAGACATTCTGACCTCTTAGCCGCGTTCGATAAAAAAGTCTTACGGAGAATTGTTGGCCCCGTATGTGAGAAAGGACGATTCCGGAGACTCTATAATGATGAGATTTATGAAAGTTACTGCGATGTCGACATCGTGAAGAGAATTAAGCTCGATAGGCTCCGGTGGGCAGTAAACCTAGCTCGCATGAACGAAGAGGATCCGGCTCGAAAAGTCCTTTGTGGAAGGATTTATGGTACAGGAGAGCAATGCCCACCAAGCCTACCCTTGAAGGATGGCACAGACCAGGACGCCCAGAGTTTAGGGATGCCAAACTGGATCACATCGACTCGAAATCGGGACCGGTGGTGAGACTTTTTGCCAGAGGCCCGGACATATACTATACTTACTCGAAGAACTTATTGCTAGCCCGAAGAACGAAGCTAATAATAATAGCGAAGGATTTTTTTAACGTTCGACTTACGATATCGTAACTTTGAGATTTTTTTTATTCAATTTATATTATTCAAGTCTTTAGACTGAATTACAACTTTCTATATGAGAAGCTCCGCTTTGCTGTCTTATTCTTTGACTTTTGGCTGTGTTTTCATTTTGACTGTGTTTATGGCCAATAATTGATTTTCCTAAACGGAAAGAAGCAATGTTCTTGTATTACAAGGGACATTCAGAAAAGATGATCCTCGCTAGAGGTTTGATAGTTTCAGAGAACTCCATTTTTTAATAACTTTTTCAGTTGGCAGTTCAGTTGATCAATATTTAACTTCAAAGATAATGAGTAAAATAAATATTGTGTTGATTTAAAAGAGTCAAAATTGTAATATATTTCAGCATACAATAATCTATCTATTTACCTTTTACGTTCGTGGAAATAAGAAGGAGAAATAGAATTTACTCAGTTTGAGATAACTTTTACTCATAGTCATCATGAAATGAAAATGTGAAAGGATTCATGATACGTTTAAAGGAAAACATGTTGTTCATTAAGTTTACTTTCTTTCTGAAAGACCAAATCATATTAAATCCACACGAAGTAAGTTTTCTCATAAAGTTATGTCCCGCAGCCAACTGCAGCTGTAATCTGCTGTTTATTCATAAAAAGAAAAAATAAAAGCACATTTTGTGGGACCATCATTTTCTGTTTTCGCCAGTCACTGTCTCCTAGCATGGTTTCGTTGAACAAGAACATGCTGGTGCTGTTGTGACAAGCACCAGTGGATGCAGTTTCATAGCAACAAGAAATTCCCAAGGAGATACGGGAATGTGGGACACACACATTATATTTAAAATTTTCAAAATACGCTTCAGCGAAGTACATATAAATATTATTCAAATACGCCTTTTGCTAATGAAATGTTCAAGGATATTCCGTTTGCTGTTGAGTGCAACAGTCATCGCAACACACCAAAATACGTATCCGAACACAATGCGGGAAAACTTTGATGTGATCCTTGGATTATTTTGGTTTGTTTGGGTTCTTCTTTCGTTTCGGTGAATGAATCTATTGTTAAGCTGGTGCATTTTCACACAGCTACAAACACACGTACACGTACAGTTTACAATTTAGGAAAAGGACCTAATGCTGGATAATGCAGTAGCAGTATATTTAGGGATTTTCGATTTAATTTAACGAAAATTGGTAACGTAATTCTTACACACTGGATTACTAAAGAGCAAGACTGCCATGGAAGACGTTGTGTACATTGAACCTTGTCCTTCGAATACAATCCTGATTATAGGAAAATATAAATTGCATGCTTAATAATATGGATCAATTCAATTAGTTTATGCAGTCTTAATGGGATTTAAAAGTTAGGTATGAAAAAGTATACCAAAGAGGTAATTTGTATTAGACCGAAATTGAGGTAAATTTGTTACATACTCGTAGTTTCGCACAAACTGCAAATTTTGCAGGTCTTTTGCTCCTTTAAAACAAATCTCTTTATTTAGCTTTAATACCTTGACTGATGAAGGACGTCCTTAGAAGACCAATCACCAGCGAAAATTCCACTCTAACTTTGTGCAAAAATCTTTTCTTTTATTGGTCCACCTTTGCGTTTGCGAAGACTTGTTTTATAACATAGCGTTCGGTCGCTCTTAAGCCGTTGTGTTTAAGAAAAGAAGAAGATCTTATCATTACTTTAAAAGTGGATAGTTGTTTCCAAATAAAGCTGCTGATATTAATACAAACTTAAAACGCATTATATTTCGTAAGTCTAACGTTCACGATTACTGCAAACTACGACAGCACTCGGGCTATTTACGTCGACGGCAATGTCCAGGAGAGCAAACATAAGTAGGCCATATTTGACAGGCAGAACTTAAAGTGGGTAGGTGGTGTTGGTGGCCTTATCAGTAATCAGTATTGCTGTGCGTTCATTCGCTTGTTCCTGTCAGATGGTGCCTTGTACAGAATTTTAATTTATTCTAACAAACAACGTGACTTGTTGACAAAATAATGTGCTAGTGACGTTAAGAGGACTTCTTAGGTAAATCTTCTTTTTCTTTCTAGTTTCCTTAAGTTTCGTGTTCGTTGTGTTTTGTCCTTGGTTCGCGGCTGTTTGATCATTGTAAAGCACCAAGAAGGAAGTTCAAGCGACAGTACCAGTAACGAAGTGCTATTTCAGACCAGTTTGTTACTAGACCGTCTGTACCTACTCTTTAGAGTAATCTCGACTAAGGGAAACAGAAAGTACACGGTACGGGTGGAATTTGCAGTAACTTTTAGGAGCACGAATTTCCATTCACTTCCTTGAGTTTTTTTTATTTGCGCCATCTTCCGTTAAGTCCTTTTTCTGATAAGAAAGTTTGGAAAACAGATAACCAACGAAACCAGCTTGTTCTTCGATAACCACTTGCGCGTGTTAGCGAGTCTCTTCAATGCAAATTCTGTTAAGTCGATTTTTTATTCTTTAAACATTCAGTTATTTATTTTAAAGTAGAATCTATGGCATAAAATCAAATATATTAGATTATCAGTTTGTCGTTGCTTATATCATATCAAACTTAAATGTTCTCTAGATAATGCTTGAAATGCTTTAGATAAAGTTTCGTCAAACGAATTAAAAATACTGCCTCGTCCTCAATTTCAACGTTCATTCTTAATGACATTACAACCGTCAGCTCAATAGACAAGGCCAATCTGCTTGCTTCACATTTTGCAGCTAGCTCCACGCTACCAGATAACGCGTTGTTACCACCGGTACTTGCAAGGATCGAATCCTCTATGGGACAGATTTACTTTCGTACTCGCCAAGTGGCTAGAGTATTAAATGATCTCAACATTCATAAATCTGCTGGGCCTGATGGTATTCCTGCTATAGTTTTGAAGAGATGTTCTTCAACGTTGGCATTGCCACTGAGCAGGCTTTTCCATTTCTCTTATTCTTCTGGAGTCGTCCCAAAGAATTAGACAACAGCGTTTATCTTGCCTATTCCTAAAAAAGGCGAACCGTCATCTCTTTCCTCGTACCGACCCATTGCGCTACATCCAAACTTTCCAAGGTCATGGAAACGCTGATCAATCGTAAGTTTATGCAATACCTTGAATCATGTGAAATCCTTAGCGACCAGCAGTACGGTTCTCGTAGGCAACGTTCTACAGGTGACTTAATGGCTTATCTCACTGAAAAGTGGAACCAGCCTATTCACAGATTTGGTAAAAGCAAACTTGTTGCACTCAAGCTTTTTTGTCGAAAATGGAATTAATAAGGCGCTGCTCGATTTGACTAGTAACTACCATTCTGACCGTTCAATCCAAGTCGTAATGGATGGATTCAAATCCAATGTTAACCGCATAAACGCCGGTGTTCCTCAAGGCTCTGTTTTATCTCCGACACTCTTTCTGATTTTCATTAATGATCTCCTATCCACCACCTCTAATCCAATCCATTCTTTCGCTGACGACAGCACTCTTAGCTTTTCATATGACTTCACGCTTTCTTCACGCCCCTCATTTCACAAGTGGAACTTGAACAACAACTTTTGTTAAGCCCGTTAAATTCTGACCTTGACAGCATAACAAGGTGGTACCTAATAGAGTTGAATTTAACGCTTCTTAAACCCAATGCTGTCTTCTGTCGTCGATTAAAAACCCCAACCACGGGCACATCACTTTCACTTTACATAAAAATTAAATCTCTTTAGTTCTCCCGCTCGACCTTCTTCGCTAAGACAAGCACGACACGGTCGCAGCAATACAACACTGTGTTCGTATTACGAATTTGTTACTTTTGTTAAATACTCTCAGTGTACTTCAACTCAAGATTATACATCACTCCTTGAACCGAACGTATTCTTCTGACAAAAAAAAACAAAAGAAACGTGGCTCTAATAGGAAAATGGACCACATACATTCTTTCTCTATAGAGAAAAGTTGCCAACTTGAATCAATCAATGTCTCACTCTAGGACGAGTCCATTAGATTTTCACTTTGTACTCCTCTCGGTTAGTCACATCTATTGTGAGTTGCTTCCAGCTCGTGTATCTTCTGTTGTTGTTTTTACTTAATCTGTCAATTGTTGGCGTTTTTTTTTGTTATAATTGTTAGTTTTTGGTTGAAGTTTGCATTTTCATACAAAACTCTATCCTCCTTAAGCTGATTGACTGACTGACTGACTGATAACTACATGTCATCGTTCGTAACATTTATACAACATTGTTTTGTTAACATCACAGAAAGTATTAATTCAAGGACAGCAAAAGCTGTGGATCATTTTTGTGACATGTGGTTGCGGTTGAATAATAGGATTTTGTTTTGATGCAACGAAAATCCTTCAGTGGCCTTATTTATGTTTTTTACATAACACCATAGACTTAGCTGAAACTTCAAATATTTCCAATTTCTCTAATCACTCACTTCTCGTTTTACAGTGAATTTATCTTTAAATTTTTGAAGTGAAACTTCTTTGGGCGCGTTGGGAGTAATATTTCAAGGTTGCACCGTTTTATGACGTCATAATGCGAAACGATTTTAAACATGACGAAGAACGCAAAAAGGTAGTTGGCCAGATAGAGAAAAAAAGAGAACTATGCTATATTCGTTTTTGGGCTAGTACCACACGCATCGATCAACTGTGTGTTTTTGTGATTTTGTGTTGCATCGAAAACACATTCACACAGTAGTTTGTAATTTGAATGTTATTTTTATATTGATATTCGATGTTTCATTAGAATAGAATTCTCTTTTGAATTCCGAGAGTTCAGAGAACGCACATTTACATTTGCCATGAATATATATATATATATATATATTTCAACAGCTTCGTCTTTTGAGTATCTTTTAGGGGGTCTTTTGAGTGGTTTTTGGGACCTTTTGGAGGTCTTCGGAGGGTATTTTGGTAGTCTTTTGGTAGTCTAGTCTTTTGGTAGAGTTTTGTGGGTCTCTTAGGGGTCTTTTTGGTGCCTTTTGGAGGTCTTCGGAGGGTATTTGGTAGTCTTTTGGGGGTCTTGTGAGGGTCTTTTGGGCCCTTTTGAAGATCTTTTTGGGTCTCTTGACCATCTTTTAAGGATCTATTTTAACAGCTTCATCTTTTGAGTGTCTTTTAGGGGGCCTTTTGTTAGTCTTTTGTGGGTCTTTTAGGGGTCTTTTTGTTTGTTTTTTGAGGCCTTTTGGAGGTCTTCGGAGGGTATTTTGGTAGTCTTTTAGGGGTCTTGTGAGGGTCTTTTGGTGCCTTTTGAAGATCTCTTTGTGTCTCTTGACCAATCTTTAAGCATCTTTTAGGGGTATTTTGGGGGTCTTTTGGGGGTCTTTTGAGGGTCTCCTAGTGATTTTTAGGGATCTTTTGGAGGTCTTTTGTGTGGTCTTTTGGGGTCTTTTGGTAGTCTCCTTTTGAGGGTTTTTTCAGGGGACTTTTGTGAGTCTTTTGGAGGTCTTAATGTTCGATAACCATTTTCTTTACGGGGGATATATAAACATTAGTGAGAAATCACTCGAAATCTCCAGTGTTAACTTATAAACTCATTGTTCGAGATGAGATTAGGGGAGGGTTGCTGGCAGATGTATTTGTAAAATACATTCTGATGAAAAATAAAAGCGAGTCCCCCGCCTCTGTCGGATCTATCGTTGGTATGAGTTGGGAATTTTGGTCTCCTGCACGGCAGAAATTAAAATATTATTGCGAAACATATCTCTCTCTCTTAATTTGTTTCGCAGGCCATTAAAGTTCTACTGAAGGATCACTGGCCGTGTTGAGCTTGTGGAGGGTGGGTTGGTGCGTTATTAGTCCACAGGGGTGGGGATGGAATGGTGGGGGGTTGTAATGCTGTGGTTTCTCTTTTTGGAGCAGCAAGTACTAATGAAATTGGAGTTGTAATCGTTGGTACTGTGTAGCCCAGAGCATTGCCGATGATGACACCAGTTTTTTCAACTGTTGCAATGCACAAAGGCTACACTTTTACGGATGCTCGGTCTGTAATGAGCAGTTCCAGATTTTGGGACATGGGTTCGACTCGGTTCTGGCTCGAAGGCAAAAAAAAAGAAGACTACATGTAAAAGCAAAATAAAGCAAATGAAAGAAGTGGATCCAAGTGATCCAATTTCAAACCTGTGGCTGAGTTGGCCTTTCGGTACATAGAACCAATCGTCGTTGAAATGATAGTTTGGGGTCTTTTGGGCCGCCTTTTGAGGGTCTTTTGGGGATCTTTTGGCCGTCTTTTGGGGGTATTTTGGGAGGTCTTTTGGGGAACTTTTAAGGGCATTTTAGCCTTTTTTCATGGTATTTTGGGAGATCTTTTTGGGCCTTTTGAAGATCTTTTGGGATTGTTTGGGGGTCTTTATGCCGCATTGGCACAGACCACTATAAGAATATTTTATCAACAAAGAAATATGGATTGGAAAAAATTCTCTTCGTAGTTTTTTACTTATTTGTTAATCAAAAGTTTGACAACACTATTCTATTTTAACATCACCAGCTACTTGCATATAGTAACGAAAATGCTGCTGTTTTCGGTACAGAATATCATAAAATACCACTTATAATGGGTTCTAATATAAATTTTGCATCAAATGATTCGATACCATTAATTAACTTTCTGCGTGTAAAATTCAATCTGTATATAAATAATGATCCTAAGATAGCAACAAGAAAATCTAGAACTACAATAGATACTGTTTTTACACGATATCTAGGGAATGTTTAGTGAAAAACTTACGTTTTTTTTAGTCATTAGAACAGTGTCATAATAGTGCCAACTCTTCCAATGCAATAATCACCAGATAAAACTGTAAATATCGAAGAAATAAATTAAAAATAAAACTAATACTTTGTCTCATTGGAGTCCTTTAAATAATATCATTAAATCCAGTATTTTTAAGTAATTTAAAATAGCTTTTTCTTTTTATATCTCTCTCTCTCTCTCTCTCTGCCATCGTACCCCTTACTATATACTTATAAATCTTTAACATTTTAAGTTTATATTGCCAAAGAAGTTGCATTTCTGACACGTGTACTCTGTACACACGCAATGTTTTTTAACAAAAACCTTAAAGGTTTCTAGGCTAAAACTTTCTGCTGTGCTGAATTCTAATTTATTAAGCAAAAAATATTAACTGCAACTTCAACACTACCAAAGTAAAAAAGTGAAAACTTCTTACGGTAATATTCGCATACAGCTTGACAATTCCGCCAAACTATAAACTATGAACTTTTGCTAATTATTCCCTCTTTGAGACTTCCTAATTATGCCTGAGAGATTAGGAAGTAATGTATCTCTTGTAATTAAGAGACAAGTTCGTATTAGCGAAACGAATATAAATCCGGATTACAAGTAGTAATAGCAACCATTAGTGCATTGGATATCATCGGGATTTGATAGAAATAAATTGATATCGTTAGATAGTCAAATAGCTCATGATTGCACTGCTGCTGTGTCTCGTTTAATTGCGATTCCATTAGAATGATTTACAACACCAAATGGCAATCAGCAGCCACCCTTATATCCTGATAGTCCCAAAGGAGCAATTTGCGAAAGCGTACGCTAGGCGCTGTTGCCGCTGCTGTTCCTGCTCTCTGCCTGAGTTTTTAGAATGAAAACAAATAACACTCGTAAACAAAACAAAGCAATGCCATACCAATGTGTTTTCAGGATTCCCGTCAATTTTAACTGAAAGGATCAAGTCTAGAGTTTTTTTTTTCACTTTTGCTTGATGTAATGTTCTCCAATAACAAAAATCCTTTAGTGAGTCGGATGTGGGTAAATAAGGTAAGCCAACAACATTTATTTGTTTGTTCGTTTTGTTGGAACACAATGGACGTAGCCCACAATAATACACCACTTGAATTGTTTTGAAAACTAAGAGTAGCCCGCTCCAGAAAGTCTCTGTAACTTTGTGCAAATGCTTTTAAATGGTTAATTATTGCCAGAGAAGGTCACATTTATTATAATTTCCAATTAAAAGTGATGTATAGTGAATTTATTAATCCATTCAAGGATTTTTTTTATCTTGAATTAAGTGATTTGTTGTTGTTTGAGTGGAATATCGATTTGAAATTTTATGAGCTTTATTTTCAAGTTTATTTTTTCCCCAAAATTCGAAGTGTAGTTTCATTTTGTTTTCATTTCAAGCTATTCAGTGTATTGGAATGTACGTACTGTTTAAAAAACGGAATAAAAATGAAAACTTTTTACAGTTGGCACAAATAGTACAAAATAAAGTCCAATAAGAGTGATTCCAGTTCCCGTTTACGTAAAAATATAATATACAGGGTGTATCCATTAAGGTGGCAAACACTTAAAGGGGTGATTCGTTGAATAATTTCGTGAAAAAAAATCGTATGGAAGGGTGGGGTCTATTTTAACCTCTGCGATTTACGTAGCGTTTTAATGCGAAGAGACGTACTTTTGACCTTACATGACTTCACAACCTATAACTCTTGAACGCTTCCACCTATAAGGTTCCTGTTTGTCTTTTTTGAACGAAAATTAAATTTTTAAGATCAAGCAATATACATTTTCCTAAATGTCGTCAAATTAAAAATATTTTTTTTTTTTGAATTTTATTTTTTTTATTACCCATTGGTCGAAATTCGACCGTCACTCTGTACTCTATGCGACCCTCCACACGGTCACTGATCCGCCCCACCCACCATCCACCCACTCCCTCGCCCTACACCACCCATCCCCAACCACCTAACAACCTCACTCAACCTCTCCACCACTGTATTTCTGTTCTATCAAAAATTTGAACGTTGAACTCTTAGCAACTGCTCTAAACGCTAAAACGCTAATAGATAACTTTTTGTTTACAAATTTTTTTATTGATAACAATAGGTACAAAAAACAAACAGAAAAAAAAAGAAAACTGGTTGACAAATAGAGGAGAAAATGGTTCTTAACTATTTTGCCTTTGCCTATTTACATATAGATTGTGTATTGCGACCTTGAGGTCTACGCCTTTGGGTGTGGACACCATTTTCATATGTACATTTTCTCCGCCATTTTCGTGGGTCCACTCACAAAATAAGGTCCTTCTGGGCAATTCCGTTTGAAGCAGATTGTGCACTGGAGTGAAATGGTAAGAGTGCATTCATTCCACGTGTAGTTTTGTTGCACTGTTGCTGCAGGAACACTAAGATGGCATGCAACTCTTCTTATACGTACAACTTTACTTTAGTATCACTCCCCAATACATCGCTCTTGTTGACTGAATGCACAAATATTGTGCCATTGATTTTCATGAAATTGAAAACAGTGTATGGATTGTAGAAAATTGAATTGGCTTTAATACTGCATTTGTCAAAAAAAAATATCCGAGAGCATTTCCTGAAATAATCGCGTTTGAATATAAAGTTAAAAAATTTTTTTTGTTTACTTTTGACGACGTTCATATTGGTAAGGGTTTTAAGAATTCAAAAAAAATTACATTGCATAACATTGGAAATTTTCTTTCAAAAAAGACCAACAGTGACAAGCGTTCAAGAGTTACAGAGTGTGAGTGATGTTAGGACTAAAGTACGTGTCTTCTCATTAAAACGCCACGTTCACCGCATACGATTTTTTCACGAAATTATTCAATGAATCACTCCTTTAAGTATTGGCCACCTAAACGGATACACCCTGTATATGAGAACTAAAATTAATGCTTCCTGCGTATAAAAATAGCAAACGAAACGTTTACCTTACGACATGCCTTCCAGACGTTCAAATTGTACTCATACTGTTTTTCGGGATCTACTCTTGCTCCAATTCTCAGTACATAAATTATTTTGCATTCACTTAATAAAGAACGCATTTATGGTCTGCTGTATGCTCAAATGATTTCTCTTCATTACTCTTAAAGAAACTAAATTTACTTTATTGAATTTCACAGGTCCTTGTGCTTTGCTTTTATACACGTAGAAGCAGCACTGTAGAGAGTCATAACATCCAGCTGTTTAATGCTTGCATGGAGTATGCGTCTTTAAAATCTCTGAAGAGCTGCAGAAACTGAAAATGGAATGATATTTTATGGCCTTCATAAAGCGATGAGTGTGTACATTTTACAGGACTCTTATTACATTATGAGGCTGGTTGTGGTACTGAAAACAACGTATTAAACACTCGAAACCCCGAATTGAAATTAATTTACAACCCATAAGAAGTTTTACGAAGTTGTAGGTGCGCACGAAACCAGGATATGCTCTAACAGGCATGACATTCTTCTGCATTTACTCATGCTTTATAGTCATGAGTTGACAAGCCAGAACCAGAACCACGTCCTGGGTCCATTGAAATTTTAAAACAAACAAATTTTCAGGGAATGAGAGGTTTAGTAGAAACTTCCTTCTAGGTTCTTATATTAACGTTTTCCGTTTTGTGCTATTAATGCCCCGGCATTAAATGTTAATGAAGGATGCGTTGCACATGCATGCGTTGTGATTTCCCTTTGATCCTGATTCACGTTCACACTGACTGCACAGAAAAATACCATGCTATGTGTTACGCTCTATTATACCTTATTAGTATTGATTTCAGTGGCTAGACACATAAATTAAAGTTATGTTAGAACATGAGTGCCACCACTGAAGTATTATTGATGGCAAGGCAGGACTGAATCTTTTAAAGATTGGGGAGTAAGTGAGGTTATAAAGACTTCATCATATAGTAGATTATTATGCTAAAGCACTCATATATCAGTTATATATAGGTATGAGATAAATACAAATTTGATAAAATACAAAAGTAAATAAAAGTTAAAATAAACATGAACATCTATGACAAGTCATTAATCTAGTCACTGTCTTAGGTCAGTCTGTCTCGAGTACTTGACTGTCCGATTAAAGCAGCAATAACTCAACTTTTCAACTGCTGTACGATGTCAGGTGACGCATGCCAACTCACTTCTGGGCATGAAAGGCGGCAACTTTAAGAATGCATCCCATTGGCCTAAGGTCTCACGAGATGATAATTATTCAGCTTTTAGCTGTCGTCACTTCTCTTCAGAAACAGTTAAAGAACTCTTAAGGATCAGTTTTAGCAGTCTAGGCGGTACTCGTACATATATATCATACGTGCATACTTATCTTCATCAGTAGCATCGCTTCCTCCCACTTGTCACTACAGATGCTAACAAAGGGAAACACTGAGGAAACATTTTTAATGCATGCAGCCATTAAAGCACAATGAAATGATAAAAACTCAACTACTTGATACTCAACACTGAAGAAAACAAAAGGATTCTCTAAATGAGAAATTACCCAGTTTATTCACAGAAACAAAGGCGACCGACCGACACAACTCACGACAGAATGTTGTGCGAGCAATATATCCTTTTCATGCATTTAGTCATCGTCGGCGTTGGACGTTCACGTTAACGTTTTGCTGCTGCTGCTGAGTTTATTCAGTACATCCTCCCTTTGTCTGGTTGTTGCACTTCTACACTCGTCGACGCACGGTGCAACCATTTACCACTGTGAGAGGATGGGATTTGTAGCTTGGATGAATGAAATTATTCTGCTTCACTGGAGGAAATATGAAGACACTGAGAATGAAATTGATGGCGAATGAAAAAGTTTCCATCCAGATTTCCTTCTTGCTTTCAATGTGCATTTAGTTTCGGTTCGTTTTATGTAAAGCTTGACTTTTTCTTTTTTGATGAAAGAGGAGATTTCTAAACGGTTTTTAAAAATGTGAATGAATCTTTTGTTTTTATCAAAATGCCACTAGGGCATACGACTAATTTCTGTCTGCAATATTTAAAACGTGTTCAGGTAGATCTGTATTTTGTACATCTGTAACTATTATTGCAAAGATAACATTTTGTATCTGTCATATTATAACAAAAACAAGAACCGTATTTCTGTATCTCAGAATTTGCTCAGCATATTGACTTGTGCATCCTGTACATCATTTGTTTTTCTTTAAGATTTAGTTGCCTGGAAGTAATGTTGTCCCATGTCTATCCGGCAGTGTTTATTTGATATGTACCGGATATAGTTTCAGGTAAGCTTGTTGTTTGTTTACTTTTGATTGTATCGCAGTAAACGGTACAAATTCTCCGTAAGAATTTCTGTTCAATTCAGGCTTATTTTTTGTATCCTTTCATTGCAGTGAGGGCTTTTTTCTATGCTCTACTTCACCAGAGGGATTGTTGTTATGATAACGACGAAAGTAGATCATCGGAAACCTATTTATGAGGGAGAGTACTGGGAGTACTTAAATTAAAGAGGTGCTTTTTGTGAAATAAAAGGCAGTAAACGACGTTCGCACAATCCATAAAAAACGCGAGCACGTACATATCTTTAGCAAATGAAGTTTATAAGTCACACAAAATTGTGTTTAAGAAAGAACTACAACAAATTGGAGGAAAAAGATTTCTGCATTTCACAGCGTAACTTGTAGTTCGATGTTCGTGGTAAGTTAATAAATTTCTTTAGTAATTTGCAGTAACAACAAATCAACTTGTAGCCGGCAAACTTATTATTCCTTTCCGAAATTCAATTTGCCCATTTCAATTGAATTTGGTTCGATTTCTAATTAAAAATACCCCGTTTTTCTCTGCAGGCACATCCTGGATTAATCCAATTTAAAATGCACGTTGACAACATCGAAACACCAAGTCTGCACCATCAGCTATAACTATCGCTTGGTCATCTAAAGCAGAAGCGGCTACAACATCCAACAGGACGACGATCGAAAACGAACGAACCATTAAACTGCAGACTACATCTTCCACGTATGTTTTGCCCGCAGCACAAATCCTCTGTGTCCGGGAACAAAAGTTTTGCTTTACATTTTTCTCTGTCATCCGGTTTGATTGCCGTTCGCTGTGTGGCGGTATTGCGAACGAAAATATGCAAATTCAAGTTCCGTTAACGAAAATGAATTAATTAAATAGCCAATGGCTAAAAGGGAGACAACACTAAATGGTACCGAGAGCTGAAGCTTAAATTGAATGAAAAATCCGATAACAATATTTAGGGATTCGCGGCCGTCGTTTGCGTAGAATTTACAAGTAAACTTCATTTTAATGTATTATTAGTAAATGGAAATCTAAATTAAAGTTTTAAAATATATATATATATATATATATACATATAAAATAGAGAATTTGTGTTTGTTTGTATTTTTTTGTCTAACGAAGTATACATATTAGTTTACAATCTGAAGTCAAATGGGTGGCAGCCGATATTAGTGTCTAAACCATAGTCTTTGGGAGTTTGGGATCGCCGTGATGAATAGTGATGTATAGAATAGTGCTCCAGTAATGGGGTGTTGCTGGAGGGTGGGGGTTTCCGATATCCAGGGTAGTTTGATGTAAAGGAGTTACCCTTAACTTTCGCAATTACCGTTCTGTACGGTCTACCCCATGTGTTTTGTTCAACTTGCCTTGCGTTTACTTGCCTTTATAGCCGTACTAAGCTGTGATCGGACATTACAATAGTGCTGGTGCAGATCATCAATAGTCCTACGGCGTTCTCTTTGGTATTGGCGTCTGGACCGTAGACACTTGCGATGTAGTTCCGCTATTTCTTCATTCCACCCGTAGGTAGATTTACGTTGGCTGATTAATACTTTCCTCGGCATTGCTGCATCACACGCTCTTCTTAGCGAGGTCACGACGTTAGACACCTTTTCCGTCGCTGACCCTGAGATACTGGTATCCTCCAACATGAAAAGGATCAATTTTTCACTAAACGATTTCGCTTTCCAACCCACCGCTTTCTTTCTAAGTTTCTTATTTCGTCCCACTCCATCTATTTCACACAAAACCATGCATTAAAATCGCCCGCTATCACTACGGGACTCCGTTTGCGAGCATCATCAACTAGACGTTCCATCGACCTTCACTCTTATAAAACCTGATTCCAAATTTATATCTCTTTCTTGGAAACAACGCTTACCACAGACCCATATGGCAGTGCTGCCAGTAGGGTCGGTTGCGCATATGCTTTCATCAAGGTTTCTGTATGGTTCGCTGATAATAGCAACATCTACCTCCAATTCGCGCACGGTTTGATGCTGACCAGCTTCACAATGATTAAGTCTTTATGTCTGTATGTCTGTATGTCTGTATGTCTGTATGTCTGTATGTCTGTATGTCTGTATGTCTGTATGTCTGTATGTCTGTATGTCTGTATGTCTGTATGTCTGTATGTATGTATGTCTGTATATCTGTATGTCTGCATGTCTGTATGTCTGTATGTCTGTATGCCTGTATGTCTATATGTATGTGTGTCTGTTCGCGGATAAGTCGAAGATATAGCTCAAACTTTGTGATGTGGTGGAGACGGTTAGGGTGGATGTTTGTAGGGGGTTAGTGTAGTGTCTGGTTTTGAGGTGGTTGATGTGGTGGGTGGCTAGGTATTGTTTGCATGAGATTGACTCGAAGACCGTGCATTTGATAGATAACGGTGATATTTGTGGTGGGTGGAGGAGTATTTCGGGTATCTTAAGGATGGTCTTGGAGTGTCTTGGCGGTCAATGGGGTGGGGGTAGTGTAATGGCAACAGTGTGGTTCTGGACTTGAATGGAATTAAGGAATGGCTAGTAGCTGCAGTCATTTAAGTGAATCAAACCTTATAATATATAAAATCAGATGCTAGTGTGCAATGCACAATATTTTTCTTTGAAGACTTTCCCTTGGTGTATCTTGCAATAGATATTTTCAATCTTCAATACTTACTTCAATCCGTTAAAAATTAGAAAAAGTAGAACAGCTTGCATTCGACTACGCCTAAACGACAGAGAACAGTAATTCCACATAAGGAATTGAATGATATTTTTTGCTGGATACAGAATAACATAGCTTGTTTCAAATCTTGCTTAAATTGTAAAATAAATTAAGAATTCTAGACAGAATCATTGCACCGTTGATTTTTGAATAACCTTTATGGTACTAAAATCCTGCAGCTGACCATCCAAAATCAAAAAAAAAAAACTAGCTACCAGTACACTTTAGAATCTCACAAGTTTATAGAGTTACGATATAACAATAATAAATGGAGCAATAGGTGTAGGGCGGAAATAAATTTTTCCAGCTTCCAGCCGATGTGTATAGCACTCCTGCTTTAGCTGCGGTGCACCCAATTACAGTAATCGCAGCACAAAAACGAATGTCATTTGCATTCAGCAAGTCACTCAGTGGAATATAGCATCCAGTTTCAGTTTCAGGTGTATAGTTACTCCAGGCAGTGGCCTACAAGTGATTACGATTGTTGCTGCTGTGGATTGCTTTATTTATTCTATATTCAAATTTGTAGCATTAATGCTCCTATAGTGTTGGTGTGTGACTAAATTCTAGTATACCTTGGTATTTTAGACTACTATATACTAAGTTTGGTTAATTTCAGTTGAAAATTTACATTACAAAAGTGATATGCATTGGTAAAAATAAAACTATCATCCGCGCCAAAGGTCCTAGATCGAGCAGTAACGTGTTCTACATAAGACTTGAAAAATTTTTAACATTTTCTAAGAAAAATTTATAAAAATAATCCAAAGTGATGAAATATTACAGCCTTTTTTATTTAGTAACACTTCGATTGCCACACCCATAATACTAGTTGAGTGGTCGGAGTTGCCGGGCCGGAAAAATATTAATGCGACACTTATATCCAGCCAACCCCCTCACTACAACCAACACCGCTCCCCCTATTGATAAAAAGCTCCCTTTTAACACCCACCTTGACCAACCACACCACCGTCCCCCAAAGTATCCAAGGCATAGCTTCTTGCGACCATTTATGTTGTGCGTGTTATATTTTGGCAAACAAGTGAAATAGACCTACAATTTAAAGCTTTCTTGTAGGAATCATTAAAAATTATATAAAAAAATATATAAAAGAGTTCTCGTTTCGGACATTTTTTCCAAATGAGTTTTTATCTTGATTTTCATTTTGAATACAACAAACCATTGCAGCGTTTGCGAATGAATTCTGATGCAAAAAAATCCTTTCAGAACTCTATTAAGTTTCGTTTTGCTCGCTTAAATGTTAAATTAAAATCTAACGTTGCGAAAAGCAATTAACCTGTTACTTTTGCTGTACAACTGTACAATACAGGTGCGAAGTGCCACACCATCAGAATATTGTCATGACAACTTTTGCAACTATGCATGTATATTAAAACTCCTTTTTCCTTTCCCTTTTTTTGTTAAGAAACAAGGAAACGTGGAGAACAAAAATATAAGATCTGTTCCCGAATACTAAATAAATATATTTTTTTTCAAATTCAGTTTCAGATTGTTTTTAATATTGTACACACGCTCAAGGGATAGATAATAAATTGTGAATACACTCACCCTAATATAAGAATCCGTATGTCTACTAAAAAATGTTATATCCATGATAAAAATAGCACGTAAGCAACAACGAAAAGAACAAAGGATAAGAAGAAGAAGAAGAAGAAGAAGAAGAAGATTTAATTAATTAACACAATATTGGGAAGAAGAGACACTAGCCGCAATGAGACAGGTCAACAGCAGATCGTATCTATTAAATGATTTTTCCATAAAAATCACTTCACTATAATCTATAATGCATATGTGACTAGCACAGAAATGGATCGCCCATCTTCGCTATACATTGATACATGAAATTTTTGAGTTAGAAATCTTCACATAATGGATAACTTGATTGCATGGCCGTCGAGGACAGGACGTCAGTGTTTCAGATTATTCTTTCGCTGTCGAACTTTCATTCGTTGTCAGAATTTTAATGCTCTTAACGACCTACGTGACTTGCACTCTGATGCGGACATAAACTTTGGGAAGGCATCAATGTTGTGGCAACGTTGACCAAAAAAAACCCCAGTCAGTTGAAGAAAATCAGGAGTGGAAAAGTGTGACGCGTATATGTGAACAGATCCGTACGTGCCAGTATAATTTTCACTAAGTTCAACTTTTCACAAAAAGGCGAAGTTGAAAAAAGTTCGGTTTTATCAACATTGCTTATACGGGAAATTACTTTTTACGCCTGCTTGAAAATAACAACACCTTTTAATTACGGCAGGCTAGTGTTTTGTCGCTTGGAGACGGGTAGAAAAGAAAATCACACAAGATACTTCTCAGTGAAATTTGACGAAATATTAAGTATATCCGAAGAATGCTTAAGAATATTTAGAAGCAGTCTAGCACTCGGGTAAATACCGACAAGCCGGAGAAGGGCAAAGGTGGTATTCATACCAAAAGTGGGTAAAAAAAATCCCACCTATCCTAAGTCCTACAGACCAATTAGCCTAAGTTCGTTGGTCATAAAGACTATCGAAAAGGTTATAGACAATTATAAAAGGTCGGAAATACTGGGAAGAGAACTACTACACTCCAGTCATCATGCGTACAGAGCGGGCAGATGTACGGAGACCGCACTGTGAGAGCTGTCAGAATGTATAGAAGGGTCCCTTGCCAGTAAGGAAATCGCGCTATGCGCTTTTCTAGATATCGTGGGCGCATTCGACAACGCATCTCAAGAGGCGATTAGAGTTGCTCAGAAGGGAAAGAAGGTAAACAGCACAATCTCTTAAAGAATGTGCGAGACGCTGAGTACCAGAACAGCGGAAACCATAGTCGGAAATGAAACCAATATGGTGAGCACAACAAGAGTATGTCCACAAGGAGGGGTACTGCCCACCTTTTCTGGAGCATCCTTAGGCAGGAAGTTATGCCCAAGGCTACGAGGACGATATAATCATCGTGGCAAAAGAGAATTTCCAGGAAGTGCTCTGTGATTTAATCCAAAACGGACTAACCACAACGAGCAGATGGTGTCTAGAAGTGGGTCTTAGGGTGAACCCAAACAAAACCACACTGGTATCCTTTACCAATAGAAGAAAGCTGAGGCGAATGCACCCGGTTACCCTCAATGGAGTATAGATTACTATCAGCAAAGAGGTTAAATACCTGGGACTGATATTTGAGAGTCACGGCATTCACTGAACCTATACCATATCATTAAGTTCATAAGAGCCATTGGTATGGAGGGGTTCCTATAGCGACCAGTATGCACAGTCTCCATAGTTAGAGGGAGCGCAATAGATCCACATGGGTCGCAGTAAATAACCCTTTTTCATCATCACCATCAAGTATCTTCGAACCGATTTTACCCGGACGATTCGGGTCTATCGACCCAGCCCTCATTTTTTTGTTTACAATTAGCTTCATTTGTCGCTGTCACTTTGACTGTGCCCCACTGTTATAAACGCAAAGAAATAGACCAAATCTGAGAACAGATTTTGAAAGAGTATCCAAACATTAATAAAACTATATCAATAGCTCGTTACCGATTGAGCTTTGCATTTGCACCCTTATAATGAATACCTAAGAACAGCGTGGACTAGAGTTGAGTTAACACCCGAGCACTCACAAACTAGCATATGTTGCTCCTAAACCTACATTGTCGGCTCTACATCGATATTACTCCATACATCAACTTAACAGTACATGTGAATACGGCAGTATACGGCAACGGTGATTTAATCACATGTACGGCTTCGTAGGATGTGTACTTGTAATCAAGATGATCAGTGGGTTGAGAAAAAATGTGTGGGTTTTTTCGGACGTGCCGGGAATTGAACTCGGTGTCACCCGAGTGGGAGCCAATAATTCTAACAACTGCACCACCGACACTAACTCCAAAAAAACCTGACGAACAGATATAAATTTTCAATTTTATCTTATATTTCGTTCCTTTGTCATACCGTTGATTACCTTAAAATTTAAAGAACAAATTAGTTTTTTTCCTCTTCGCATTTCATCCCAAACGCGGATGTGTACAACTTGTGCTATAAATGTATGACTACGAAAATCCTTAAAGAAGTTTTCACCATTTTACATTACATTACATTTACATTTCAAAAAAAAACGGAAAACGAAATCACAGCAATAAAAAATCAACAAAGAACGACAATGAGAAATGAATAAATAATAAGGACAACAGCATCCTGCCGTATCTACTAGTATAATGTGAGTATGCGACACAGATACATCTCATGACGGACCTCCTTAATAATGAATGACACGACGGCAGAACACTTCTTTGCAGTATGAGCATGTATCTGTGTGACTGTGACGTATCTTTCAGGTGACTGACTGCCATATGAACTATGAGCACTTCAATTCAGTTCGACAAAGGGTGGGAGGAAGGTCCTTGTCATTTTATATTGCTTCTGATGCGGGTTCAGCAACATATACACAAACACAAGTTGATATTACGTACATAATGCTAGTACAGGACAAAACAGGGTCAGCGCCAAAGGTGGATGCTATGCCATTCTCGTCGTAAAAGTAAGAGGAGTGCCAGGCTAATGGAAGTTTTGCAACAACATTCAAACACTCACATCATGTAAATGAAGAAAACGAGGTCAGCTTGAGACCGGTGGTAATAGTTTAATTGAAGATGAGGATACCTTTATCCTTAAAAAAATTGAAATACAAATTTTTTTTCCTGAATTGATGGATTATTTACATTGAAACTTTCCCCAATAGAAACTCATTCAAAAGTTTCTAACTTTGATTATGAGAAGCACTTTCTGGGATTATAGAGTTTTTATTATTCATACGCTTCAGTCAATTGCCGGAAGTCGGTTGAACTATTGCTTCTGAAATTCGAGATATAAAAACGTTTTTGTAGAAGAGAACTCTTTAGATTAATGAGAAGTATAAAAAATAAAACGACTTCAAAACAGAGTTGGATTATGAATGTTTTGTGAAGACGACAAGATTAGGAGCAGTGGTAGAAGCGTTCAGTAGTCACGTACTACTACAACTTTTACTTTATTGTAAACAATATTGGATTATATAATCACTTTTATTAAGAAGTATACCAGAAGATAAATGCATGCTTCAAGTAATAAACCGTGCCACAGGAAGTTCGTTTAACCGGCCACGTATCCACCAATCAGCAATAATTTTCCAACTTTAGACTTTTGCAATTCCGGGAAAAAAAAATCTAAAATCCAATTGTAATCCTTCTTGTGGTTGCCGTCCTTTTTGACCATTCAAAGTGGATTTTTATTTTAACTAAAAAAATATTTGTTCTTAAATTTACTTTTTCCCACAAGCTGATATCCTACTTTCCGCGCACAGGATACGATGAAGATTAACCCATATCCGTAATAGTTTTCTTGCTGGCAAGGATTATTTTCTGTTCGATATCATCATCATCATTTCATCGTCGTTCTTTAAGTACGAACTCTGAATCTAAATTGATGTTTATTAATGTAAACTGAGTAGATCGATACCAGGATATGGCTTATGGTGCGGCCACCACCAGAAAGTAATCCAACCATCAATTGCATCACTTTATCGTATCCGCGAATGTAGGTTGCCTACTCGTGTGGGATGTGGGTGCGTAATGGAATTTCATTGATTGCACTCGAAAGTTCTTATAAAGAAACTGGGTTTTGATTGAAACTTTTCATTTTTCCAAGTTATTACATAATAGTAATGGAAGAAGATGTTTGGCTTACTGCAATCAATGTCAAATTTGTAGCTCGTTAGTCAGACTCACTGAAGAGTGACCTTGGCAATGCAAGGCAAAATATGAATCGTATGTGTAGAGAGACGGAGATTTGCTCTTGATAGGCAATAGAAGTCCTTAGAGCATTATTAATTCCTTTATAGAAAATTCCATCATTTTTATCGGATCATACTAATTATTTGTAGAAGGAATGCTATTCACAAAAAAAATCTATTAATTCATTTATGATGTTGGAAATAACAACTTTATATGTTCAGTGGGCAGGTGGTCAGTTGGGGCAACCGGGAAACACCGGCAATTTGCGCTAGTTGTTGCTATAAACCTAAAAAAATACAAATATATTATCTGTAATAGAACAATACAGCCATGCTAGCGACAGAACTTGACTACAATTTGTGTAATGTCATATTTGTATTACATTCCCTTATGACGCATAGGTATAGCGATTATTTCGTAACCACAATGCATAACTGAAATACGAGAATTAACTGAATAGTTAAAGGATTTCATAGTTTTTTGAAAACTACAACGAATATCCCACAAAGTTAAGCTTCATCAGCTGAGTTCTCATTTGGGTGGTTATTGCTATACTCTCTAAAGAAAAAAGCTTTACAGTGTTACTAATAAATTCGCCGCAAAAGCTGTTCAATTTCCGCTAAGCATGCGCATAGATACTGTTTATGTTAAGAGTTCAATAATTTTAAGCATCGTAACTTCATAGGAAAAAGCATACGTTCTACCGTAAAGAATGTACTCGGCAATGTTATATTCGATTTCCCTGCTTATTGCCTGTCAATTATTTTAATGACAATTTTCTGATAGTAGAATAGAAAAAAATTTCACAATCTCATTGGTAAAGACGTAAAGATATTCAAGTACGAGTTCGAGTTCGTAGATATGCTGAAAAGGGGAAACTTTTACATTTCATTGTTGTCGATAGGCGGCATTGATGTTTTGCCCCTAAAGAATGAGGCTACTTTGTCATTTAAAGACGTTAAGCCATTAGGTTTAACTGGAACCGTTACTGGTTATAACATCAGCTGCCATTTTAATGATATGACGATTGAAGTCGATTGCCGGTGACATTAGCGTCATGCATCACTTTAACGAGAAAATCCAGAAATCAGAATCCGAGATTTGGTGATTATGTAAAATGGTTGCAGTGACAGTTGGGTTTGTGGTGGATTGTTTTTGTTGTTTCCAAAAAATGTATCTCGTTGAAACGATGATGACTGATTGGCAATTGATTTTCCGGAATTAAAAATGCCTTTTTTTGTATTTTTATTTTCTTTATTTATTTATTGTACTAGTATTTTAAAAGTAAATTTTCGAATAAAAATAAATTTTTGATTTGAAATGTTTTTAAAACGAACTAAGTAAGGTTAGGTTGAAGTGGCCGTCAGTCAAAACCGACGCACTTAGACCATGAAGGTCCGTTGTGATACCACAAGGGTCTAGGAAAATTCCACGCCTACTCGTTGAAACACTTGAAGCTTCGTATGAAGCGCAAGACACTATTAATGTCAATGTGGGTTAGATCGTTGGGATCGTTGAAAAAGAACGCTTCCGCCTATTCGAGAGGGCTGGGCACAAACAAAGTAGATAGAGAGTAGTTTCCTCCTCCTCCTCATCCATGCAGCTTCTGCAGAAATCGTTAGAAAATACTACTAGTCTTTCTGCATGCTTGCCTATGAGACAGTGTCCATATAAATACCCCCAAAAAGACCCACAAAACTTTCTTAATACCCCCGAAATACCCCGGGGGTACCCCAATAGACTTCCAAAATACCAAAAGGCCCTTTAAACGACTCCCCAAAAGACCCTCAAAATCCCTTACAAGACCCCAAAAGACCTTCAAAAAAACCCCAAAAGACCACCAAAAGACCCTCAAAAACCCATTTATAGGGAACCGAATTCATTTGCAATCATAGTTAAAAATATCGTTGGTTGCCTAATGTAAAGAATGTTAAAGAAACTACATTTATTTACCGATAAGGTAGTTCATACATAAATGTTATATCATATACACAAACCGGATCGCTACATTCGTTTTTTCCGTCACAAAAGCAATCCACTTAGCAACCAGTCGCGCCTAAAAAAGTTTAACTTCAAAAATAAAAGAGGGAATAAATAAAAAAAAAACAACCCATAAAAATTAAAATTTTTCTTGTAAATTCTCTAATCTGGGATACACACACACACACTGCGTGCTCGTTTTGTGGCAAAATCATCCACCAAATGCCGCAGCGGCAGCGAACAGCGCTGCTCACAAAGCACAGAGCTCATACTTTGCCGTGATCTGATGCGATATAGCGATATTTAAAAATTGTATATCGGGGTCCCCAAGGGCCCGATCGCTCCAACATGTGTACAAAATTTAAAGAAAATCGGGTAAATTTTGTAAAATATTTGTATGAGAGCCCCCAGACCCCGCGGCCCGAGGGGCCTCAAATTTTAATAGAAAGTGTTGTCATGGGAGATATACATGTGTGTCAAATAAAAAATAAAATCGGGCTGTAGGAAGTGGGTTAAAAATTGATCGCAAGATTCCATGACACACAAATCCACAAGCCCACAAACACACGGGCAAGTGAAGTTAATATAAAGAATTTAAAAATGAAATGTGGCCACAACACGACGATCCAAAACGCACATGATAGATTATTGGCATATGCCTTGAACCTTGTACATACCCTTTTTCGTCTAAGAACATAAAGTTACTTACTCAACAATAGTGCTTTCCAGTGCCTTAGCAGAAATGAATGTAATAAACAAAGGCGCCTCGTAACGAATGTACGAAATGAAATAAGACCCCAAAACAGCTATGAAACTCAAACAAACTTAAAGTGATGTCCTTGAGTGAGCCATGTTCACGGAAAAGTGAAAGAAAATTCAGTGCAGAAAATGACAAAAGAAATAGGAAATAAGAACTCTACCAAAGATGAAACACGAGATGTTTATTTCTTTCAACGTAATTTACAGGATAATTCTCTAAAAATTAATTAAACGCAAAAAGAGAGACAAAGCGCAAAGCTTCAAATGCAGTCCGCGAGATGATGATTTATCTAGGGTTGCGTTGAGTGCCTGCCCAGAAGCAAAAGTGTTGTGCTACAAGCAAACTTAATTAAGGACATATCAAAGTCCTTGTAAACTTTTTTTTGTCTATGAATCGTTTGAGTGGGAAACAAAACGTTTGAGCAAACTCGCCAATTATTTCGCTGGGTCCCAAAAAGGGAAAGGAAACTTTTAATAAGCGAATGCAAAGGAATGGTATGTCGAGTTGTCTATCTGGCTATCAGTTCATTGATTAGTCCAAGCAATCTTTCAGTTGGCGTACCATCAGTCATTAGAAGGTTTTCCTCTTTGTCAATCTATAATTCGAATGTTATGTATGAGTATTGACTGAATAATACATATTTCATTAGGTGTCGCGACAGTTCGGGGTGAACCTCGTCCAAAACTAACATAACTCTCCAATTAGCACGGGCTTTGCTAACTGACTCCAATTGTACACACCTATCTTTTGCAGATATAACTCCACTTGCGCGAGCTGCTCCTTCTCCTCCAAAGTCCGTCAACACAAACAGAACCACAATAATCGTCCGTAGTTTCTTGACTAGCTCGTTGTTGCTGTATAGCTCGTATAATTCTTTATTAAATCTAAATCAATAATATCTTCATCTGTCCTCGATAGATTCATTCAGCGCTATAGAGCAGAATTGGGATGATTTAAATTTTATATGGGTATTCTTAGTGGTTCGATAGAAGGCTTTACATTTCAATTGCCTTCTTCTCACAAAATAACAACGGTTGACAAGAGTGGTTCTTCGTTTGATTTCTGAAGTGATGTCATTATTGGATGGTATAGGGGAGCCTAAGTGGATAAAATACCTAACTACCTGAAAGTTATACCCAAAATGCGTTATGATAAACAATTTTTTACCGCATGACGCTTTTTTTCGGGTACATTGACCATTGCTCTTAATACATACTATTTGGCAGACCGGCTGGACAAGTGTGTGTTATTTAAAATAAAATGGTCAAATCATAGGAACAGATAGCAAACACTAAAACTATGATGTGGTAACACCTTTATACGTAGGTAAGTATCAGGACAGTATCATCAGCTTGTATTATTATTATTATTATTATGATTACCATAAATCCTGACATGTAACCTCATTTCATAACAATGCAAGGAGATTGTATTTCCGTTGGTATGTATGGTATGGTAAGTGGTATGTGGAAGTGTGTGAGCAATCAATCCTTCATTGCTCTAGAGCACATCACGTAAGTACAACACCAACGCAAAGGATAACAATTCAATTAACGTTAATTAGTTCGTAGAAAATTAATTAACAAAACTTTGCATGATTGAAATACAAGAGAAGTGCTAGCACAATAGTTGATGAAGTAGGACAATTACGTTGTTTGTGTGCACTTGTATTTGTTCAATTTTGATTGCTATACTTAAATTGAGACAAAGAGGGTAATCTGATCTCAAATCTCAAAGGCATCTAACTGAGCAATTGAGGCTCCATGGATGTCCGACGACCACACTATTTGCTGCCGCAACCGACACGAGGTTAGCAGAGCGATAAATCGTCTTAAAGTCCTCGGAATCAGATGGTCTCGCAACAGATATGATTAAATCAGGAGTTCCCGCACTACACCAAGCAATTTATGAAGTAACTAGTGAGTACCCGTCAAAAATTACGGAATTAACTTTTTTTCACTTGGGTCCCAATATATAATTACTTTTTTTTTATAATTTGCGTACGCGAAAAGGGGTTCTCACCCTTATTATGTTCGGCTATATGCTTGGAACAGCGTGGGCTTTAAGGAAAAGGAGAAGAAAAGAGGAAAAGAGGAAAATGAGCTTGTGTTTTGAATGCCTGTGGATCATAGTGATGTGGAAAGACAGAGCTTGGCAGAGCATTCGACATACGTGTTGTAAGCATAGTTACTTAAAGCCAAAAAAAAACTACTTTAGCCTCTCAATGCTCCTCAAATCCAAGAATTGAACAATAACATCCAAGTTGCTGGTATAAATTGTACTGACATATGGATCCAAGACTTGGGTGCTTAGCAAAAAGTATTCTGACCACTTAGCAGCGTTCGAGAGGAAAATCTTACGGAGAATTGTTGATCCCGTATGTAAGAAAGTACGATTCCTCAGACTTTATAATGATGACATTACGAGCATTACTGCAATGTCGACATCGTGAAGAGAATTAAGCTCGGTAGACAAGACACGTAGCTCGCATGAGCGAAGAGGATCCTGTTAGGGAAGTCCTTGCGGTAAGACTTATGGGTCACGACAGCGGGGACGGTCAAGTCTATGCTGGAAAGATGGCTTAGGCTAGGACGCCCAGAGTTTAGGGATTCAAAACTGGATGACATCGGAAGGCCAAGACTGAACTCGGTTATAGAGCCAAATATGATAATGATAATACTGAAATTGTGGTATATGGTAGACAACTTCAGAAAAAAAAGGTAATAATAAACATTGGCTGGATGGCTGGCTGGTCAGATCTTGTGATCAATATTTAACCCACTTTTCAAAGCCCATGATAATAAAACAAGCAACTAGTGGTTAGCCCGTTTAAAATGCAGGCATCACCTTTAAAAACTGGCTCTTCTTAGTCAAAACTTCTTATTTGCAGCATCACATTGATACAGCAATTTTCCTCACTTGTTATTATGTTACCTACTAACAGTAAGAGGCTTGCAACTGCATTAAGATATACGATTCTTTCTATTTATTTCATATAAACCAAGTCTGTAACGCAAAGATTAAAAAAACATTCCACTCGAAAAATTAAAAACTCTGTTCTCAATTGCCAACGGCCGGCGGTGTTAAGTGTGTAGTATAAAAACTGCAATTAACAATAAATGAGCACTTCATAAGCAAACAGCTTAATGGAATCACATCTGCTACACACACATTTCCCCTTGTTGGGTTGTATCCGGTTGTGCTCTTGAAAGACTATACCGAACACCTACTAGGAATGTATGAATATGAGGCACGAATGACATATTCTATGTTGCTCAACTGCTGCAATTTCCTTATCTCACTCGCTGGCTTTTATTTTCTACTTCTCGAAATTAAACGGACATGCCTGTCGGGATCTACATGTATATGGCTGTGTTTCGTGTTCTTTTGGAATTTATTTTGCAATTGGTGTGAAGCATGTGCCAGGATGTATGTGCATATATTCGACTTTACCTTCTTACCACTGCACAAAACAACATTTCTCCAAAAGCAAAATTGACAGCTTGTCGCACGAAATAAAATGGGAAAACTCCTGTTTTACTTCGATCGTTTTCCTGCATCTCATGCATCGATATATGCCAGTTGTTGTCGTTTATTGCCATAGTGCATCCGACAATCCTTGTGCCGGACTACATCTTCAATTAATATTTTCCCATGCACATATAAATTGGACCTCACTGGACACATTTTGCACATCAACTACAACAACTGGTCGTCTCCTGTTCTCTGTGCTGTGCAATATGCAATATTGGTATTGCGAGTCGATATAAAGCGGCGGTATTTTAGAAGTCATAGTCACAAGACAGTTTTTAATGGTCCTTTTAGAAAGCGCCTGCCGTTGTAGGTGTTTGAATAGATACTCACACCAAATGAGATTGGAATTGAAACCGATAAAGAATGAAAACAACTTTTTGGTTCTGCTCACCTGACTGACGGTACAGTCGTTTTGCCAGCATTAAAACAATTATTACCGACAGGCTTATACTTGATGCTATTATCTGGACAAGTGTGACCATTTATCGAATTCCTTATGACTGTCGTTAAGGTGAATGGATTCCAAAATTTCAAAATATTACACGCACAAATCGATATTATCGCATTTTCATCGACGCCATCGTTGCTCTCGACTTTATGGTCCAATAAAGATTTGCTCAAAGCAAACATCAAGCAGGACGAGCGTAGTCCACATGAAATTCCAATTTGAAAATTTACAAGACATTGGGAAGCCTATAAAACTCAATGATTAATGATATTTACCGGCCGAAAGGACATCGAGCGCATCGATGGGTTGCGTTGGGTTGGTGCTATTCAGACTTTTAACTTTTTTCTTCGTTAAGAATTTACTGTTGTACGCATAATTGGATATAGATACAGATTCCAACGTATATTTCAGCTTTTTCCCTTAGATATATAAAGAAGACTCCCCGCTGTTGGACTTAGTTTTGGCTCCATTTACATGATTATATGTAATACGAATAATCACGAATGTTGTGGCTTGCAAAATTAATTTCCAGAAAAATACTAAATTATTATTTGAATGATTCTTGGACTTAATATCTTATTGTCAACTACATACATACGAAGTTTAAAATATTGTTTACAAAAATTCTAAAAATACTGTATCCTTAAACTTATTATTACAATAATCAGGAATATAATTTAACCAGAGGCATTTTAAATATTGTTACGAAAATGTAAATAGAAATCTTTAATGGCACTGTACATACTCGTATACGGAAGAATAAGCATTACAATGTAATAGAATTAAGAAATTACCAAATACCTTTGCATACAATTATGCTCAGTAATAATATATATAAAATTTTATATAGAAAGATGTATAGTTCATATATTTTCATCAATAATTTCGACTAGGAGCGAACAGTCGAAAAACACTCAACAAGCGTCCACTTTCACACAATATTTAAGCTTTGTAGCGCTTTTTGCAGCTTAAAACATACACTTGCCTCAAATGAAGAGTTTTGATCGTCTGGAGTTATCAAAACGCTCTTGAATTATGATCAAAATGAAAGTGGATTACGTAATTAGTATCTACTAATTCATTGCCGGCGTTGTACGGTTGTAAAATTTGACACTAATATTGGTCCCCTTCTCTTCTACTGACCACCACACCATAGCGGTTAATTAGCTTCACCATTTTTATCAGCGACCCCGAAAACTATGAGATCGGTACTAATATCGAATATCAAACCCCCTTCAAGACCCCCTAAAAACCCCCTCAAGATTCCCTCAAGACCTTCTAATGACCACATACGAACCTCTCAAAACCCTCCCTAAAACTCTTCAAGATTCTCCTAAGAACACCTTCAAGACTCTGTCAAGACCCCACCTAAGAACCTCTTTAGGCTCTCTCTAAGCCCCTAAAGACCCCTTTCAATCGCCCCTCAATATTCGCTTAAGACCCTCTTCAAGACCTTCTTCAAGACCCTCTCAAAATCTCCTCGAACCACCACAAGACCCAATGAATACCACCCTTAGGACCCCGTTAAGACCACATTAGTTCCCTCCTTAAGACCCCCTGAAGAGTAGCTTAAGACCAACCCATGACCCCTTCTAAGAAGACTACCTTCAAGATTCCCTAAAGATCTCCCCAAAACCCTCTAAAGACCTTACTGAAGACCCTCTCAAACCTTCAGAAGCCCCAATTAAGATTCTCTTAAGACCCCCGCAAAACCCTCGTCAAGACTCTTTCAAAAGCTCATCGAGACCACCATTGGAGCATCTCAAGACTCCATTAAACCGCCCTCAAGACTCATCTAAAGACCTCCTTAATAACTCAAAACCCTCTGAAGACCCACTTAGAGAACTCTCTCAAACCGCTCCCAAGACTTCCTCAAGACTACGCTACGACCCCCTTCAGGACCTCACTCAAGACCCTCTCAAACTCTCCTCAAACACACACAAAACCATCTAAAGACTCTTTTCAAACCGCACTCAACACCCCCTCAAGACCACCCTCAAGATGCTTAAAGAACCCCCTCAAGACGCCCTCAAGACCATCAAGTACCCCCTTTAACACCGCCTTAATATCATCTCAAGACGCCCGCAAAAGAGAATAACATGAAAACCGACAGAAAGGCACATAGGCACACAGCCATACTGCCCCAGGCAATTTAATATAAAAGCATTTAAATAAATTAAAGCTCAATTTGAAAGAAAACGGATGCGCTCAAAAATGCAAACAACTGCTTTTGGAGGGCTGCTCTGCGGTCGATGTTAAAGTTCTTACAAAAGCTCCTTCAATAAAAACATTTTTCGCCATAGATGGAGCAACTGCTGAGCAAAATAGCTTACTGTAGAAGTTCCGCAGTAAACTTTTCTTTAACAAACATTTATTCAGATTTATTACGCTTTTTTCTGGTTAATGTGATGCGGGCGTATTTAGTAATAACAACAACCAATAACAATTAAAATTTTCCTTGTAAAATCTCCATCTCTAATAATAAGAGATACACATCTTAACTTTTTTTAAAACTTTTATTTTACTAGACTTTGTCTGTCTATGTTTTATCGACTTCTTTACCACCTTTCCATAGACCAAGAGAGCTTAAGTTTTGTGAGCAGCTCAGTGTCAAGGGACGTTTCTTAGATCACGCGTGTGACACGTTTCACGACGCGATGTGATGCGTGCAATGGTGGCATGTGTGCCAAGTTTGAATAAAATCGGGCCAATTTTTTGAAAAAAATTATTCCGGAGCCCCTTAGACCCGGTAACTTCCAAATTATTACAAAAAGTGTTATCCATCGGAGATACGCATATGTATCAAATTTGAAGAAACTCGGGTACATTTTTTAAAGAATTTGTATGGAAGCCGGGACTCAAACACTTCCAAATTTTTACAAAAGTGTCGTCCATCGGATATACACATGTGTATAAAATTTTAAGAAAATCGTACTTTGGGAGGTGGGTTAAAAATTGATTGTAAGATTCCAATACCGAACCAAGGAACGAACGACAGAACCATGCCGACACAGAGTTAATATAGAGAATTTAAAAAACCGGCAAGAGTATACACAAGATATTAAAACATTTCCATGTACGTAGATAAATGGGTTTGAGTTTCAAAGAATTTAAAACATGGCGGCGCAAACACATGGCGTTTCCATGAAAAAGTAGAGTAGAATCCTAACTCAACAGCACTATTTTATTTGAGTTTATTTGTGTTTAATGACACTAAACATAAATTTTCTTTATCTTGCATATCATGGAAACATGATATATATAACAACACCACACAAAATAAGAGCAAAAGCTTTGTTATGAAGCTATAACTACAAAACTGTTCATCCAATCGAAAGCTTCTTTATTTACTTCGATATGGTTGACTGGGATTTATTTGTGAAATAACAATGCATACAGCAACAACGGCTGCACGTGTTTCGTACACCTTAGTAAACAATCAAACGAGCTTGCAAAAGTAACTTTCAAAGGAGTGAGAATCAAATACAGGTGTCCCGTGTGTGATATGCTAAGAACGTGAGATTTCTTGGAATTTTGGTAGCTACCGAGTCGTATTGCAACGTGAGGTGGACACTTTACAAACAGCATGCTTTCATTTGCACTTGAGATTATTTGCTTAAAGCATTTTGTACATATCAGGCGCAACAGGCTTTTGACAAGGCTCTAGGTCATAGTGAACTTATACACCGTCCACCGATTCCATGTTCTTGTGAATCGATATTTATACTTCAATTGAGTGGTATTTTCTGCCAGCAACGAAACTTCTCGGCCGGCCAGTACTTATAAATGCTGAGAACTGGATACTACTCGTAAATGTCGCAATGCAGTAATTTCATGGACACTACACTGCAGTGTTACATTTTAAGTATGAAATGTATTTTTTTCTTACATGGTGCAATAGTGTATGGTTGACCTCCGACAGACAGTCGGCCATGGTTTAACTGGTTGAGGATTTAGTCCTGAGTCAGTACAGTAAATATATCATATTATTTCAGGTATTCCACCAACAAATGTATCCATAAAGCTTATATTCGTCATCGTGCAGAAGCTGCAGATACGTAACACCTTATAAAATTCAATTTTGTATTCCTCAGGTGTTTAGCCGCACGAAAAACGCGCTCGCACATCTTCAGTATGAAAACATGTTTACAGCAGAGCACATGGCAGCTAGAATTGAAAGCTTTTTGCAGTTAGAGTAATTGACGTAAAAAGAAAACATCACAATCACAACAGCTGCAGACTGCAGATGTGTCGACAGTTCATTTATAGTCACCTTCAGTAGCCATTCGAATGGTCTGGTGGGAGTAGTTGCACGCGCGTTATCCTAAGAATGGACGGCATCGAGGTAGTGAAAGCAAACGCTTTCTTTGTGGTTTCTTCCATGTAGTATCGCAATGTGACATTTGCACGTTTTGTACCTGTGCAGTAGAGTGTTCTTCGGGCCTTAAAACGCGAATATTAATTAAAAAACACAAAACGTAATTGTATCTTAATAGACAGAACGGGACATGCCGCTCTTCTCAAACATTCTGTGCAATGCAATTGATTTTTGTTGGGTCGTAGATTATCGCTGCGTTATTTTGATATTGATGCCGCGTCCATGACCGAAGTCAAGGAAGTTCATGGCCTTAAGGTAAGTCATCATAATTCGCAATCAAACACTACCGTTCGACGCATTGCTTCAGAATTGACCGGAACTCTACTGTGGCTAAATAGACAACGCTCTTGTGCACAGACAATAGGTAGTTTTATGGGTATCCTCATACCGCAGTGTAAGATTTAAAGGAACGTATGGCAAGCATCGAGGTACTTTGGGGAGGCAAATATAAGATGACATTGAAATTCTCAGCAAAAAAAATAAAATTGAGGCGATTTCTCTAAAAAAAAAAAACATCAAATTGTTTTTGGCATAGAAAATTGTTTTTCTGTTCTGTTGTCGTATTTGCTACCTTGCATAGGCAGCGAGGCAATCTGCACAACTGCTCTTGCTTCTGAATTTCTAAAAGTTACGTTTTGTTTATTATTTTTTTACACACAAGTACTCAATTATTTACTTCATCACGTACACTGCGGTTCACTAGATTAGAAGCACATCATTTTTGGAGATAAAATTTATATTGTCAAGAAAGAAAAAACAAACGATAGGGAAAGTTTGAGTAGTTTGTGTTTAATACGAAATAAAGTTTTAAAAAATATTCAGAATAAGATAACGGTACAATAGAGACCTTTTTGCAAATGAGTCAGAATGTCATGCATTTAAATCGGTTCATAAGATTAGAAGCACCTTACAAATGAATGAAAAAAATCGGTTTTTGCTGAAATACCTAGCGTTGCCTTGCTGGCCCCACCACACCGTCCCCACCACACTACCATCACCCAGTTGACCATCAAGACCCTTCAAGACCCACTGCAGGACCCACCATAAGATACCCCTCCCCATCACACCAATATATCATCACTATCTATCAAATGCACGATCTTCGAGTCAATCTCATACAAAGAATACCTAGCCATCAACCACGTCAACCCCCTCAAGACCATCATCACATACAAACATCCACCTCAACCATCCCCATCACATCACATTGTAGGTATCGGCTAGATCAGATCAACGTTTTTCGAGCTAACCGCGAATAGGTATACAGATATACAGTCTAATATTCATTCCTTTCTTCAAGGTAACCTCAAAAAATCGATATTTAATGGAGTTGTACAATGAGGACAAGTAATCGAGTGAAATCTCGTTCCAGGGAAGTTTAACGGCATCGATCAGCGCTTCCTTGTCATCGTATTGTTTTCCACCACCACGTCACTTTTGTTAAGGTCTGGCGAATATAGCGGCCATAAGGTAAATGTAAGTTCAACATTTTTACTGGCCACAAACGATTTAACCATGCAAACTCCTATAGAGAGTCGTGTCGTGCTGAAAAGTTCATGGAAGTGGTGCAAAGAGATCATAGAGTTTGAGAAAAGCTGATTCCACCACCACTTATTATCTATTTTCTGTCATTTTTAAGCTTTTCACCACTAAGTCGATGGTTTCATAAAAAGATATTGCAGACCAAACCATTACTCCTCCTTCTTTGATATGATGGCGGTCTAAAATGAGCTCCTTTTTTCTTATATCGTGAAAGTAAAATTTATAGCCATCCAGTCCATCTAAATTAAAAAAAGACTGGTTATTTGGACTTTCGCGAATTGTAACCGTTGAATCTATCGCTAAGCATCGGAGGCTAGTCCAAAAAAATTTCGTCATTCCGTTGATGTAAGAGGCATTGCAATGTTACCTTTTTAATTTTTCCCGTACATTTTCAAATCCTTTATGTAATTGGCAGCACTCCGATTGATCTTGCACACGACAACACTCCTAGACAAGCTTTCCGAATGGTAAACTTTTTTTTTTGCCGTCTCCGAAAATGTCAAACAATATTTTTACCCATTCTTTTCAAAAAAATAAGGAAAAACTTTCTTTTTTTTAATTATACAAAAAAAATTAACCTCTTCACAAACAACGATTGTACTTTGACTGCTTCTAATATTATGAAAAAATTTAAATGCATGCCTTTTTAAAACTTTTATTTTACTGGACTTGACCCCCTTTTTGTCTGTTCGAGTAGTTTGAGGTAATTTTTAACCACCTTCCACACGACCTATAGAGCTGAAATTTTGTGATTGACTAAGTCAAAAATAACATTTTTTATATTCCGCGTATGACGTTTGTCGCGTGTGGCGCGTGTGATGGGTTGAATTTTTTTACATCTTTGACGTCCTTTTTAACCACCTTCCACACGACCTATAGAGCTAAAATTTTTTGAGTGTCTAAGTCCAAAAAGTTTTTTTTATATTCCGCAGTTGACGCGTTTCGCGTTTCGCGTGTGGCACGTGCGATGGGTTGAAATCGCATCATTTTCTCGTTTTTTGAGGTATTTTTGAACCTCCTGATATTTTGCTAGCGGCTCAATGTCAAGGGTCAATTTTTTGATATCCCGCCCGCGTTAGACGCGTGTCGCGAGTCACGTGTGGAACGTGTGATGCGTGGAAAAAAGAAAATACTTTGAAATAGGCCCGACCTCAAAAACAGATATTGAGGCGATTGTTACTAAATAAATGTGACTGTGTGGCGTGTTTCGATGTATACATAAAAGTTTGTACATTTACTTGTTAACTCATTCAGTAAAAGTTTTATAGAACTACCGTTAGCTTGTTCTCTTAAAATTTTCTTTTACGAACTTTTTTTTTTCTCTCACTCTCACGGGAGAAAGATCATTTTTAATTCCCAAAATGGCCTGCTTCTAATCTAATGAACCGCAGTGTATAATGGAAGACAGCAGTTTTGAAAAGTAAAACAGTATGAATTCCGAACTATTAAAAAGTACATAACAACATACAGTACATTCTCGATTGCCGCAACTCTATATTTGCGCAACTACTCGGTTATCGCAACACCTAAATATTCATCATTGCTAACGTGCTAATCGCAACTTATCAAAAGTTCTTCCTCGATAAGTGCAACTTTTACTTCATCATATCCTCTTGTTTTTGCTTGTCCTTTGAATTTTTCCACTTTGGTGGGCAGTTATTTTACCGCTACTTGAGAATAACATCAATGTATCTGTTGAGTGCAACTGTTTTCTTGGTTAGTTTTATAAATTTCTTTGGTGATCGGTCACTCTTACTATAGCTGTTAATAAAAAAAAATTGTGAAACTGTCAATTAAAGATAAAGTAAAATTTTGGAAAAATTGATAAAGGAGCACCTGTTAAATCACTATGCCGTGAATATAACGCAAGTCTACAATCAAATGGTTTCTATTGGGCTTTTGAGATAATTCAGTTTGACTCTGCAACTACCCCCGATATTGATTAGTTGCGATAATCGAGAATGCACTGCATTTATAAATTTTCTAATATTAGATATACATAGTTGTATTGTACAGTTAAGCAAACCCTTTGAATTTTGTATTATCCTTTTCAAAATCAAGGCTTGTCTTAACCTATATTAATATTTTTCTGCGGCTCAAGAGTTTTTATCAACCGTAGTACACAAGATGCGGTCGAAACGAATATTTACCACTTACTGGAATAAATGCGAACTACGAAAAATGCTCAATAATTACCATACGAATTACAAAGGAAAATTCGTACAAAAAGCTGCAAGTGGCCTCGAATTTTATAGGTTGTCAACCCCTGAATTTATTCCTTTGTTACCAAAAAAATATATATTACAATAGAATTTATGAACGATATTTCCATTTTTTAATTTTCTTCCAGTTTCTCATTTGTCTTTTAGTTTAAGTTGGATTTTTATTAAATAAATATCAGCTTCATACACCTTGTAATGGAGAACCAAAAATTCCCTCCAGAAAGTGGCGCCCTTTTTCAAATATATTTAGAATACGTAAAAATCGCTGAGAAATCAGTCATCAGTTTCCCATTACAAAAAATGAAATAAACAAAACGCCGGGTAACACTCGCAGTCACCGTTGCCAGCAACAACAATATCAACCTTTTGGGAATCCAGTAGGGGCGGTATAATGTGTATTATGTACTACATTACACATTAAGTGTATTTGTTATCAAAAATTTCAAGTCATCGATCAAAAAGCGAAGCTACTTAGGTCGGTCAGGCGGGACGCGAAAAAGTGTTAATAAATCGGCTTATCAGAGTTGCTCACTAAAGTAAAAAATCCAATCCATATCAGTTTTGTGGTTTCTCACTCTCACACACACACACATACACACTTTCTCATTGGATCTACTACACTGTGGTAGAGGCGCTATATCAACCAAATCCAGTCATTTAATTTGATTATATTTCTTTCGCTCCCTTAATCAAACGATTCTTCTGGCAAACTTGCAATACTTATGTTTAAATGATCTAAAGTGTCAATTTAGGTTGTTCGATTGTCGACTGCCCATTGACAACCACATCAAGTGCAAGTACGAAGAAAGATCCCGCAACAGCATCTCAAGAGGGTTTTCTCGGAATTTAATTGACGAGCTACTATCAAATTAGACTGAAGAAAAAGGCGATTCCGACAACGCCAACTACTTGAGCGGAATGCGCGTGACTGAACTGCAATGCTCGGCTGATAACAACATCCATTCATTCTGGAACAATTGACTCGCACACTGACTACACTTCAAGTTATTCCCTCCATAATAATTGTAGTGGCTATGAAGAATTCTTACTTTTCAGAAATCACTCACTCACTTCAACTGAGTTTGTTTACTGTATCTGTATCTGCCACTGGAATTTGGAATTCATTCATTCAGAGCTGTTCCATTAAAGCTCTACAACAGCAGCTACTACTGACTGGTGTCAACGAAATGAACAAAAGCAACTTCGGTCGGCTGCATCGATCGGAATATTCTACTAATTTAGTTATGAAACTTAAGCTGATCGCACCAGACGTTAGCTGCTATAAATGCGATCGCATTTTGCACGTTGCAAGCAACAGTAGTGCCAATCTGTCAAATGTCCATATCAGTCAGCGACGTCCAAGGGTCAGTGTGAGTGATAAAAAGGAAAAAAATTTGAATTGAATAAAAGTAGCATCGATTGATCGGCGGAATTCATGATCGTGTTAGCAGCCGATTTGTTTCAAATTTTTAATAGCAAATTGTAAGCCGCGTCTTGATATTGTTAACTAAAATGTTTAGCTCTAAATACACCTAAAAGTGATGAACATATTTCTACATTGTAATTCTTAAAAATAAAAGTATTTCCCCATCTTACCGCTGTGTCTCTCAGCTTGCAAACAGAACAACAAAAAGTACACTCGTGTAACACTACGTAAAATCAAGTAATAATTAATTTAAATTTAGTTTTACCATTTGTCGCGCGCCCAAAATTGTTGGTCACTATTTATAAACATTGACTGTGGGAAAAGAAAAAATCAGTCGTCTTTGTGGTGTGATCGCGGGAATTGTATCTGAGTTCCTGCTTGCACACTGTACATCGCCGGGGGACGTCGATCACACTCACTCAGCAAGGTATGTAAACAGGCACTGTATATAGTACATCATTTATGTTTATGTGGGCTAAACGCTAAAAGAAAACCACATTTCTGAAAAATTGGGAGAATTTGTTTTGTCTTTCCTCATAGCGATTTGCGCTGACAACAAAGGTTACTTTTTGTTTGTTTTGTTTCTTTGTAGCAACTGCACTAAGATCTTGATCTTTTTCAGTAACTTGATTACAATTTTATTATTGTGTTTAGTAAGCAATAGAAGTTATATTGATACAATGAACAAAGTATATTAACATTTTTGCCGCATACAAACGCGGACATACACACAAACTGTGAATAAATTGTTTTCAGTGTTTTCCGCGTGTTGTTTATATTTTTCTTATCTTTCGCTTAGATGTACTTGGCTCCAAGTGTATTATGCTAACTGCTTCAATGTTTCAGGCAAATTTCTATTTACAAAATTATTGTATAAAACTTTGCATTTAAAAAGAAAAAATTCCATTTGAAATACGTAGAAGAACAAACTACGTAAAGTTCTTACTGGATAGGAATTTAAAAATGCACATGTTGCTGGTAAACTGTAACTCCGGACTTGGAGCAACACAACAAATGCTTTGGTGTAAATATTGTGAAAGCTCTAAGCTCTAAAAATACATTCGGATTTCATGTGAATTCATCTATTTTTGGAAACAAAAGAGTATATAGGGTGTTTCTCTATGGTAGAAATATACTTAAGAAGGCGATTTCTGAATTCATTGCGGAAAAAAATCGTGTCTATTCGATTTATTATCGCTCCTTGATTCTTTTCTTCACACCTCGCGGTCCGTACAATTTTTGGGGGTAGAAACATAGTTTCGCCCTTACATCACCTTATACAGATAAAGCTACAAGGCTCACGTTTGTAGAATTAATAATTAAATACTAAACATGAAAAAATTTCCATTTTTTACAATTTTAAAATGCATTACCGATTTGCAGGACATTATAAAAAATATAGAAGTTTTAGAAGTGAAACTTCTTTGGGCGCGTTGGGAGTAAAATTTCAAGGTTGCAGCGTTTTATGACGTCATAATGCGAAACGATTTTGAACATAAAGAACGCAGAAAGGTATTTGGCTATAGAGAGATAAAGAGGGGGATCTATGCTTATTCGTTGATGGGATATACCTTTCAAAATACCTCTCAAAATACCCTCAAATATACCTCCTAAAACACCCAAAATACTACAAATAGTCCCCCCAAAAGACCCCCTTAAATACTTCCAAAAACCCCTAAAACATTCGAAAAAGATCCTTAAAAGACTCCAAAAGATCCAAAAAGCACTCCAAAAAGACCCTCCAAATAGATACAAAATAGTTTTCTCTTTTATCACCCTTTCTCTGCTAATATATATATACATATATATATATATATATATATATATATATATATATATATATATAAAGTTAACATAACATTTGAAGTTTATATTGCCAAATAAGTTTCACTTCTGACACCTTCACTCGGTACACACGCAATTTTTTTAAAATTGAAATTTGAAAGCGATTATGGCGAAAATTGCTCCACGACAAATTTTTCTAGACTTAGTAACGCTTACACACTGAAATCTTCTACAAATTTGTGTAACAATATTTGTAGTTTTTATCGGCACAAGCTGGGCTAGAAGTTAGAGTTTGTAAAAAGAAAGAACAAATCTATTGTGACCCCTATTCTTTGGGCCTAGTTTAGTTTACCTTTATTGTTACCCCTTAATTTAATTAGGGGTGGGCTATTCCTATTTTGTGTAGATGATAATTATAGGTACAATATCCCATTAGTGCTCCATATACCTGCTCCTGCTCTCACTTCTTTAGTTGTTTTTGACCCATCAGTGAACCATTTTTGAGAATCATCGCTGATACATTTTTGGTTTAGATTCCACTCATCCCTTAAGATGGTTTCATAGGTAGTTGTGTTTAAAGATTATTTTTATATTAACTTGGTCGCTTTTTTGTTTTGTTTTTTTTTTACTCTTAATGAATAAAGGAATCGTCCCATAAAGTATTATAACATATCGTGAAACATGCCTTATAGGTAGTACATGTGTAAACATCTAAATTTCGAACTTTAAAAAAAAACAACCCATAAAAATTAAAATTTTTATTGTAAATTCTCTAATAGGAGATGGGTATGTGTTAAAATTTGAAGAAAATCGGGCTAATTTTTAAAAAATTTACATGGACACCACGCGGGTCTCAGGGCCCGATCACTCCAACAAACTTACAAAGAGTTTTGTCCATCAGTCATACACATGTGTTTAAAATTTTAAGAAAATCGAGCTAATTTTTAAAAAATTCATATGGTCACCCATCGGGCCTCAGGGCCCGTTCACTCCAAAAAATTTCCAAAAAATTTTGTCCATCGGAGATACATATGTATATAAAATTCGAAGAAAATCGGGTTAATTTTTTTAAAAAATTATTATGGGGCCCCACGACCCCGGTCACCAAAATTTATACAAAAAGTGTTGTCCATCAGATATACACACGTATATAAAATTTAAAGAAAATCGGGTTAATTTTTTTTTTTAAATTTTGGGGCCCCAAGACCCCGAGGGCCGGGGTCTCCAAAATTTTTACAAAAAGTGTTATCCATCGGAGATACACAGTTGTATTAAATTTGAAGAAATTCGGGTTAATTTTTTAAAAAAAATTTACGGGGCCCCACGAACCCGGGACCCGGGGTCTCCAAAATTTTTACAAGACGTATTTTCCATCGGAGATACACATGTGTATTAAATTTGCAGAAAATCGGGTTAATTTTTTTAAAAAAAATGTATGGGGCCCCACGAACCCGGGGCCCGAGGTCTCCAACATTTTTACAAAAAGTGTTTTCTACACGTACACGTAGACGTACACATTTGTATAAAATTTTAAAAAAATCGGGTAAATTTTGTAAAATATTTGTATGGGAGCCCCCCGACCGCGAAGTCCGAGGGGCCTCAAATTTTAATAGAAAGTATTGTCACCGGAATGTGTGTGCATTTGTGCAAAACAAAAAACAATATAATCGGCCTTTGGGAAGTGGGTTAAAAATTGATCAGAAAATCTGACCAGCCAGCCAGCCACCCAGCCAGTCAGCCACCCATCCACGTGCACGCGAAGTTTATATAGAGAATTTAAACAAAAACTCTATCTGTATACCTACGTCTACTTTTGAAGTTATTCCCTCAAATGTTTTTTTTTTTGTTAATCAGCACCACGTCTATCATGTCGTAAAAAACAAGTCATTTTAAAAGCAACAATCATTCATCAATTTTGTTTTCGATAAGTTAAGATTGCTTAGTCCTCACAACAATATGTAGATTAACACTCATAGATACTCAGTTTATCAGGTAAAACAGATTTCGTTAAACCGAAAACAACAACAAACTGATAAAAGCTACTTCCTTGTACATATCTCGGATTCTGATGCGTTGCAAAAGAAAAACCCTGCCACATAGTAACTGAGACTGACAATCTGTTGTTTCCTTTGTACGAGTATGAATATGAAATGCGTACCCGCTTGCATCAAGCAACTCTGTACATCCCAGCTGATGTTGGTAATGATGATATACATTTTTGTTAAAGATGCATTATTTGTAGCCAACTGAAACAAAAAAAAACGAAAATGTTCCTTGTTTTTAGTCATTTCAGTACAAGAAAAAGCGTTCGAACGAAAGTTTTGGCGTCGTCGCCACCGGGCGATACAAGACTTCGTTGTTGTTTGCGTTCGCGCGTCATTCTTAAAATTCAAACGTGTGCTTTATCTGCTTCACATGCTTTCTGCTTGATTTTATATAAATAATGACGAAGAGAATAAAAACAAAGACACGAGAACACATCAAGGGATGTGCCCAGGATTACAGTGGGTTTCGTTGAACAAAACATGATGACTAAAAATCCGTCATGAAAAACAAATGAATCGACCAAGTTCTCATGCTCCGCTCCGTGGTTGAATGAACTCTGCACAATCATTTCAGTAGTCGCATAGCACTTAAGATATACCATATATAGCTCAGTATCTAATGAAATAGCAAATTCTATGAAAAATCACAACGACCTCATTCGGAGGGTTCTAAGTACAAGTGTCAACAGGCTTTCTGTTGTTTACTATCTAATATCTATAAAACTATTAACGCCAAGGAATTATATCTATATCTAAAAATGTACATATGAAAGTGCGATCTCGGATTTTTTTTTAATTATTTATCACAAATGTGTTTTAAAGTCCACTCGTGCGATGCCACTTTAGTATCGATTTACAAATTGTATTATGTACTGTGGATTAATTTTGATTATCGCTTTAAGGACTATTTGCTGAGCTAAGAGTCACATGTATGTCACCGCAATTAAATTTTCTAAAACAACAAGAAGCATGCAGAACCAAAAAGAATAATCTTTGTCTCGAATAGCCTTCCTTCTGCCATTACTAATAAAGCTTATTTCATGCAGCGACAAAAAATAACACGACATTTGTATATAGTTGTGATTTTTTAACTGTTAATTAACAGATAAATGCCGAAAGCTCAAGCATTCAAACGAATTTTTTTCTTAATTTATTAAATTGTGAAAACAAATGAAGCAATAAAGAAGAGTGAGTCCGGATTTTTCCGGTTTTTTTCTCGTGTCGATCGAAGATCTGACCGTTAATTTTAATTAACGTTTATTTAAATGTTATAGTTTTTCGTGTTTAATAAAATAAACAAGTTGAAATGCGAACAGATTATGTGACAACTTAATAAAAAAAAAGATTCATATCAAATCTTATCATCATAAGTTGTGAGACGCTTTTTTTGGCTCTTTCGATAACTCAATGACATCAATTCATATTTTTATGAAAGATCCTTTGCGCGAATAATCCACTTTTTCAGTGGGCTACAAAAACGGCGTAGATTCATAACCGGATGTTTGCGCCTCTGGGTACGTAAACAATTAACAGTTTTAAATTGAGATGAAAAGTACTAATAATAATAAGTTTGCCCACTGATTAACGTTTTCATTTATATCGTTATATTTGTCCAATTAATAACAACAACAAAATAAATAATAGCCGTATGTTTTCGAATCTTATCGGAAGCTTTAGGAGGCCGAAACAGGATGCCGGTTGTAGAGCCAAATATGATAATGTTGGGAACCTTATATTTTCAAACAAAACAAAGCGTGATTAGATGTCAATAACTCACTGAAGAAATTAAGAATAAACCTATAGTCGACACAGATGGTAAAATACCATTTGCACCGTTTTAGGAGGCTTAACCGTTTAAGGATTTTTCACCATATCAAATATACGGCAATTGCAAAAAATCTCCTCGATAACGCACATAATATCTGTAGGTTTATATTGCGCTCCGACGACAGAACTTTAAATGCTGTCAAAAGATCTGGAACTAACATGTTTATCATACGCTGATAGTTCTAGTTCCATTTTAAAAGAGCAGCTCAGGGAACTTTATAAAAATAATTTAATGGTACTATCATCAGTAAAAGAATTAAAGTAGCAGACAACAGATAGTCAATAAAAGTAAGAAAGAGAAGCGGATACAAAATAGAGCCTTGAGGTACACCAGCACACACACCCATAATTGTCAGGTTTTATACTTTAAACAGCAACAATCGAAATGACTTGATTTGTAGTGCAGTCCATTTAAAGTTGTAAATTTCAATAGTCAATTTATAGATGTGGCAAACAAAATTCACGGTCTCATAACAGCAACTCACGAACCTAGAAAGGTTCTACTGGATGTATAGTTTACGATGGTATGTGGTTGATTAATTAGTCCAATACAGTACTTTGTAGCTAAATATATGTATCTACTATGAGACCACTCTGGTCTTACGCGGCTCAGGTGTCCAAAACTTTTGTAAATACGCGTTGGTATCATGTGGCAATTAACATGTCAATGAAAATAATAAAGAGTAGCGCAGACAGAATATAGCCTTGAGGAACATCAGAATTTATGTGATTCAAACAACGAAAAGTCTGAAAATAGTTGCCATTCGACGAAGTAGGCTTGCATCGATACCATAGATTGATGTTCAGCTCCATCAAATGCCTTCGAAATATCAACTGCAGTAATCTTTCTTTCACTAAATACATGAATAGGCTTATTTTACAAAAAATAATAATTCAAGATTACTTTATACAGTCATTAGTGCACTGGGTTATTATGAAGAAAGAGTTGAAGGTTCGCCTTTTTGGGAGCAGGCAGAAAAGATGTTGTGGGGGAAAATTGTTCGCGTTGGTTTTGTCAGAGTTGAATAGCACCTTGTCAGAACTATTGGAGACATAACTATCTAGCATAGAAAATTTAAATAAATAAAACCAGCTGACCATATTTAATGAATTGAGTAAACTTAACTATGAATTATTTTTCTATTAAAGTTTTATACAGCCTCTCGCTCAACTTTGTCATCCTACCTTTTAAGTTTAGTGAGCAAACATAAAAACCAATTATCAAAGTCTATATAATATGAAAGATTGCTAAAGAATTGAGTCAAACAAAGAAAGAGGTTTGATAGTGTGATCATTTTCATCAACATCTCATGTGCTGTAAATCGTAATCTATAAGCAGAGTTTCTAATTTTGGAAATGGGATCTTCATAATTTATGCTAATTTGTATTTAATAGAACTTACATTTGAAAACTCAGGCACGCCCGGCGATTTGTAATAAATAGTTTAGACTTCATATGAACACCTCTTGAATCACAAAGATTGTACCTTGCTAATGAGTTTGTAAAGAAAATGATCAAAACTAATATTTTGATAACAATTAGCGACGAGAAAACCATTTGTTGATTCTTGACTTTGGCAGCATACTTTAGTAAAATTTATTTCGTTTCAAAAATTAAAATTTTTCTGATAACTGCAAAATGCTGATAACACTTGCATAGTATAAAAATAATAATAATATTTGGCGCGGCGACAGAACGATGTGGTCCAAGGCCTAACTTTTCGCCACCATTCGTATTGTGCGTGTTACATTTTTGCATACAAATGGAACAGACCTACAGTTGAATGCCGTATCCGAAAGGCGACAAAGAAAAATAATTGTGGTGTTTCTGCGGGATTCGAACATTGAACCTCCTCCTCAGCAGAAGTTCACCGCACTAACTACTAGAGCCACGGTGCCCACCCTTGCATAGTGTATTACACTTTTATGGGTTGTAGTTTTTGTTTTTTTCGGCTAAACGGAAGGTGCTGCACGAATTGTTTCGTTGGTAGCATTATTGGTAACAGACTTTGTGATACTTTTCTTTTAACACATTTCTCAGTCATAAAAATGTAATTCTCAACTCCTAATTGTATATAATTTCTAAGAACTAATATTTAACTTGACTTGACCCCAAATTAACTGGACGTTTTTAACCAACTCTATCCTAGAAAGCTGAAACTAAGTGAGCAGTTTAGTCTCATGAAACATTTCTAAGCGCCCCCTGTATAAACGTTTTCTTAAGCTCCTTTTAGGTTCTTTTTAACCAACTTTCACACGCTTAAATACAAGGTTTTACCCAAAAAACTAGTTTTTTTTACATATACATGTTTAATATACTAAAATGCTTCGTCAGTGTCGACATTGTACCGACATTGTTGTAGGTTTTATTTTTATTTTTTCATAATTTTTTGAATGATGCAAAATTGTAGTGCGTTAACATTGTCTGTTTTTCGTCCACTTTCTGCCAAATGATTAGAGCCTTAATGGCCTAATTATGATATTTTTATGTACTTCGTATTAAATAATGAGTGCCAGAAATAAAGTAATTTAGAATTGTGTGCAACTGATAAGGGTTCTTTGTCTCATAGTTCGACAGAATTTTAAAAAAGTGACATTGGCCGGATGCAGATTACTACATACTGGCACTTGCGAGTCGCGTGTTGCTTGCCTGTTGCTAACTTGACTCGTGCATTTTCATGCACATTGCACTGCTCTTCAGTTCGCTTAATGTAAAGAGCAGTAGGTACGCACTCAATATTCAGGATGAAATGTGTCAGTTGACCTTTAGGGTGCCAAGATGTATTCTTCAATATTACAAAATGTGTATGTATTTATATAATCGTGAATTTAATTTAAATAGTTTTCTCATGGAACGTACGCTCACTGTATAGAGCTCGAGCTGCACAGCAGCTAGCCGATACCCTGCCCAAATATAAAGCTGACATAACAGCAATTCAGGTGATGCGGTGGACGGGAATTGGTGTCTTACAAAGATCAGAATATGACATACATTACAGCTGTCATGTTAGTCAGCAAAAGAATGAATCCCACCGTTATCGGCTTTAAAGCAGTAAATGAACGGCTATACAACCTTCGCGTGCGGGGAAGATTTAAAATCATAAGCCTCATTGGCACCCATAGCTTACACGAGATTACTGATGACAATGGGCAACGAGTCATAGAGATGGCAGCATGCAATAATTTGGTCGTTGCGAGTACAAGGCTTGCGCGTTTAAAACCACCTGGGTATCTCCTGATGGAGTCACTAACAACCATATAGACCACGTGTTGATAGACCGCCGCCACAACCCGAACCTGATGACGGTACGAACGTACCGAGGTGCCAACGTCGACTCGGATCACTATCTTGTTGGTATGGTGCTCCGAGCGCGGATTTCATCATCACAAAAGACTGCATCCACGAATCAGATTCGAGTCAACGCAGCTGGCTGAGAAATGGACACGTTAGAAGAATCTCGTCCGTGAACTAGAACAGTACAGAGAGCGAGGAGCGCATCAGGCGCGGAAGTTGTACCAAAGAGTCCGTGGTATGACCACGATGCCGATCTTAAAGGCATCTTAGAGCGATGGGAAGAGCACTTTCATGAGTTGCTAAATGCCCAGCTAACTGAGGAAAATGTCTAGAGTTTCAAAACTCACTACGCCATATTTTAATAGAGTTTTAAGCCGCCTATGATATAATAGCCAAAGTAGAACTTTATAAAGGCATCCCATCCCATGATCACTATCAAGCGCATTCAACATCTATAACCGGCTCCGACAAGGGGATGAACGGGCCTGCGTCCTCTTCAATATGGCGTTGGAGAAAGTGATATGGGACTCTGGCATAACGGTGAGAGGAACAATTTCCCATTCAGATACTGGCTTACGCAGAGATCGTGGGTAGAATCCAAAGGGCTGTACAAGAAGCTATCATCCAGATAGACCAGGCGGCACGAAATCTGGGGCTGCACATAAATGAGCGCAAAACAAAGTACGTGGTGGCCACGTCTGCGACTAGACGATTCAACAATGGTCCCGCAATTAAAATAGTGGAGCGCGAATTTGAAGTAGTGCAATCCTCTAACTATCTGGGGCCAACTGTAGCAGCCGATAACAGCATGGAACCAGAAATCGGCGCACGGTTGCTCAGGTTGTAGAAGGCAATGGTCATACCAGTACTTACATATGGATCCGAGACTTGGGTGCATAGCAAAAATCATTCTGACCTTTTAGCCGTCTTACGGAGAATTGTCGGCCCCGTATGTGAGGAAGGCCGATTCCGGAGACTCTATAATGATGAGATCTACGAGCATTACTGCGATGTCGACATCGTGAAAAGAATAAAGCTCGGTAGATTCCGATGGGCAGGACACCTAGCTCGCATGAGCGAAGAGGATCCTGCTCGGAAATTCCTTTGCTGTAGGATTTATGGAACACGACAGCGAGGCCAGCCAAGCCGACGCTGGAAGGATGGCAAAGACCAGGACGCCCCTAGTTTAGGGATGCCAAACTAGATGCATGGGCTCGAAATCGGGATCGGTGGAGATATTTTTTTTCGAGAGGCCAGGACCGAACACCGGTTGTAGAGCCAAATATGTTAATGTATACATCCTATAAATGAAGCTGAATTTTTATGCGTGCCTTCATCGTTTGTTAGGCGTGGTGCTACAAAACAATCCACTACGGTACTATAGTTAGTTGTTGTTATATACTTGAAATTATAATCTAATTCCAATTCCTTTTTTATCCAATAGTATTATCGATGGGGAATCAAATGGTCGAATCCGAGTTTCCTGAAACTTGTAATCTATATGATGTCAATAAAGACATCAACAAGTTACTGAAGGACCTAATTTTACAATGGAGATTCAACGAACTTCGAAGGCTCACTTGCATTTTTTTTGTCAGGGTTTTTTGTACTTTTCCCTGACCATGATTCATTGATTTAAGCATTTGAATTCGCGTCGTTTTGGTTTCGTGATCATTTTTCGTATTCGTTATTGGATGACTCAGAGAGAATTCTAAGAAAATAAATTGAAACCGGCTACAAACGCGAGAAATGTGATTTATTGTAAATTACATTCCGTCCATTTTTAATTTTAATAATGCTCATAGCCGTCGCGTTAGTCATTCAGGGAGTTCCCCCTTGGCAAGAAGTTTTCATGTAAATGTAAAACAAAAAAAACGCATTTCAAGATTAAGTTTTTGACAAAGTTCAACTAAAGGTGTTAGTAGGCAAAAGCAAAAAGTGCCAAAAAGTATAAATATTTTTCGCTTTAAATTATTGACCATCAATATATAAGGAGGCAATATTTAACTCAATATATTTTGATCGGAATTCGTAAGTGGATGCTTTAAATGAAATAAGCACATACTCGTATATTTCATCTCATTTGTGTTGGGAATACTTAAGGCACGAAGTACCAACGCAACTGATTCCTACCGATTCTTTAAAATTATCATAAATGTTATCGGCTCGCTGTAATAAAATTCTTTCGAAACATTTTTCTGGAAATTTGTTCGTTAGCTTTGTTAGTTTGATAATTGTTTCTAGTTCTTTCTGTACCTTCCTGATTCACATTGACAAAGTAAACCAATTTATTGAGGAATTAAATCTATTACAGTTAGAAATTTTAAGAAGAGGTTGGTGTGCACTACCGTTATTGAATAAAATAAAACCTATATAAAGCTTTTCTTAGGGAAGATACTAAGCTAATTTATCGCTCTTTCGCTTTTTCGGGCAAAACCTCCCGTAGAATACCCTTCAGACGTTTATACATAATATGCAACAATAATCTAACAATAATTTTGCCAAAGAAAAAACTCAACGTTTTGTTCGACAGATATACCGCTGGTGTTATCGAATAAACTGTTCACTTATTGCATATGTATTTCTTGATGTCATTTAATGACGAACGTTTTATTTTGTTGTCAAAAAGTCTTGAAAAATAATTATTATGGAAAGTTTTGATTTCAGGAAAAAAAATTATCGCTAACGCAGTAACGTTTTTTTTTTCGTTTTTTTTATAAATTATTATCACAATTGGTGTTACACCCATAAAACAATGATTTTGTACTTTTAAACGAACGCTTACCAAATAATCAGAATTACAAAAGCATCGCACTAACTACCCATTTTTACAAGATAATCAGACTTTCAATTCTAACACATTTACGGGTAGTTAGAGAAGAACCTATCCTGTTGCTAACATGAATTGGGATATTATATTGTCGGTGTTGCAGTGCGATGCTGTACATGTGTTATACGGTTGCCGTATACTGCCGTATTCACATGTACGGTTGAGTTGATATATGAAGTAATCTAGATGTAAAGCCATCAATGTGGCTTTAAGAGCACAATATTCTAGTTTGTGATTCCCTTTTCTATTAAAATATTTCCAAGCCGCTGTGCTGTGCCAAAGCATTATAAAGGTGCAAATCCCTTAAAGTGTTCGCTAATTTAAAAAAAAAAATGATTGCAAGAAACTGAAAATATTGACATTCGAAACAAGAGAAAAATCTAAAAATCTGAAATTCGAGACAAACAGGCATCAAGTCAAGCTAAATTAAAGTTTTTAAAAACGTTCAAAGCATCTGAACGGTATGTGTGCCGTTGTGGCTTTAAATTATGAGTCCCTTCCAATTGTATGCTGTCTTTCTGTCTTTCTGTCTTTCTGTCTTTCCATGGTTTATATGACATTCTGTCTCGCTTTTTTCATTCAAACGGTCTCGTACGATTTTTTGTGGAAGACTTTTCGGAGGCGGGTCTTGAGGGGTGTTCTGGGGACAGGGGGTCTTGAGGTGGTCTTGAGGTGATCTTAAGGTTGTTTTAACAGGGTCTTATATGTCATTCTGTTACGCCTTTTTCATTCGAATGCTGTGAGTTGACGGTCTTGTAAGCGTTTTTGTGGAAGACTTTTCCGAGGCTGATCTTGAGGGGAGTGCTGTGGTGGTCAGGGAGTCTTGGGGGGATCTTAAGGTGGTTTTAACAGGGTCTTAAGTGGGATCTTGAGGGGAATTTAAGGTGGTCTTGAGGGCATCTTGTGCTGTGAGTTGACGGTCTTGTACGCGTTTTTGTGGAAGACTTTCTGGAAGAGATGGGTTCTAGAGGGGAGTGTTGTGGGGGTCAGGGAGTCTTGAGGGGATCTTAAGTTGGTTTTAACAGGGTCTTATGTCATTCTGTTACGCCTTTTTCATTCTAATGCTGTGAGTTGACGGTCTTGTAAGCGTTTTTGTGGAAGACTTTTCCGAGGCTGATCTTGAGGGGAGTGCTGTGGGGGTCAGGGAGTCTTGATGGGACCTTAAGGTAGTTTTAACAGGGTCTTAAGTAGGATCTTGAGAGGATTTAAGGCGGTCTTGAGGGCATCTTAAGACAGTCTTAAGGGGGTATTGAGTGGTATTTTGAGAGTGATCTGGAGTAGAGTCTTGAGGTGGGTCTTATAGGTGTCTTGATGAGGACTTAAGGGGCCTTAAGATGGTTTGATGGCGTCCTGAAGAAGTTTTGATAGGATCTTGAGTTAGGTCCTTAGGAGATTTTAAGGAGTCTTAGGAGGGTTTGATGGGTCTAAAGGAGGGTCTTGAGGTGGTATCGAAGGCATCTTTACGTGGTCTTGAGGGGTGTCCTGAGCTAGTTTTAAGTGGTTCTTTAGTGGGATTTTGAGGTGGTCTTAAGAGGGTCTTGAGGTAGCCCTGATGGGGTCTTTAGGTGGTGCTAAGGGGTTTTTAAAAAGATCTTGAGGAGGAGTCGTGATCGGGTTTTGGGATGTCTGGGTTTTGATAGCTGGTGTTATTAAGAAGGACTTAAGAGAATTTTGAGGTGTTCTTGAGGGGTTATTGAGGGTAGTCTTGAGGGGGTTTTGAGAGGGTATTTAGTGGCGTCTTGAGAATATCTTAAGAGGATCTAGAGCGGATTTTTAGAGGGTCCTGATGGGGTCTTGTGGGGCTATTAAGAGGGTTTTAAGGGAGTCTTTAGAAGGTTTGAGAGTGAATTTGAAGGGGTCTTTAGTGGTGTGTTTAGGTGGTTTTGAGTGGAGCTTAAGGGGCTTTTGAGAGGGTTGTGAGTGGAGTCTTGAGGAGGTTTTGACAGACGTCTTTACGGGGTTCTTGAGAGGGTTTTAAGAGGGAATTTAGTGGTGTCTTAAGGGGTCTTGAAAGTGTTTTGAGAGGATCTTTAGTTGAGTCTGAGGGGGTCGTGATGTGGCCTTGACGAGAGTTTGAGGGTGCGTTGGGAGGGTCTCATGGAGATCTTAAGTGGTTTTTAAGAGCGACTTGAAGGGGTGCCTTGAGGGGGTTTTAAAGGGGAATATGAGGAGGTTTGAAGGGTGTTTTAAGGGGTCTTTTGCTGTCTTAAGAGGGTTTTGAGGGGGTCTTTAGTTGGTATTGTGGCGGATTTCAAGAGGTTCTTCAGAGGATTTTGTGGTGGTCTTTTAAATAATCTTTCTTACATAATTGTCATCAAAAGTATAAAAAGTATTCTTTTTCCTTAAAAAAATCCCATTAAATAAGCTGATAAAAAATGGAAAAGTGTCGTAAAGTCATGTAAAATCCTAATGGAAAATTAGTTATTTTGCAGTTCTTCAAAGTTACTGGTTGCTTTAAGGCAGTGGTGGAAAAATTGGATTACTTTTTTTCCTTAAGGATTTTAAAAGTAATGCATAATTATTTCCCTTTATACCGTGTATTTGTTCTATTATTAAATGTTGTTTAATAAAACATTTGTCTTTCTCATTTCATTTCAGACAAATTGACAGTAAACTTGTTCAAATATCAATCGTGACAGCGAGCGTGTCACCATCATAACGGCCACAGCAACAAAAGAGATAGTTACGACATAACCCAGAAATGATCAGATCTTGAAATTGAATTGAATAATTTGGATGGCGCCATAACATCGTCGCTGCTCCAGTGGTATCAAATAACCCGCACATCAACCAGCAAAAATCAGTTTCCGATTCGGTTGTCATCGTCAACGTTTGACGAAAACCGAAAACGCTGATTTGATTCTATTAAACTCAGCTTAAAAGTCGATTGAAGCAGTTTTAATTACCACAATTTTATTGCATTGATTTTTTGGCATCAATCACTTACCACATAAAATGGCTCATGCTCCGCCAGCGCGCAGAAAATCATCCACAGCAAACGGCAATGGAAATGCCAAACATTGTGAAATGGAAGAGGAGTCCACGACGAGTCAACAGCCCGTTGCTCCGGACGGCGGTTGGGGATGGATGGTCGTATTCGGTTCATTTATGATTCACATAATAAGTAAGTTTACTATGGTTTTCCAATAAGGACCTAACAATTTTATATTTAAATATAATACAGAATAATTGAGATATCGCGCTTACATTTATTTTAAGTGTAGTATACATATCAGATTAAAGTACGTGGATTTTGATCTTATTAATCTGATCACCACAAGCACGTTTACAGCGACCGATACTCTGTAGCCAATTTTCCACCACTCTTGCGCACATATTTGCCGGGACGTTGGCAATTTCGCGTTCGATATTGTTGCTGAACTTCTCTAAAATTGTTGGCTTTTGTTGGCATAAGCCAACGACTTAACGTAACCCCATAAAAAGAAATCCAACGACGTTAAATCGCATGAGCGAGGTGGCCATTCGACCGGACTCTCTCGATATTACACGATTACCGAACTTCGCCTTCAATTGTTTGACCATCTTTGTGGCATGTGACACCATCTTGTTAAAACCACATATCACTTATCCATCCAATTCTGGCCAAAAATAGTCTTCCAACGTGGAAAGATAGCGAACTCCATTGACCGTAACATGGCGATAATTTTCATCGACCAAAATATACGTTCCAATCACAACTCCAGTATGAAATTCATACCTCACGGTCACTTTTTGTAGATGCATGAGTCTCTTGAAGCACATGTGGACTGTTGCTGTCCAATAATGCATATTTTGCTTATTGACAAAGGCACTAAGCCAAAAAATGACTTCATCGCAGAAGATGAATCGGAGAAGTTTCGGCGCTTCAAATGATCAAGAGGCTTCAGTTCTTGAGTTAATTTTATCTTAAGAGGGTGTAGGCCAAGATTTTTACTTCGCCATAATGTGAACTGGGATATTCCCAATTCCTGTGAACAGCGTGAAATCGACTAATTCGGCTCATTTTTAACTGAAACACTTACGGCTGCTATATTTGCGGTACTTCGACCGATGCGTTATCTCACTGGAACCGGAACATTCAATAGTGAATATGTTGACTCAAATTTATCCACTATAGCAAGAACAGCCTTACTTGTGCGACGATTATTACGACCGAAAATAAGAGTACGCGCTCCTAACTTTGCGATTTTTAAACGTTATGTGTTTACTTACTTCATTATAATCAAATCTTTTTCCATTTTGAATGGGTTAGGAAAATCTTTCTCGCTTGAAAATTTCTGTCGTTAGAAAGGTATAGTGAAAGATAACGTAGAAATGGATGCTGAAGAGGATTATGTTAATCTGAGTTACTGGTTTTTGCATGATCCAGATCTTGATAACTGCTTCTTATTTTGCATCAAAGCTTTAAAGCAGAGCCACTAAGTATTTTATTTAATACTTATTACACACACGAATTATAAAACTTTATCTCATCGCTTTAATCCTATTAGCCTGGACTTGGCTAAAGGTCCGGTCGCTTGCCATCATAATTCCTTTACCACTTTAGTAAGTTGGAGGTCGTTATGTACTTATTATTGGCATCCTGTAAGAATATTTATTGATTATAATGTTAATTCATAGCCCATCAAAGAGCGACAACTATTTCAACTAAGGCTGTGACTACAGTAGAGCCAAACTAATTTTATAGATCCTAATTGTGACTAAATTGACTACATATACATCGGATTCAAATGCGTCAATGGTCATGAACACCACCGCCTTCGGAATCGGGCTAATTTTTTTTTATAATTTGTGCACTATTATAATGCTCGGCTATATCTTTCGCACTGCGTCGGCCTTAAGGAAAAGGGTGAAAACGGAGGAGATATATATGAGCTTTTATTTGGAATGCCTGTAGATCGTTGCGATGCGGAAACACAGAGGTTGGCAGAGCAGCGTAAACTGATGAGCATTAGGCTAATCCCACATGAGCTCGTAAATGGTCGCACGTCCATGCTGATCATGCTTATTAGTTTAGCTTGGTTATTCAAGATGGATACAGTTCAAATTAGTATTTTATTTTTATACTGTGCTGCAAAAAGAATAAAAAAGTAAAGAAAGACAATTCCGGCCTTTGTCGTATCTCCACTATCATTTTTTCAACATCAATCTGGCTATCCATGATTTCCTTTCCTAAAATCGTTCAGTTAATTTATGTATTACAACCGAAAAATTAAAAAATGCATAAGACTCACCTTGTCTTTGAAAAATTAAATTTTAAAGACGCGCTCCCATTTGAAAGCTCGCGTGTTCATTCTGATATATAACAGTGCCCATCATGACGCTCTACGGTTCGCGCGCCATGGATGGAAATCGCTGGGTAAAACAGTTCGCGCGACTGTACCGACACCTTTTTGGTCGCCGGCTTTCTTGTGCACTATTCCATTGGTCCTCTATATACTCATGGCCAAAAGGAGCTTGTGTGGCATTAGCTTTAGAGCGCCTCACTTTGCGGTTGAATTCAAGGAGAGGTGGCATGCAATTCGCTATTTCTCTTGAGCACCGCTTGTGGAAGAAGCGATAAAACATTGACAAGCAGGTAACGTGGTCAAGCGAATCTATTGACATCTCAAGTATTTCTTTACTGATAAGATTAAACAATCGGTTTTGTATTCTAACTAAACTACCTGACTAAATATGACAATTGTACTCTACTTTAATCGCCTAAAGGGGAGCACAATCGCAGCCGCCACCGAAATCGCTGTGGCGTGCGTTTCACTTTATGCACACACACGCATTTTTTAAATCATGACGTCGAGGCGGTATCGCAATTGAGTCGTGAGATACATTTTTAATGGTGTAGACGTAGAGCACCCATAGGCGTCGACATCGCGTTTATGTTCCATGCAGTTTCTGGTTTAATTACGGTAAACCCCCGACCAGACGGCTTAAAAAAATTAATGAGCACATTTCTGTCTACTATTCTGCATATGCTGTTTTCTATCGCTACAGTTTTAAACACAACTAGATTCGGTTTCGATTACAGCCCCCAATATAATTGATCCAATCCATTCCGAAAAATTCGGTGCGGTTCGTTTGCAATGTAAATATTAAACATTGCGTAACATATATCCAATACGCACATCACTTTGACTCGGTAGCCCCACGGGCTACAGGTGGGCTATATGCATGTGTTTGGCATCGGAATTGGAATACAATACGTGGTTTGTTATATGGTAAACAATAATGCAATGGAGGATCTGCCAGAGGGTAGTTTAGTTCACGCTCATGGTCATTGTCCGCTAATTAACTGTTTTACTAATGTTTGCGGTTAGAATCGTATTTTTCTCAATTCAATGAGCTGATATCTGAGATTTGTTATAAAGCCGTCTGTCTGGTGGAGATATACTTTTGAGACGGTTTTAATGGTTCAAGATCATCCTTTTTGCTGAGCTGTCAGCAATAACTATACGAGTATTGCGGTGAAAAAATACAAATTGGTCTGAAGGCTGATTTTTTCTTTTGCAGAAACCGCAAAGATAAAAAATATTGAACCGAAAAGTGCAATTAGGTCACATGCGGTGGCACTGGCAATAATGTAATGGAAATATGAGCTAGTTCAGTTGAGCTCAATAGAAGATTAATATGAAGCCTGACTCATTACTTGTAGCGATAGTTATTTTTTCAGAAATTTAAAATTGGTAATTCTCTTAACCATGTGTTTGTTAGTGTCGGCGATCCAGTGGTTAGTACAGTTGGCTTTCATTTGAAAAACCTCGGGTTCAATTCACATTTCTTCAAGCAAAACTGTTCCTGTGTTGTATAGCTGCTGTATACAAGTGTTCAGTTTACATGATGTATAAATTGTCTGGGTATTATAGGAATGCAAGTTCCTTTAGTAGGTACTAAATTTAAACCCATGTTCAACTGTTATCTTTGCCATAAACAAGCATATCAACGTTCCACTTTGTTTATCAGACTAAATTAATAATCTAATCAAAGAGATTAGAAGAATATTTTACAAATATCTACAAAACACTTTCCTTTACTCTTATGCAAGTGTTATGGAATTTAAAAAATAAATTGGTAACATCAAGGTTCAAGTGGAGAAACAATCGAAACTTCGCGTTCATTGCGTACAATAGACTGCGTGATAAATCCTTAACTCGATGATAAGCGCGCACCAGCGTAACTGGGTGACTTCGATTTATTTATGGCAGCGATAAAAACTCGGTTATCAAGAATAATAATTATTATCACACCTACTCAAATATGCCACATCTTATAGAGCCAAACCTAAATGTAGATTATTTTTTGGTCAGTTTTGAATTTATCATATTTGTTGTTTTTGTGGTCTTATTCTATTAAATGTTATCTTCTTCCCGCTTGCATTGAAATCATTAACATTTTTTTAAAACATATGGAGTGTGCTTTTTAGAGATCCATCATCTGAACACTATGTTCTAGCTTGATGCTCTAGTTCTAATGGTACGAAAGCACGATAACAGAACGTATGCACGTTGCTCTCAAACGTATTGCTGGGCAGTAAGATTTTAAATGATTTTATATATTAACTTACCTGTGTCCGTCTTCCTGTCTTTCGGTATATATTTCATTTTGTGACGCTTTTTTTATTCTAACGCTCAATCAACTCACAGTTGACAGTCTCGTACGCGTTTTTGTGGAAAACTTTTCGGTGGCGGGCCTTAAGGGATTCTTAAGGGGTCTTGAACAGGGTATTGACTGGATCTTGAGGGTATCTTAAGGTGATTTTAACAGGGTCTTGAGATGAATCTTAAGAGGGATTTAAGGTGGTCCTGAGGGCGTCTTGGGATGGTCTTGAGGTGGTCGTGAGTGGTGTCTTGATGGGGTCTTAACGGGGCCTTTAGTCGGTTTTAAGGGCGTCTTGAGGGAGTTTTAGAAAGAGTCTTTATTCTTTATTTGGGTCTGAAGAAGGTTTAAATGGAGTCTTGTGGGGTCTTTAGTCGGGTCTTGAGGAGATCTTAAGGGGGTCATAAGGGGGTACTGATGAGGGTCCTAAGGTTGTCTTGGGGAGTCTTGGGTAGGTCTTGTGGGAGGTCTTGAGAACATCTTTTGGAGGTCTCCATATTATAATTTAATCTCCATTTTTTAATTTTCCATTATTGAAATTATATCTATTATATATATAGATTTTATAAAAAAAATTGTATGAAACGTTATTGACCATCCCCCAGGTAGTGTTTTTGTGTTACTTTACATTTAATATCAAACAACCCTTCTTCCTATTTCAAACTCCTTCGAAATACGGATGTTCCATCAGTTAACGTCAGTTTATGACAAATATGTCATTCATGTAAATACGCTTTACTCCATCTCTTTGAATATATATGTAAGTAGTTTTAAATGAGCTTATCTCGCTTGTACGGTTTTGACCCCTGGAATCTTGTTCTATTAATTACAGTCTCCGCTAGCAAACTAATGAACCTATCGCCTACCATAAGCTTACTTAAAATAATCTTTTTCTATTGTTGCCCTCCATAAGATCCTATCTAACAACTAATAAATGGAGCAAAATCCGAAATCCATCCGTACTGATAATCAACCACACAGTATGACTTCTATTTATAGCTTTTAATTGTCTTGTTTGCAGAGTCGCACTATTAAACGAACGACAAAGAATATAACATGGGCTTAGATAAGGAGTTAAAGTTAGTTACAGCATTGCTTAATCAGAATCAGAAGGCTTGACGCATGTTCATTGAGAGTTTGCCCCCATTTATAGCTTTTAAAGTTCAAATTGTTTAAATGAAAGCTCAAACAGAAAAAAAGCTGACCGCAAATATGATTTAGGTACGTATTTTAATTAGGCACGTGCTACCTTTACACGTATAATACATATCTTACGTAAACTAAATATATTTTCACAAGACCATAGACGAAAGTGACTGTTTCCTATGCGATAACCTACCTTCGAAAGTAGTCATTATCCACACTAGTGTGTTAGCATAGAAAATACTTTTGTTATTTACAGCAGTCACAGCGAACACACATTTCCAGAGTAATTTTGCATTGCGCATAACCGGTTTAGCAGAAAAACCTGTTTTGGTCGTGTAAATAATAGCGTACTTTACTCGCAGAAAAGTGTTTATCGTAGTCGTGAGATTGTCGCACTCGGTTACCGCCTCGTGCTTCATGCTTCTTACTCGCACGATAATGTCCACTTTCATCGCTCGTTATGTAATATACTATATCGCTTTAGTTGAGAAATATTTTGGTTTACCATGGAAAATTTCGATCGTGGTTGCTTTTATTCAAAACTAGCTGTTCTCGGGCGCTTCGCTACCAACACACATGATCCGCCGGGGTGGTGGGTGTGCTATAGCCTATATGTAACCTTCCCACACCTACCAATAATTTGCATTGAAAATTTTATAAAATTGATTAATAAATGTGTGTTAAAATTTTACTGCAGGATGAGTGAACTATACTTGCACTAAGCAAATTGAATAATTAAATATAAGCTAAATCTTCTTCTTTCTTTCCTTTACTCCGCGGAGGAGCATAGGGCTTCTACAAACGCCGGCCAACGAACTCGATTTATCGCCTGAGGTTTTAAGAGACGCCACTCTGTCCCTGTTCCAAAACGTGTCTCTTTCCGTAGTCCAAAGGTCATTGTTGATAAATTCGATATGTATCCGAGGCTTGTATTAATTTCAAGAATCAATTAATTTAGTTGAGTGGTGATTGGCCAACCGCAACCTAGGTCGACATGAAGCGCCGACGACCAAGGCAAGTCCCCTTCTTTCCCTTCACGCAAGCTGATTCAAATCGGATTGGGAACCAAATTGATTTGGCCCAGTTTTCAGTGACGCGACGTGGACGCTTAAGATAGGAGTTGTGATGCGAGAGGCTAAGGACATGACTGTCTATAATCGCGTCATCATCACCGTTTGTCACCTTAAGCTAAATAATATTACATAAACAAGTCTCTAGCAAAAATACCACCAATATTAGTTATAAGTTTAAAAAACTAACAATAAGAAAATTGTAAAAAATATAAACAATTAGTCGCGTGCGGCACTGGGTGTGGCGCCAAAGTGCACATCATCTGCCGATTTATTTCAATGCAGAAATCTCTGACTGAATTCAAATCGTATACCTTGGCGGACGTTGGAGGACGTTTTTCTTATCGCTGTGAAACACACACACACATACATTAGTGTGTTTATATATTCACCAGATGTAAATAGTGCATTTATTTATAGAAGACAGCTGAACGATGATAAGAGATGGTCAGATGGTGAGATTAATACATATATTGATTCTAGTTTTATTTATTTCGATTGCATTTTCAATGCATCTATAGAAACCATACAACTTAGATAATTATTATTAAATCTTTTTAAATTTAATCGATCAAGACGCTTTTAATTGGCGCCACCGACGACAATGCGACAGTGCGTAGTAAAACAAAACCTAATCAGTTAAGTAGGTTTTCGTCTGTCAGAAACAGACTGCAAAAAAGCCATAGAAAAAATGAGGGTCCAAAGATTCTTGTTCTTTGTGTTTCGTTTTGCCAATGTTCATCCCTTTAAGACTGTCTGTTGAAAATGTGCCAACCACGAATATTGTTATTTACCGCCTAGATCATCGTGAGTAGATGATGTGCGTCTTCTGATGTGTATGTGGTGGTAAAAGTTACAATCCCATTTTATCTGGAAGGACCATTCTTAAGCAGCTGACAGAACTTGACTGTAAGATTTGATCGTCATCTACAAAAACTGATAGTGTGAACGCCTGACTGACTGATTGACACTCGTAACTGATCGCTATCAAAAATTTTTGACTGTCAGTCAGCGGCCATGTTTGCTTATGATCGATAATGTGTACAAAAATTCGGCAGTGAGCTGTAATTTTTAACGAGGACGTTATAGACATGAATGAAGACAGCAGATTTTTAGAAGAATTTGTGTGCGCCTACGAAAATAAACGCTGTTTGTCGGACATAAACCGATCCGAATATGTCATAGGTGGAAAAAAAAAATGATGATGAAATGATGAAAAAATACAAGGCAACGACTCGCAAGAATGAGCAACAAACAAGCTTTTTGTTGGTTGTCCATCTATCCTCTTTGAAAATTAGAGCTTGACTATTGGTTTGACAGTCAAACCATCCTACTAATCTGACCGCAAGTCAGAACTGACATCAGTTAAGTGTCAGTCAGGTTCGATAGTCTGTCAGTCTGCTTATAGGATTTGTATAATTCGTAAAATCAAAAACAATTACCGACTCATAGCATAATTCTTGCATTGCGTCTTAGTCATACATACATACAACATTGACCCAAAATAGAAATCGATTTTAACAAAATGCGTAATTCCAATTAAATTGAGGTCAGCCGTAATGATTTCTAAATTAATATTTATTTCTAACACAGCAATGCGTTTTATAACAAATTGGGACGCATTATCGCTGCATGTCGTTGGACATATTGGTCATCGATAAGCCTGAAATGCGACGCGGCGCATTTTTGCTTTGAACGCACAATCACCCACAAATGCTACATTTTTTACTGACTGTTATAAGGACAGATAAACGAATCATTCATTCATTTACCAACGGTCAAATTTCAAAGACATGTTCTAAATATATATATCGTGAGTAGTGTAATTAACAGAAAATACAATTTTTGTTTATTTGTTTTATAAGATAACTTAGTAGGGCCTACATATATAGCAACAATATAGCCCAAAACAGAGAAAAATAAAAAAATTAAAAAAATCAGAGCAGATTCGAACTTTTCTTCGATCTAAATTCAAACGGGTATCTGCAACTTTTAACGAATCACCTGACAAAATTGATTGGAAGACGTCCCATTACTGATTGGAATCAAAAAGTTTTTTCAGCTAGATGGTTCTCCTTGCTACAGTGGACATAATGTTACCGCATTTTTAAGTATACTGATGGATTGATAGAAATGGTTCGGTATTTTTTTCGTCTAGGACTTTAGGTCACTAGACCTAACTCTTCTAGATTTTTTTGTGTGGGAAAGAATGAAAGTGCTGGTATATTCTACAGATGTAGAAACTGTAGAACAGCTAGGAAGGAGGATCAAACATGCAGCTCAGACGATTGCATTGTACAGCCGCAAAATTAAAATTAATTTTACAAATTTTTAATGTTAGCGCTGCTCTTGTTGACGGTATGCACACAAACATTTGCCATGGATTTTTAGAAAATTGAATAGGCATTAATATTGCATTAGTCAGAGAAATCGAAAAGCATTTATGGAGATAATTGCGTTTGAAAATACAATTTTTTAAAAAAAACTTTTTTTAGTGTGAAGACCTTAATATCTATCAGTAATGGTTTCAAGAAACTAAAAAATTTATATTGTTTGATCATAACAATTTAATTCTCTTTCAAAAAAGACTAACACTGGCTTTGTAGCTAGAAGTGTTTAAGAGTTGCAGGGTGTGAAGTGATGCAGGATCAATACTTCACTACGCACACCGTTGCGCGTGAAAATAGACTAAACTTCTTCTACGATTTTTTTCTCATAATTAATCAAGGAATCAGCCCTATAAGTATTTGTCACTTTAACGGATACACTAGATATATAGAACTAGATGTGTCCTTAAAATATTGATCGGTAGTTTAAGATTATATTTACATGTCATCCCCTTCACAACCCATCACTAGAGATGTGTGTCTTACCATCACTATTCATCTCAGCGACCCCAAAAACTATCGATTTGACACTGATACAGGTCATATCATATGTTACCCCCTTCCCACCCCTACTTGTCGGTGTGCTATGGGGTCATACTGTCAATATTCAGCCAGCGACTTCAAAAACAATGGATTCGACCCGGTTATAGGTATCATTTGTCACTTCCTTCCCGCCTCACCGCTTAGTGTGACTAGAAGTGTCTTACCGTCACTAATCATATCAGCGACCCCAAAAACTATGGATTAGTCACTAATATTGGGCATGTCATATGTCACTCCTTTCCCACCTCTACTCATCGGGTGCTTGGGGTGTCTTACCGTCACTAGTCATCTCAGCCAGAAAGCGACCCAGCATTCCCAGATAGCTCAGTAGGTAGTGTGAGCGAGACCAATTCAATGATTCTGAGCTCGGAGATCTCTTTTAGGTCGGCAAAATTGGTTTACCTAAAGTACGGCCCTGCTAAGGCGGACATTTACAGAGAAAGTGTATGAAGGTTTCTTTCTCATTTAGATCCTTATAACTTCTACAGAAATTGTTATGCGGTATATCCACCTTATGAGCATGGCTGCCTTCTGTTCCGTCCCGATAGCCCGCAACTCTGACAATATCCTTCCTGGTTCCGGTGGTTTTCCTTTTGCTGTAGGATGTCCATACCGTTCGCAGGATATGTCGTACCATGGCGTAGTTTGTCAGACTTAATAGGCTTTATAGCAGATTGGGTATCCACCCATATGCCAACCCTTCCAATTTATGCGTTACTGAGCCTTAATACCTTGCTGTGTTCCCTAACAGCTTGTATGATCTTGACAGATTGAGATCATCCGATAAGATGCACTACACCTGTACCGACTGCATCCTTTATCTTGGATTCTTCAGTGAACATTTTTACGTTCAATTGCCCGTTACTGTCCCATCGTTAGAGTAAGAAACCCTGGTAAGACACTTGATACCGAAAAAGGTGTTGAAGCTAAGTTTATGGATGGCTTCGTTAGTAAGAGGTGGTATCATACCTTCAGGTATTGTCTGCAGTATATTACTGTGCTTGTATGGTCCAGCCTTCACAAGTTCTACAAAGTAGTTGTGAGTAGATTATAAATGGTATGATACTCTTAGTTTCCCACAATTTTAATAATATTCATCGCGACAGACCATTTGTATTGCGCATTTATATTTTTCAAAGCAAAGAATTAATTTTTTTCTTCAACTTCTGAAGGTGGTGTTATATTGGATTTTCAAAATGTGTGAAATCGCTCAACATTTGAAAGTTTTGCGCTTTATGTAAGTCAAAATGTCTGTTATACGAATGAAGGTGCCCTATATTCTAAAGTTGTAGAATTATTGAACCAGTTCATATGTTTGACAAACATTTTTATTTCACTGCTATTTAAAGGCTACTCTTATAGTTTGTGTCTCTGTTTCCATTAACATTCACGCAAAAGATTGTATACATTTAGGCGTTTTCTATTAGTCCGTGCAGTCTTGGCTGCATTTATCTGCTTTATCGTTTCTTTAATATTCATATTATTATGCCCTCGTATCATTGTTCATCACTGGATTCCTAGCCAGTACAGTTTGTACATTAATTTTCCAATTATAATCGTACCGAAAAGATATAACGAAACTCGTTGAAATATCCACATGCACAGATGATACTTACCGTTAATTCAGCTCCTATATGACCTTCCCTTGAAACATCCTTCCAAACACACAACCTACTACGAGTAGATTCCATTCACCTTGTGCATCATCAGTGCCATTTCAAGATCGTTCTCCGTCCAATAATAAATTCTCAAGGAAATGTAGTGACATATCTAATAAAATGTTTTTGCTTTGTTTTTTGTTTGTTTGTTTTTAAAGCTGATGGCATGACGTACTCCTTTGGTTTATTCTACATTGAGTTCCTGTCGTATTTCGATGAAGGCAAAGGCTACACAGCATGGATTGTTTCAATTTTAGTTGGCGTCACTTTAGCATCAGGTAAGCGGAACACGACGTCATACTCGTATTTGTTGTATAGGTAATGCATGCTGTTACCACTCAGTGTGTGCAGTGTGTGTCCTCGAAGAAGTCCTTCGTGAGACATGCAATAACACCTAATATTATAACGACATTCGTCAAAATCAAATGGAAATTTTCACCTTTAAATGCGAAATATAATGTGGTGTAGTTTCTGGGGAAAACATACTTACTTTCCCCCCAAAAACCACAATCTTTTTCAAAGTAACCGCTAAACACATGCGATAATGTTACGGGCTAAAGATAGGAATTTTCTCCACTTCAACAAAAATTTTGGTGCAAAAGCGATATCCGGTTCAGTGGTTTGAAGACAAACGAAATAATGGTCAGTACATGTAACGCAAAATATTCAATAAAACAACTTGGAGATACTCGTGTTACCAAACAACCTCACTGCAAGAAATGTTTTGAATTTAACTTTCTAAAAAAATATGTAAAATTGTCTCTTTTGTTTCCCCCTCAGGTCCCATTTCTTCGTCCTTCGTCAATCGCTATGGCTGTAGACCGGTTACCATTGCTGGGGCTCTTCTCGCCTCTAGTTGCATTGTGATCAGCATGTTCGCTCAGAATGTCCTTACACTGATAATAACAATAGGCATCGGCACCGGTATGGGTTTTGGATTAATTTATCTGCCGGCCATTGTTAGTGTGACTATGTATTTTGAAAAGTATCGCTCGTTGGCTACTGGAATTGCAGTGTGTGGCTCTGGTTTTGGAACGTTCATCTTTGCACCACTTGCGGAGAATCTCATCGGTAGTTACGGTTGGCGTGGTGCTATGCTCATCATTGGCGGCATCGTTCTGAATTGCATTATCTTTGGTGCAATGTTTAGACCTCTGGAGGCGCCAAAAGCAACAATAAAAAAGAACACCATGCAGGATATGCACACAACAATGGCCGAATTGGAACCACTGAATTCAAACTCAAAATCAGGAGAGACATTTCTGCAAGTACCGCAACGATCAGACAGTATGCTCTGTCGATCGCACAGTGTTGGTAATTCATATCAACGGAATCATTTAAGCGATAATTCGGTACGTATTGACTATGCTGTATGATATGATTTGACCATGAATTGACTTACCTGAGTTGTCGTCTCGCCTTCAGAACAACAATGAAAATGGCATTAATGCAAACGGGAAATCACATCAGTATCAGCCAAGCGTACAACGATCGAACAGCAATACCAATGGTGATATCATTCGTGCCACAGTCAGCCAACCTCATATCAATGAGTTGCCACTTGGCCAAATGAAAGAATCGATGAAGGAAAAATCACCAAGTGGAACTATGTACCGACGAGATATTCTCTATCAGGTATACATCTGACATTTGCACTCAATCTAAAAAAAATAAATTCTTTTCCACAGGGTTCGCTGATCAACATACCCGAGTATCGTTCACGCAACGATCTCTCCGGATCGGGTGTCATCAATCGGTATGGTTCTCTAAAGCATAGTAACCACTTAAGTCAAAGCCATGTGAGTATAATTTTTAATTAAGTTTAGTTACGTATTTATTATTTATTGTATGCATAATTAGTATCGATGTATTTAATGATCAGTCGGAAAAATGATCGCAGAAAGAAAAATGCTAGCACAATACGAACTCCATTGTAGAAAATTTCCTTCCTGTCGTAGAATACCAGTTTTAGTTGAAATTAATTTATTAATTTTCTTAACTTAAGTTGAAAATAAGTCCTTACACTTTCAATATTATCCGACATTTGGTTATAGTTGTCTCGTCCTCGTTCAGAAGGACATCTCGGATCTTCTTGTTCATATGCATTAAACTGTCAATTCTCGCAACACGACTTTCATTCAGTCTCAGTTCTGAAGAGATAGAAAACTCGGTCCTAAATCGAAAACAAAGATTAACATCAAATTTCTGTAAATTTCACTGTGGTTATATTTTAAAAAAACACTCAACAGAACATTCTGAAGTATAAACTGCAAAGGAATTGAAGTATAGACTTTACCCTTCTGTCATATTGATGACTTCCTCGCATTCCGAAAATCCTGAACTATCGTAATTATTAAACATACAGTGCTGCATTGCTAAAAATGATACAAATATTTTGCGCTGTATTTTCATGAGTACCGGTTTGCGACCAAAAGCTATCAATAGGCCATCAATTACGATAGACGGCAGCAGTTGGTACCAGAACAGCTATAAGACATAAAGTTGATAGTTTGACAATTTTAATGTGCACTCCTACTCACCCCTAATTTATGTAAAAAAGAACACGGTGTCGTTCTTATCAACGGTAACAACAGGCTCTTCTCGTATGGCACACTTGCCCAAATCCCATTTTGATGCACAATATGCACGAAATCCCTGAAGGTATCTGTGCTAAGTTTACTCGATGAGAAAGTATAGATTTTTACTGATTCTTGAAGTCTGTTGATGCATAAGGAATTTATTAGGAGAAGCGTAAACATTGCCCACACAATAATACTTCGATTTGGGCAACTGCGTTGCCCGTACAGCGTACACCAACATTGTTTTTACCCCAAGATCAATGGGTGTTAAGTCCAGCCGCAAATCATTTGCACAGTACACGGACTTCAAAACACCTGAAATATTTTATAGTAACAACAAAGACCACATGCCGCTTGAAATTGCGTGCAAATTGCAGATATCAAGTACAACAGCTGTTGAAGAAAATGCACAACCACTTACTCTTTTGCCAAACCTAACTACACTATTCCAGAGAAATCTAAACGAAGCTCTTACAAGTTGAGAAGCATCAACCTTACCTATAAACATTGACAACCTGACAGAAATAATTAAGCAAGCTACACCAAATGAGTCAACAAGGCGGAACTTTCTAAGTAAACAAAAGTGGTTTTATTCTGAATGTTTGAAAGCAAGAGAGAGTTTCTTTGGACTTCTGCGAAAACAAAACACAAATGTGTTCAAAACCATCTATGGTGAAGCGGTCAAGAACTTCAAACGAACCTGTTACAAGAAAACAAAGGCTTTAGAAGAATAGACCATTGAGGTAATCAACGGATGAAGATGCTCAGCAGAGTCCTGGAAGGCTGTAAAGTATGTCAATGTTCGTCAATGGCATAGCCGATTTTGTGAGGGGTGGAATAGAACTAAACCAAGTTAAGATCCCTGCGCTTATGTATGCTGACGACATCGTTTTCCTCTCTGACACAATCAACAGCATGCAGTTGATGATAAAGAGACTAGCTGAGTACTGCAAGCTATGGAACCTGAGTGTTAATCTTGAAAAGTCAAATATGATGATATTCAGAGTCGGAAGCGGTAAATATTCACGCAACGAAATGTGGTACATTCAAGGCGAACGTATTGAAATAGTGAGAGAATACAAATAACTGAGAGTTCTGATAACCGGCAAACTCAATATGAAAAAACACCTTAATGCGAAATTATCGGAAGCAAAACGTGCAATATCTTCCGTCTGAAGTCGCTATATTGTTAACAAAGGTATAAACGACAGCTCAAAACAGAAAATATTTTATGCAACATCAAAATCGATTCTATTATACGGAGTCCAGTAGACCAGCTAGAGTCCCTATATCGAAGCAAAATAAGAGAAGTGCAGCGTAGTGTACGATGTGACGTAATTATATTACTCAGAAGCAGAGTAAGCAGCGAGCAGGTGTGATAGCAGAACCGTTTACAGAATCACCAAGGAGTTGACAGGTGGTCACCGCTATAGCCAACATCCGGTGAAAAGCCTAGATGGTGCCGTTCTCGTTTCAGCTGAGGATCAGCACAAGCATTTGCACCTCAAAGTGGTACTTGAGCGAATTAAGAAACATCTGGAAGATACTACACTCGATGCCGAACAATTAGGTTTCCGCACTGGATCCTCCTGTGTAGACCACATAAACACCCTGCGGATCATTTTTGAACAGTGCGTTGAATTCCGGTCACCACTGCACCTGCTGTTCATCGATTTTGAGAAGGCGTTTGACAGTGTCAACAGCTTTATCTACTGGAAACGGAGGAATTCGTTGGACTCTTACATCTCAAGTCAAACATCTAGACTACGCTGACGACCTTTGTTTACTCTCACACAGGATTATGAAACTGCACCATAACAAGTGGAAAGGGAGGCAAATGTTGCGGGTTTGAAGATTAATGCTGCCAAAACGAAAATCATCAGCCTCGGCACTAACTCAGTAACTCAAGTTAACATTGCTGGACAGCCGGTAGAGAGAGTAGAGAGTTTCCAATATCTTGGGAGTATTGTCTCGACCGAAGGTGGAGCCGAACAGAACATTGTCAACCGAATCGGCAAAGCAAAATCAGTGTTTGGAATGATGTCCATGATATGGCGAAGCAATGCGATCAGCTTAAACACCAAGCTGCGACTATTCCGTTCAAATGTTGAATCTGTGCTGTTGTATGGGTGCAGCACTTGGAAGGTGACCGCTACTATCACAAAAAGATTACAAACGTTAGTAAGTAGGTGCCTACGGAACATCTTTCGGGCCTAACCGTATATCTAACGAACATCTTTACCAGAGAACGGGTCAGGAACCAATAGGCACAACCATCCAACGACGGAAGTGGAAATGGATTGGTCATAACCTCCGAAAAGGCGACAGTTCAATAGCAAACTACGCAATGCAATGGAGTCCGTTATCTCAGGATGGTAGAAGAACGGGTCGTCCGAGAAATACATGGCGCAGAACAGTTGAGGAGGAGTCACGGCAATTGGAGAAGAGTTGGAGAGAGCTAAAGCTCATTGCCAGGAACCGCACACGATGGCGTGTATGCGTAGTAGCGGCGCTATGACCCACAAGGGGATATAGGACATAAGTACTAAGTAAGTAGCAACACTCCTAATTATATGTTGCACTTGGAGACTGGGGTACCTCCTCTTTTCCTGGATGGTCTGCATCTGCACTTTGATTATATAGTTAAAGTTACTGAGATGGAACAAGGTAGGCTACCTAAGCTGGTGCTCAACCATATAATTTCAAGAAGAAGTCATCAATAACGAAAACGCATTATACGCTAAACTGCGGTGCTTACCAGCTCCGGCCAACGCCAAAAGACCAGTAAATCCCATAAATGTTGGCGGAAATCCAGGCTCCGGTTCCTTAAGGGCACACACGACTGCATTGTTTTATGAAAATAAACAGGGTAATGCAATTAAACTCTACGATCAAACCGACTAGTTATCTTGTCACCCATAGAAGGCCTAAAGATGGCTACTGGAATTCGGTGGTGAAATTCATTGACAATTCGTTCGGCCAAATTTTTTGTAAAAGTGTACGTGTTGGGAAATCCTTTAATAAGTCTGCAATTATTTCCGTTAAACAATAAACAAATCAATCTAAATTGGAAACTTGGTTCAACTTACTTCTTGGTCATCACTTCATAAACGTCATCGAGTGATTCATTGTCGAGCAATTTTAAGCACATTCGCCAGTCCACTGGTGACGGATATAGCTGTTAATAACTTTCCAGTTATTCTATAATAAACACAAGCCAATTTTATTCTGAACATACCTTTTCTTCGACAATCTTCACATTCGGATTGCTGAAGAATGTCGACACGTGCATGAAAATCTTTAGATTTTTGAGTGTTTCGGCGAATTTCAATGACTCCAAAGTGGCGCGAACATTAAGTTTAAGTGTAATTTTCAATTGTGTATCCAAAGGTGTAGAGCCGCCCGCATGGAAAACAATCGAAACGTTTTCCATGATTTTTGCATATTCAGAGTTGATTCCCAATCGTTGGAGTTCTAAATCTCCAGGTACTGCCACAAGTTTATCCAGTTCATTGGGTTTCGCATCCCGGAGGACTCGAAAATTCTGATTGAAATTTATCAAAAATGTATAACGCCATTTAGCTAACCAACCTACCCTAATAATGATTTAAAAGGTTTGCGCAAAATCAAAGCAGTCTTTTAAAAGGGACAGTAACAAAATCACAAAAAACAAAAGCCCAACGCAAAAAACTTAATCGCAATTTTCAAAATCTCAATTATAAAAAAATCTTTATGCTGCGAATTGAAAAATTTTTAAACTTTAGTTCGTTATCAAAAGAAAAATTATCGAATTAAATTTTTTGTAGGTTTTGATTTTTTTTTCATATTTGGCTATACAACCAGGCCTCCCGGAAAAAATCTCTCCACCGGTCCCGATGTCATCCAGTTTGGCATCCTTAAACTCTGGGCGTCCCGGTCATTTTCCCACATGCAGGCTAGGTGTCTTGCTGACCGGATCCAACCGAGCTTAATTCTCTTCACGATGTCGAGATCGCGGTAACGCTCATAGATCTCATCATTATAGAGTCTACGCAATCGTCCTTCTCTATAAGACTTTTTTCTCGAACGCGGCTAAGAGGTCAGAATGCTTTTTGCTGGGTGCTTACCAGCTTACTTGGATGTTATGTTTAAATTCCTGGATTTGAAGAGTCTTGACAATACTAAAGTAGGCTTTGTTGACTTTGAGCAACCGTGCCCGACATCGCAGTCCCAGGACTTACTCTTTCTGCATTTATGGCGAGTCCTATCGCTTGTCCGTAGTTGTTTCTGATTTCTTCATTGCGAAGGGCGGCCGTGTTGACTCGAATTTGATTCGCGGATGCAATCTGCGATCGAAGCAACATACCAACAAGATAGTGGTCCGAGTCGACGTTGGCACCTCGGTACGTCCGTACCGTCATCAGGTTCGGTTTGTAGAAGCTGTCTATCAACACGTGATCTATTTGGTTGCGAGTGGCTTCATCAGAAGATACCCAGGTGGCTTTGTGGATATTTTTACGCGCAAAACTTGTACTCGGAACGACCAAATTATTGCTTGCTGCCATCTCTATGACTCGTTGTCTGTTGTCATTAGTGTTCTCTTGTAAGCTATGGGTGCAAATGTACTGCCTAAATACTGAATCCCTGCCTATTTTAGCATTCATATCCCACAGAATGATTGTTACATCATACTGAGGGCAGGCATGGAGTTCCATCGACTTATTCAAAGAATTATTCTTTTTCATCATCTGGGGAATCTTCTGTAGAAGCGTGAACGTTTATGAGGTTCTTTTAAAATCTGCCCCACACGCAAAGGGTGCATCATCATCATCATCATATTTCTCTCTACAACCAGGGTCAGGTCCTGGCCTCCCGGCAAAGGGTAGATAGCCGTTCATTAATTGCTTTAAAGCCGATAACGTTCGGTTTCATTCTTTAGCTGACTATAAACCCCACCCCAAGCACATGATCCCCGTCCACCGCATCTTCTGTATTGCTGTTATATCAGCATTTTATTTGGACAGGGTATCGGCTAGCTGCTATGCAGCTCGAGCTCTATACTATGAGAAAATTTATAAGTCACTAAGCCGTTTTCATTGCCGTGGTCATCGTCGTTCATCAGTGTATCCGAGGCTGATTTTGGGTGCCGTTTCTTACGGGCGAGGTTCTTGGCCTCGCGCCAACCTTACTTTGAACAGAATAGCGCAATCATTTAGCTTTTCCTGTATCTGGAGGAAATCAGAGATAGTTACAGCCACCTGCAATTCAATTTTGCTAATTGGGTTTTAATTTTCGTTTGGGTTTTTGTATCAATGGGATTTTGTCTTTTTGTGAGTTCGTTACTCTCCTTTTAAGAGACTGCCGGCTTTCAACTTACTTTTGACATTTTCATTTTATCCAGACGCTGTTCAGCGGTTAAGCCATTTTTCTCACGTAAAAGTACGTAGATTCTCTTCACTGAACATGACCGAAGGAGTTTTTCTATGGTAGCCTTGCCAATTGCCCCTGTGACATTGAGAATATCGTTAAAAACGCACCAATTTCTTCATTAAAATAAAAGGAAGATCTAAAGAAAAGTTGCAACAAAATTTATTTAAGATGGCTGCGATTTTTACATTTTGCAAGAGAAATCTTTCATTTGTTAAATAAACAAAAAAGTGATCCCGAAAAGGTGTTTTGAAATTTGCAATGCTATTAACTTAGCATTACAATAATAAGAGACACAAGAAACATCTGTTGTCCAGGACCTAGCTTCTCTTCACCATTCGTGTAGTGCGTGTTATATTGGAAGAGATCTAAGCTTAACTATCCCTACAATTTAAAGCCATATTCTTAATGCGAATTGAAAAGCTTTCTCATTACAATTCAAACTCTTAGACGTATGTCAGACTTGCGCTATCCTCTATTAGATTAAGCACACCAATAAAAGTTTTTAAAGTTGAACATGATAGTAAATTTTAAAGATCATATTAGAAGGCAACGCATGCAGCCAGAATAAAACTTAAAAATAATTTAAGTCACGTGTAAAATTTAGAAGTAAATTAAAACAACATTTTCTATTAAGCATAGAAAAGCTCATGTGAGAATATTTGTTGGGTCAATAAGTCTAACTGCAAGCGTTTTATAACTTAGAACTGCATTAGGAACCTTGATGTTATGCACATTCAAAGCAAAAGGTTTACCATAACTCCGTTGAATACTATTTTTTGCCAAGTCAGCGGACAAACATGTAAATATTTTATACTACATGATTAGAGGGTAGAAGGCGACGTTACGATAATGCACGCATTTACTTCACATTCAGTGTGTTTGGATTTTATATAATAAGTAGAGTTTTAGGGACCATCACTGAGTTTGAACTTTTTTTTGCTCTTCAAACATCAAAATGACAGAACACTGACCTACGACTAACAAAAATTCTAACGATATAAACGGAAAGGATGCAACCCAAACACTTTTAGACCGAATATTTCATATTTAGTCTTTTCTTTTATTCATTTCTTTTCGGAGCCATTAACAAATTGATTTTTTATTGAGACAATGGTAAAAATTCCTAAATTCAAAAAAATTAAACTCCAATTCCTTCGAAAGTTTACTCGCAGCTGGCTCAGTTTAGCAACCGCCTTGTCGAATTCCATTATAAATCACATTACCCGATCCGCCAGTGAGAAAGATATCACAGTCTCTGTAGAATTCGGCAATCATTATTATAGTTTCTGTGTGGAAATAAAAATACCACAATTGTTCACAATATTATGGGCGAGGAAACTTATCAAACAACGCTAAGCAAACTATTAAGCTGAAGGAACAATGCACAACTGAATCGTAGACTTGCAAGCAGGCAGCGAGTTTCCAAACCTCAGAATTTAAAACACCTATAATCGTTCTGAAATATTCAAATAAAAAATTATAATATTGGCACTAAGTCCAAAATTGGAAAAAAACGTTGAATAGAATAACATGACATTACATTCAATCAATAGAATACAATACATGCTTTCATACTTTCGACAAACAAACGTCGAACTATTCACTATTGACTATTCACGTTATATTCAGTATTATTTGTTTACTAGTTGAATGTTTTTCGAAGCTCTGTATTTCCGCATTAATTTGATCCTCATGCATTCAATATGCATGCTTAGAGATATCTTCTCTTTTCCTCTTCTTTATATCTTAACATCCACGCTGTCACTACAATTATTGTTATTCTAAGAATATTACAATGAATACACAAATTATTGCAGCCTATCAATGGCAATGTACTTGATCCTCCTAGTAATATACTCAACGTTGGAGCGGAACAGTCTCAGCTTGCCTTTGGGGCTATAAGCACTGCTCTTCCATAGTTTGGACAGCATTCCAAACACAGCTTTGACCTTTCCGATTCAGTTCCTCACTAAAAGTCAGTTCCACCAACGACCTACCATGGGAAGAGCACTTTCGTGAGTTAATAACTGGCCAGCTAATTGAGGAATTGGAGCACGGACGAAGTTAGCAGAGCGATAAATCCGCTCAAAAATAATGAGGCATCGGGATCAGATGGGATCCCAGCAGAACTGATTAAAATAGGATGTCATTCAACAACTGATCAGATTTACACCCTTAGGCAGGTGATGGAAAAATGTCTAGAGTTTCCAAACTCACTACACCATCTTTGTGTAGACTTTAAAGCCGCCTATGATAGCATAGCCAGAGTAGAACTTTATAAAGCCATAAGAGAATTCGGTATCCAAAATAAACTGACTAGGCTATGTAGGTTGACCCTGGATAATGTTATAGGCCAAGTAAAAATATCCGGATCACTCAACATCTAAAACGGGCTCCGACATGGGGATGGACCGGCCTGCGCCCTCTTCAACCTGACGTTGGAGAAATTGATTCGAGACTCTGTGTAATTGCGAGAGAAACAATCCTCTACAAGTCCATTCAGATACTGGCTTACGCAGACGATATTGACATCGTTGGTAGAAACCCAAGGGCGACACGAAATTTGGGGCTGCACATAAATGAGAGCAAAACAAATTACATATATAGTCCCCGTATGCGAGTAGAAGATCCAACATTGGTCCCGCAATTAAAATAGTGGAGTAGTGCAATACTTTAACTATCTCGGGTCAACTGTAGCAGCCGATAACAGCATGGAACCAGAAATACGCACACGGTTGCACTATGCTAACAATGCCTACTTTAGTCCGTCAAGACTCTTCATATCCAGGAAAGCTTAGCAAAAAGCATTCTGACCTCTTAGCCGCGTTCGATGGAAAAGTCTTACGGAGAATTGTTGGGCCCGTATGTGTCGAAGGACGATTCCGGAGACTCTATAATGATGAGATCAACAAGCGTTACCCCGATTTCGACATCATGAAGAAAATTAAGCTCGGTAGGCTTCGGTGGGCAGGACACCAAACTCGCATGTGCGAAGAGGATCCTGCTCGAAAAGTCCTTTGCGGTAGGATTTATGGAACACGACAGCGAGGCCGGTCAAGCCTACGCTGCTTGAAGTACTAGTAGGATGTTTCCCTCAATTCAATGTCAACTCTGTTTTGATATAAATAATAAATTTGAATAAAAGTAAAGCATCACGCTGCCTCATGTAGATCCCCTGTGGACTCTATATGTGTCACAAGCATATCCAATTTAGAAAGGACAAGTCCCCGATACAGATTCTAGTCCTTAGACTTAGGATCGTATCGAGAATAAGCATGTGTCAGTTTGCCGGGAATGTCAAACCTGATGTGCTAATTAATGGTCTGACAGCGAGGCTTCGTTAGACACATGCCAGTTTTTAATTATGTAGGAGATAAATGGACTGGCAAGAGTGAGGTCGAGTATTTCTTCGCGAATCGCACCTGCCCCTGCTTCCACAGACCTCATGATGTGCACTGGCATCGCAACCTATGAGGTCTTGGAGGTTTCTGTTCTGACAGTGCTCTATTGACTCCTGGACTTTAGTTGGCAGAATGTTTTTGTTGTAGCAGCTCCAAGTCTGTTAAACCTATTTCTGAGTTGACGATTCTTGGTCCAGTGTATGAAACACTGGAGTCTTTCGGTGCATAGAACCGATCATCGTAGAATGTTGTTGTTGTTGCTGTTGTTGTTGTAGCAACTCAAGGTTTGGGAGTGGATCCAAGTTATCCAATCTCAAACCTTTTGTTATGTTGACGTATATCTTCCAACAACGCTTCCTTATATCTTTTGGTGTGGGGGTTTTTTTATTTATTAATCTCACTCACTCTCACTGAATCTCTACTAGCGCTGTTCGTTTCGTTGTAGGTCTGTTCAAGTTACTACAAGTCTTCCCTGAATGCTTTACCTTGCCGGAGTAATTGAGCTTTTTTAGGGCCCTTTCCCCTACGGCAAACAGTCAGGTTAGGTTGACCCAGTGCTCTAACCTTACCCGACTCTTCCTCCTTGCGTGGCCAGTGATACTGCTTGTCGGATGGGAGACAGCAGCTCTAGCCGCTGCAGTTCGGCTGCCAGAGCCACTAAAGCCAGCATGCCTTAAATACCTGATTGAAACCTCTGCCGAGTCTTGGGTTTTATTAGCCGTTTAAGAATGTATACATTACCCCAGCATCTTTGACAGACGCCCATGATAATTGAGTGAACAACTCATGAACAACAAGTCATCATCATCATTAAAATCAATTAGCTTTATAAATTCAGCTTCAAACAGTTCCGTGATCATCAATGAATTTTTCGTTTAAATGTTCTAAGCAGGCACTTCAATGCTGCCTCAAAAGATCAAATCGGTCCTGTACCGTTAAAGTTATGAACATCTTTCAAATCCATTCCATTAACCCCATTCGCTGAATTTTTAAAGAGGCACATTAAAATGTTTCAAAGAACGTTAATTTATTTTTTTTTGTTTCTTTAATTTGTTCTCTTTTCCCAACAGGAAGTGGAGAAATTCTGCGGCTGTGTATCATGTTCGAAGGAGACGCGGGACACTTTCTCCGAAATGATGAACTTCTCCCTGCTCAAGGACTCCGTTTTTATTATTTTCTCAGTTTCGAACTTCTGCACAAGCATCGGTTTCAACATGCCATATGTGTACATAGCTGCACAAGCTGAAACTCTCGGCTTGGACAATAAACAATCAAGTTACCTGATAGCTATTATTGGCATTGCCAATACAATTGGCAGGATTATTCTGGGATATATATCCGATAAGCCATGGGTAAATCGTCTGTTGGTATACAATTTTTGCCTTACTGTGTGCGGCATTGGTGAGTATGTTTTATAAGCGTATTCGGAGAGTTAGGTGAAGCTAATATCCAAAATTTATTGTTCTCCACCCCCCTCCCAATCACTCTATAGCTACCTCTTTGTGTATCTTTTGTACCGATTTTTACTCGTTAGCCTGTTATGCGGTAGTTTTCGGTTTCACAATTGGTGCCTATGTTGGCTTGACGTCCGTCATTCTGGTCGATCTTCTTGGCTTGGATAAGTTAACGAATGCCTTTGGTCTATTGCTGCTCTTCCAGGGTGTTGCTTCGCTGGTGGGACCACCAATTGGAGGTAATCTCAATCTTGCAGTCACTGCGATGATCAGACAGATCTTAAAAATAATTTTCTTTTCTTGCCAGGTTGGTTGTACGACATCACGAATTCGTATTCACCCGCCTTCATACTGGCCGGAGTGATGATTGCCGTTAGTGGAGTGGTGCTGTTTGCTATTCCACCGCTACAGCGGATCAATGAGAGAAAATTGCTGCAACGGCAGCATACGACACTGTCGTCGTAGTAATGCACAACTGCCGTAAACGAATACAAAGACAATTTAGCATTAATTATAGAAAATAATATGTAATATTTTTTTGTATAATATTAGGTATTTCTTAGATAGGCAACGAAACTTTTTCTTAACTAATAATTATTATTTTGTACAACTTTTACACATTCAAGCAAACAAACTAAGCTAGAGAGATATTTTTATATATATAGGCCAATCGTATTGCTCTTCCTACTATATTGATACATATATTGATAATATATAATGTTGATATTTTTATAATAATTGTAATAATAATTCTAGCTAAATTTTTTGAAAACTAACAGATCGATTTGCACGTGCTATGAAACAAAAGCAAAAACAAAATATTTACATACTCGTCTACAACTAAAAACAAGAATATATTGAACTACAGGGAAAATAATTTTAAATGCAAAAAATACTTTACATAGTGTTGGGCCGGGCTAGGGGAGGCAAATCGCCGCAATGAGCAGTCTTTCGATTGTGTCACAATTTTCCGATGCATATCGATTTTTGTTCCACACCACTACACGCAAGCGGAATTAAACCAATGTTGACTATTTTTAACGTATTTATAGATAGTATATTTATGCAAAACGGATACATATCTAAACCATGCATATATGTAAGTAAAGGGTATTGAAACTTACCTTATTGTTAAGCCCATTACAGACTTTTTGTTTTTCACTTTAATTGTATTGAAGTAATAAGTTATCTTACAAACAAAAAAGGAAAACAAAAACAAAACAATACAAACAAATAAATTAATAATGAACTACTCATATTTTGTTTTTCTTAATTTCCGTGCTGGACATTAGCAGTTTAGCAAAGTAGTATGGTATGATGGCAGTAAGACATCAGTAGAATAGGGTGGATAAAAAGTACGATTTGTGCAATTTGTTCTGACTGGTAGAAGTGCATTCAAACGTGCACGTGGTGGCCGCCGGTAAAATTAAAAGCCACTGCCTATATCAAGTACTCGGGTTTCAGATTAAGAATGGCTTATAAGCTCTCTTAAACTACTGAGGGATGCTCCCGAAATAAATTCATTTGCTACAGAGGCTGACCGAGGTCTAAAATTTGGTTATCGTTTCTTGACACTTCTAAGCAGAAGTTTCTTATTAGGCATATAATGTTTAAATTCGCAATGTTCACTTCTATACATATTAATACACGCTATACACGCTCTTTAGCATTTCCTCTGAAGGACGTGGAATTTTTCTATATATAAAGGACTTATATTCCAATATATTGGACACGCATACGATAGAATATGTCTAACGAACGCCTGGTAACAAAGGTTCTTCACCTCCCATCTCAGATGGCGTGAATAAAATAACTTTCTCAGGGCCATAAAAGCGGTTCTTCCCTTCTTCACAACGGTATTTACGTGTTCATTGTAACACAGAAATGTATCCAAATAAACACCCAATGGGAAAATATACACGCATATACAATAGAGCATACCACGTAAAGTAGAAAAACCGAAGAATTGAGTGGAGGCTGTTTTCTAGCGTCAACATCATCATCATATTTGTCTCTACAACCGGGGCCCGTCCTGGCCTCCCGCAAAAATTCTTTCCACCGGTCCCGATTTCGAGCCGATGTCATCCAGTTTGGCATCCTTAAATTCTGGGCGTCCTGATCTACGCCATCCTTCCAGCGTAGGCTTGGCCGGCCTCGCTGGCGTGTTCCATAAATCATACCGGAAAAGACTTTTCGAGCAGGATCCTCTTCGCTCATGCGAGCTAGGTATTCTGCCCATTGGAGCCTACCGGAGCAACTGTGCGCGTATTTCTGGTTCCATGCTGTTATCGGCTGCTACAGTTGACCAGAGATAGTTAAAGGATTGCACTACTCAACTATTTTAATTGCGGGACCAATGTTGGATCTTTTACTCGCAGACGTGGCCACCATGTTCTTTGTTTTGGTTTCATTTATGTGCAGCACCAGATTTCGTGCCGCCTGCTCTATCTGGATGAAAGCTTCCTGTACAGCTCTTCGGTTTCTACCAATGATGTCAATATCGTCTGCGTAAGCCAGTATCTGAATGGACTGTTCCTCTCGCCGTTACGTCTGAGTCTCGGATAACTTTTTCCAAACGCCAGGTTGAAGAGGACGCAGGCTAGTCCATCCCCTTGTCGGAGCCTGGCGTCAAAGCGAAATAAAAAAATTCCAGTAACTATCTATGAATAGCATTTGCATAGAGGTCCCACAGACCGATGAAAAAAGTATTTTAACAGCTTAATGCGATATGAATATACTATACAAGGCATTCATTCACCTTATTATTAGAACAATTGCAGTATCTGATAGTCAGATGTACTTAAGCTTCGCAAAAATATTTCCTACTTTTTCTTGTCTTATCGTTATTTCCACCAGCACTCATACAAGTGTATAAGTAACCAGTTGAATTCCAATCCCACACTAATTCTGCGATTTCAAAATACTTCGCCAGCATAAACTTTACATTTTTTAAAAAAAAAAAAAGGTGACAAGGTATTTGTGGACCTGGACCAGAGTCCAGTAAATTTTAAGGTAATCCATTTACCAATTGTTGTAGGAAACCAGGCTAACCCGACAAAAACTGAATAATTTTAATTTTTTTAAACTGTGTAGGTATACACATATGAATTGAAAAAATAATAATATTAATATTGAAAGTCTTTAATCTCGTGTAAAAATATCTAAACATAATGTTCTTACTGAGGTTGAAATATTTTTTGCAAGTTTCTGACTAACCTTATCTTTGAAAATCGAACTGAATTGAACTGAAATATGCCACCTGTTTTTTGTTTAATTTCTACAAAATATTTTAATTGGACGCCTCTACGGTCACAATTAAAAATGAATTAATTAAAATCTTGACAACTTTGTGAACCATTATCGAAAACACATTGTCAACCAACGTGCAATCACAATAATCCCTTGAAATATTTTTTTCGCATTTAGAGGACAGCACCAAAGATAGCGCAACGACAATGTTAATTGTCATTGCAACAATGCCCCATCAATTAGCAACAATTACCAAACATCTGTGTCTCAAGTACCACCAGAACAAAACAAGACACCATAGACGTTACTAATGGTTTGGTTTATGGTATGACAATCTATATGGCAATCTGCTCTTCCAATTTATTTTTAACACAAAAGACAAATTGAAAAAATTATTCTTATTACAAAGCATCAGTGCCAAGACGATGAAATGTTAAAGATATGTATGGCTAAAATAAGCACTGCGCTTATAACAGGTGGCACAATGTGCGTGAAATATTTTTTTAATTATTTTAACAAGAGAAAATATTGAAATTTTAATTATTAATTGTGTATGCAAAAATAACCGTACTAGGAGTACATATAGATACGTCAGATGTTCTATCAAACATTGAAACGTAATGGCGAAATTTTGCTAAGTTGCACTAGAGATATATTCTCGATGTTGTCTTGTTGTGCCGGCTAAAGACAACTATAATAAATTGTGGAATTAGGTTGTCTTGTAAGTATTAATTTAAGCTATAATTAATTCCAATTTTTGTCAATATGTTAATTCCAATCTTTTGTGCACAACTTTTTAACTATCACTTCGGATCTTGCAATATTCTATTATTTCAATTCCTTCTAGTAGTGTTTTAGTGAGTAGTTTTTTAAGCTTACTTCCAAGGTTATCATTTTTTCCACCTTAAACAGAATGAATGTTGCTCTGGGTCAAAATTAAACATCCAACTAATTTGCAACAAAGTGTGCGTTTACTAGATAGCATGTGTCCTATTCAGATATTTTTTGTTGGTTTCATAATGCCAAGCTCGAACTTGGAAATGATGTAAAGGTTTTTTGAAGGAAGGCTAAGACCGGTCTCTAGTTTAAGCGCCAAATGTAACGATATCCACCTACTAGTGCATCTATCCTTTGGAGCCTGGTGAATAAAAAAGTTATCACTCGTTAGTGTTGGCTTCTCTTGTGACTACTTTTTTTGCTTATAAGTACTCACTTGTTCGTTCACCTAAAGCATGCACACCAGAGTAAATTTTAAATGTTTTGACTCTCTTTGCCGCTTGTAATAATGAAAAACTATACTACGAAAAAAAGCGCCGTGACTCAAGTTGTTAGTGAGTTGGAATTCTGAGCAGGAGGTTTGAGGTTTTAATCCCAGAAACACCAAAATCGCAGTCCCACCTATCGCGAATGTTGACAAATGTCCGGCAGTAATAACTTGTCACGAAAGCTTCTCACTCGCCTTCGGATACGTCATTAAATTGTAGGTCCTCCTATTTGTGTATTAAAAATATAACACGCACAACACAAATGATCGCGAGAAATAAGGCCTTGGACCTTAACGGTATGTCGCGCCTAATATTATTATTATAATACAAAACTTACCGTTATATGACTAAATGGAATTTAAAAGATTCCCGCTTGTCCTTGGTTTATCGCTTTTATATCATAAACAAAATAGCATCAGAATTTGCTTTGCATTGCAATAGTGATGCCTCATAGCTAAACAAATAATAATTAATGTTTTTGAATAACCCCTACCCTACATCTTAATTAACCAATTTACTAGAATCTTAGGTCTTTAGGAATACGCATGAAAGCAGCCATTTTTTTTAAATTTTTTCTTATGTACACATTCTTGAGTGATTTCAAGTTTTATAATGCTTAGCACATCGTGGGCGTTGGGAAATTAAGGAAATTAGGGCTGCATTTGCTTAATTCAGAAAGGCTTTAGAATAATTAGATGTTTAGAAGTTTTCACTCACAAAACTCAATATAATTTATATTTTTTCCAGTTAAACTGGTTACTTCTTATTTTTAAGATGTGTTCGTTTGTTTGTGGCTACCTGGCTGGTGGAATCTTGTGATCAATTTTAAATCTATTTCCTAAAATCGAATTCTGTTGAAACTATGCATTTATGTGTATCTACGATGACAAGACTTTCAATAAAAAGTGATTGAGCCTCAGCGTCAAGTGGCTTCCATATAAATTTCTTAAAAACTATAATTTCGCATTCCAATAAAGCAGTTTACGTTTAGGCGCATATTTTGAATTATTTCCTTTGCTTTGCATGTGTTTTTATAGTGGATTGATTGAACAACAAGTTGTCACAACATTCTGTCTTTTGGGCATTAAAGAATTTACATGAAAAAATGTTAATTTTGATGGGTTGATTTTATTATTCGCCAGGTTCTGAATCTGTTTTTTAAGGATCGAAAGATCTCTGCAACTGAAAAAGATAGAAAATGAATTTTTTAACCTAAGAGTAAACATACAATCATTTTTGAAAATAGCACCAAACTTTTAATCTATTTTTTGGCACATAGAATTTGTTGCATCCGATCCGGCGACGTATTCGTTGACGTTGCCGTATGAAACCCAAAGAGGTGACCTCACGTGATATGTGCTACATGCGTCACAATTGTTTTAAAACTAATCCCATTAAATTCTGACTAGTAGAAGCCGAGATATACGAGTTAACAAACAATGACGAAAATGCTTATCAATGAAAATCGCCAGACTTGCTTTGCCGTCTTCCCTTAAAAATAAAGTCCTAAATCTGTAACTTCAACTTGGGATTAGTACTGCAAATCGTTCCTACCAAAAACTTTTCAATTCTATAGACACACGAGCTAATGTATTCTGCGTATGTATATTTAGTTGTAACTCAGTCTAAAGACTAATTTATCTTAAAAGCCTAATAGTATGCAACGTTAAGTGTAGGTTTTTCGTTCATAAGCGATAGGTCGTTCAGTCATAAGCGATTTCTGAAATAAGCTTTAGGCTTAAAAAAATAGATAGCGATACGTAGATTGAGTATTTTTTCAGTTTCCTCAGGGGTAGTAGCGCCTATAAATGAAAAATTTACGCCATCGCAAGCCGAGCGCTAACCAATTTTTTTAAAACAAGTCCCATCAAATTTTGACTGGTAGAAGCCAAGATATACGACACGGCAAGCAAACGTACAAACGTACACACGCTCGCTGAAAAAATTTTCATGTCCTCTGGATATAAGCTTCGCCCTTCGGGCTCGCAATAAACTTTAAACTGCTGTGGGAGAAATGTCAAAGCATTTGCTGGAGAAAAAAGTTTGTAAGCTGGTCAACTTTTTGTGTCGCTTCCGTCACATGATATAGGATACTTCTCATAAGAACGCGTCCAATTAATAGATCTGTCAGTTGCATACGTCACCTCAACACATTCTCTGGGCTGGGCACTTTACTCCCAGAATAATGCACACAGCATTTGTAAATGGGGTCAATTTTGTCATGTTAACGCAATACATGACTTATTCCGAATGAGCAAAATGAAAATGTTTCGCTTCGTTTCATCAAACATTCTATTTCGAGATTAAAAGATTGCCTCTACTATGCTTCGAGATCTCCGATTGCTTCTCCCTGTGCCACTATAACGTAATCCATCGAATTATCTATCTTACGATGATCGCATCGCATCTCATCTGCAATGATACATCGACGACACGCAATTTGCACATGAAAATTGCACCGTCACGCAGTATTTCTTCTCAGCTTCTCTCTTCTTCTAAAGGAATTATAATTTCAAAATAATAACAAAATTCCTTTGAGTTGGCATTGCTCAACAATTGGCCAAAGGACCAAATGCATTCGCGAGGAAAGAACAACAATTTTAAGATATTATTCGTTTGGTTATTTATTCTTCTGAGTTTTTCTACAATAAATAATATAATTAACTAAATTTTCAGTAAATCACTCTGTTTATCAAATTTTCGGTTTTTGATTATCTTTTTAATAATAACTTCAACTACCAGAAGCCGCCCCGCCTCTTACTGAATGTCATTCAAAATCAGCTTTTTCAAGGTGCAATCGCCAGCATTTAACTTCTCAAGAGTTTCTAGGATTTCTTTGCAGTATCGATCCCTATGCTGGAATTCCTCCTCAGTGTAATCTTCTGTGCATCTCTGCATTCGCCAGATAACATTCAACTTTGCTTCAAGGAGAATATAATTTGATGGTGGACAAAAACGTGGACACAGATCGTTGATAAAATGGATCATGTCCTTTACGGAGCTGACGTTAATGCGATTGTTAATTGTGTTCAGGGCGAAGTCCTGATAGCGGACCATTTTACTGTGCGGAAATTCCGCCTTACATTCCAGACATTTCCAATCGGGTTTCGTTGTCTTTGTTTGCACTGGTATCACCCAACTTTTGCATCCCTGCTCGCGGCAAAACAGTGCCGACAAATAGGTTCCATTTTCCTGTAAAAGAAAAAAAATTCTATTAAATAATTATCTAATAATCTAATTACCTCTAACAAAGTATTTTTCTCAGTAATGGTAGTTAGTTCTCAAACGACGAGACAGATAGAAACCCCAATGTCAAAGAGTAATTCTGGAGCCCCATCAAAAGTGATCTTCTTCATTACCCGTAAGGAAACCATGAACCAGTATAATGTAATCAATCGAATTATCATGATCGCTTCGCATCGCATCGAATGCTCGAAACTCAACTACGAAGGGTAAAACTGAGTGTTTTTGAAGCAATGTTTAAGAGTACCAAGAAGACTGTAATAATTATCCATTCCTATTGGATTAGAGTTATTAGATGACTCGAGAACTAATGATTATTTTTCAAACTTAAAACAGCAATGCAGAGGAACATGTTCCGCAGTAACGCACAACAAGTACCTACATTATAAACAACATTGTCATTTCGAGCAGAAATATTGTATCCGGCTGTGTATAATTGGATTTTTTCCTCTACTCTACTCGCTGCACTGACATTATTGAACCTGCACATTCTAAAATCAATAGTCGTCATAATAGGATAATAGATTTTTACCTTTAGACACGACAGAGCCACACTAAAAATACACCCAAGGTAGTTGGTTGGGTGGTTACATGCGATACTTTTAACCACTCACCCATCGCATTACTCAAAGTACAATACTCATCGCAAGAAATAAAAGACAAATTGTAATTGAATTTGAAGCATTAACTGGAACACTCTCGATGGTTGATTATTGTAGCGTTAGCTACGATATGAGAAGAAGAATGCATGAATTTAATTAACTGCCACATTCGCACTCACTTCAATTTATGGTCGAAATATAACAATCTGTGGGTTTTTTGTTTTGTTTACATTTTTCCCTGTCGGTTGGTCTGAAATGAGATCAAAAATTACTGCGCACCCTCCCGTGTCTTCAACCATTCAACACTTGAGATTTATTTTAGAAATTTTTGGTAAAATGTTTCTAGCTGGCGGCAATTAAAAAATAAGCAGATGTTTGTTAGTAAAACAAATTGCAACCATACTGCATACATTGTTTTCATCAGATGAATTTCATGTATACGAGTATATACGAGTATTGTGGAAATGTACATCACTTAAATTGTATTATCGTAAAAGAAAGAAAAACATTTTTAAAACGCCTTTCATAATTCAAATTGGCGTAAAATATTTTTTAACTTTTTCGAGTTTTTGGAGGTCCATTTTAACCACTTTCCACGCGAACAAGAGAGCTTTTTGGAAATAACCACCTTTCACATAAAGAGAGGTAAAATTTTGTAATGTGTTCAGTGCCATCGGCCATTTCTAAGAACCAGCGTGTGAACTATATCGTGAGTCGCGTTTGGCACGTCTGATGCGTGGAACAGTGCCTCTATGCTTTTCTGCCTGTCTATATCTTAGACTTATTTGAGGACCTTTTTAACCACCTTTGTGAGCAACTGTTTAGTGCTCAGTGTCATGGGCCTTTTCTGAGAACTAGGGTGTGACGCATATCGTGAGTTACGTTTGGCACGTGTGATGCGTGGAACAGTGCCTGTATGCCTTTCTGTATGTCTGTTACTTCGACTTATTTAAGGACCTTTTTAACCACCTTTAACGTGACCTAGAGAGCTGAAATTTTGTGAGCCCCTCAGTATCGTGGGCTATTTCTAAAATCGTATGTGTAACGTGTTTCACGAGTTGTGTGTAGCGCGTATGATGCGTGGAATTCTGGGTTAACTGTGAAATAGACCTCACCTCAAAACAGATAATTTGTCGTATGACGCGTAAATGTCATTCGACAGCAGATCCATTTGCATGGTATTTCTTTTGCGAACTGTCAACGCCTCAAAGGACACTTAAAAGACTCTCCAAAAGAACTCCAAAAGGACTCCCAAGAAACCACCAAAAGACCGTAAAAGACCACCGAAAGACCATAAAAACACCACCAAAATACCCCCAGAAGACCATATCATATCATAAAAATCTCAGCCGTGCTCAGACATTGAGCCGCTTACAAAATTTCAGCCCTCTAGGTCGTGCGAAAGGTGGTTAAAAAATACCTCAAAACACAAGAAAATGTCGCCATTTCAAACCATCACACGCGCTACACGCGAAAGGTGACAAGCGTCATACGTCGAGTAAGTTTGGACTTAGACACTCACAAAATTTCAGATCTTGTGAAAGTTGGCTAAAAAGGACCTCAAAAAGCCGAAAAAAAAATTTCAACCAATCGCTCGTGCGATACGCGATGCGCGGAATAGAAAAAATGCTCTTTTGGACTTGGACACTCACAAAATTTCAGGTCTCTAGTCATGTGGAAGTTTGCTAAAAACGACCTCAAAGTAGTCGAAAATACACACAAACAAGGAGTCAAGTCAAGTTAAATAAAAGTTTTTAAAAAAGTGATGTATCATTAAGCATTGCAATGAATGAAATAGTGATGTTCAAGGAAACAATCAAAACAAACGAATGCATTGTTTCAGTTGTTTTGCTATGACAGTTCAAGGGAATTTTACTAAATACGCTCTATGGCATTTTAATTGCGGTCTTGTAATTTTGTATGACACCCGATGTTTGTTCATTTATATAGAAAAATTTGAAAAACGTAGAAGATTCTCTTATATTATTTTTATAAGGGATGTTTTGACATATAATATCAACTGTCCTGAATTACTAGCTAGTCTACCGATCAATATTTCCTTCTAGACAACTCATAAATAGATATTTATTTATTTTATATTAATTTTCATAGAACGAATTTCAGACAAAACGAGCCCATATCTAAATATATAAAATTTTATAACGATATTTGCAATGAATTTAAAAAATTGATTAAAAAATTGTTTAATGTAAAATTGGTTTTATATATTTAATCAGCAGAGTATAAGCTCCATTGATGAAATAAATAAACAAACATAACAATAAATTTTTAAGTATTTTAGTCTTTCCAAGGATATAACAATTGAATTATATTCCATTTTATTCAACAACAAAAAAACACATCAACATACAATGAAACTCCACTCACAGTTGTATCATTGCAGCGTGGACAATCGCATACGAAATCTTTTGTCATTTTCAGGAATATCGACCGCGTCAGATTACTCCACAGGATCTTCGTGTAAGTTGTTGTAATTTCTGCGCCCTTGGGGATGAAACGAGCCGCCCGTACTATAGCCATTCGACCATTTTCAAAGTAGTGACTGGCATTCGGTGTGCACTCATGATTCATGACGGCCGTCAAAGGGAAGAGTCCACGCAAAAGAATCTCATGCTCACCAACCTTGGCGGGCGCCTCAAACGCATTCGTATTAAGAACACCAACAACTCGGTAAAGGTAATCCATGAGTTTCTTATCACAGGGGAAATTCTTAAAACACTGCGCGGCTTTGATGATTTCATTGCGATAGCCGCGGTCGTTGTTCGCCTGCATAGCATTTATCAAATCGCGTTGATCATTTGTCAGAAAGAAACAACGAACTGCCGTCAGAATGCGCAAAGTCAATGGGTTAACGCCACCCACGTCGATCGGTTTCCACGACCGAAAGATTTCACATTCTTGGCGGTGTTCTTCCGAAATTGAACACTCGGTGCAAACGGGCAACGTACATTGCCGCTTGCAGAGAAAATCCTTTACCGGCAGGAGTTTATTGCAAACGACACATGTATTGAGAACTGATCCTTTGCGTGCTGTCGGTCCAACTACAAGCGCACGTTCGCGAAATAGCAGTTCGCCTTGTTCAATGTCACGCACGGCAAACACACCACGTCCGGCAACCTCCGAATATGCGACCACCCAGTTGGGGTCGACTTCTTTGAGATCCGCCAAATGCAGATCGACAACGCGCGCAAGTTCCTCCGGTGTTGACATGCTCTGCAGGTCGTATAACACAAACAAGTGAGAGCCGAACCGTACCTATCTCCAGGCCTAGTAGCTGTTCATCTACGACCAATCAATGCGGATTTTCATCGACAACTATCCTCGCCGTTCGAAAAGTGAAAATCATTTTCCATTGAGCTTTCATAAATATGCCTGTTTGCCGTGTGCCTTTTGCTTTGCTTCTGTCTACCACGGCGTATGTGTAACATGACAACTAACGCGTATGTAGGAAGACATATAATACAGAGGTGAAGGCATTTTCGCCTTCACTTTTGGCACGGTGTTTTTTGTGGGCCAAGCAGTCCGGCTGTGAGTTGTGAGTGCTTTGTATTCAACACAAGACACCTTCTGTTGTCCCCACCCCCTATTAATATTGAATATTTTTCCTTCTTCTTTTCTGTTCTCGCCTCGTCCTCCTATGTGTTCATTCGTAATTTCACTCCCTGCTACAAGTAGCACTGCTGGCGCCCAGTGCAGTGCACCCCTCAATAGATTTGTTATCCAATTGGTATCACATAATATTTTTGTTCGTGACCGACGGCATACGTCACGTACTTGTCGTATACGCGCTGTGTTCATTCACCATTCGTTGTCGGAATTAATTTTTCATTCGTCAGCATCGACGCGCTCATTATACATTTAACTTGGACCCGGTCTAGCAACAGACTGACTGATCATAATGAATAGACAGCAATCAGACAAGCAGTTTTCTCTGTACACTGGGCAGTAGGCCGCAACTATCGCCAGGAAGTTAAGATTCTTATTCAATGTTATAACATAAAACAAAGATAGAAACAATAAAATAAAAAGTCTTAACCTATACGGGGTGTATCTGTTAAGGTGATAAGTACTTTAGGGGTTAATTATGAACAAAAAAATAGTATTGGAGAGGGGTCTATTGTACGATGTATGTAGCGTTTTAATGCGAAGAAACGTATTGTTGACCTTGCATCACTTCACACCCTGTAACTCTTGAAAGCATTTAGCTAAAAGACCATTGTTGGTCTTTGAAAGAAAAGTAAATCTTTCTACATCAAATAATGTTCATTTTGTTAAATCGTTTAAACCATTACCAATATGAAGGTAGTCAATGTCAAAAAATCATTTAAGTATAAATGTTTGGGCCGGGTTAATCAGTGATCATTTCATTGGCCATCGCATACTACCCGAACGGCTTAATTCAAAAGGGTACCTGCAAATTTTGACGAATCACCTGTCAGAATTGATGGAAGACGTCGTATTACTGAAAGGATCCTTGCCACAGTGGACGTAATGTTACTGCATTTTTAAGTGAACATTGTCAAAACCGATGGATTGGTAGAAACGGTTCAGTATATTAATGGTCTAGGCCCCTGGATCTAACTGTTCTAAATTTGTTTTTATGTGGAAAAGAATTAATGAAATTGATTTAAAAGGACCTCAAAATAGTCGAAAAAAAATTTAACCCATCACACGTACCACACTCAACACGCGTCAACTCGGAATATAAAGTTAGACACTCACAAAAAGGTTAAAAAGCACCTAATTTTGGTCGAAAATACAGACAAAAAGGAGTCAACTCTAGTTAAATAAACGTTTTTAAAAAAAAAAGACATTGTTTAATCTTAAAAATTTAATTTTCTTTAAAAAAAAGACCAACAGTGGCCTTGTAGTTAAAATCTTTTAAGAGGTACAGGGTGTGAAGGGATGCAAGGTCAACAATACGTTTCTTCGCATTAAAACACTACGTACACCGCATACGATATTTTTCTTATAATTAACCAAAAAATCACCGCTTTTATTATTTGTCACTTTAACAGATAGACCCTGTATATAACTACACACCGCACAATTTAGTATTAAGAGATTTGCATAAAAATTAACTTAGCTAAAAATTCACTTTTTTCAACCAGATTTCATTTACTTTCTTATTATTCACATGCGAGTTTAGGTATATAAAAACACAACAACATTTCTTAATCAAGTATTTCTTATACTTGCTCCAATTAACAGCGAAGGCGATGTGTAGAAAATAATAACTTTATTATACGTATAACGAAAATGAAATTATAAATAGAGAAACACTTGGAATGCTCTCCGTTGTACTACAGACTTCAAATTCTTTAGCGATCATCGCAATCGGTGACGGAATTGGCAACTAGTCATTAAAATTGCGAGCATCAATAAATAGCATGAGAGTAAGAGCGGTTATCTCATGAGAGTAATTTTATTACTCAATGCCAAAAATCTAAGTCTCCTTACGAATTTTAATTAATAAACAAGATACCCCAACAATTAATGTCATTACTCATTAACAACCTGTCTTTTTTTCGGATAACTATAGTGACACAGTAAATATAAAGAGCTCAGAAGATATGAAACAAGTAAATGAAAAAAAATTTCGTTTTTCGGGTAGAAACTTTTATACGTACATCGAAACACGTCACACAATCGTTTATTTTTTGGTAATTATTGCCAAATGTCTGTTTTTGAGGTCGGAGCTGTTTTAATGGATTTTCTTTTTTCCACTCTTCACACGCGCCACATGGTACTCGCGACTCGCGACACGCGTCAAAAGCTGGCCCCTGGGCCGCTCACAAAATAGGTCTAGAGGGCCCTCTAGGTCGAGCGAAAGCACGCGAAACGTGACACGCGTCATAATCGGAATATAAAAAATGCTTTTTTGGACTTAGACACTCACAGGCTCTCTAGGTCGTGTTGAAGGTGGTTAAAAAGGAACTCAAATTGGTCGAAAATACAGACAAAAAGAGGTCAAGTCAAGTTAAAAAAAAAGTTTTTAAAAGGATGGACGTGCAGAAAGCGTAAATTCATACGAAAACTTGAGAGTACTGTAGACAGTGAAAGAATGAATTTGATCAAAAGTAGCAGATAGCGGATCTTTAACGAACATAAGAAAAAGTCTCGGAGACAAAACAAAGCCTTTGCGGACATCGGCGTTAACTGCAAATAATATTAGATTTCACCGTTTAATACGAACAGATTAGTATCTACCAGTCCAGTCAAGAAATAAATTCCATAGGTACTCATTTTCGCCAAAAGAGCTGACTGACAAACCCTATCAAATGCCTTGGAAATATCAAGTGCAACAACTTTACTTTCACAAAATTGGTGAAGAGACTGCTTCCACTTCTCAAAGATGGCATCAGATAACCTGTAGAACGTTGCCTTTGAAAACCGTACTGCTGGTCGCTAAGAATTTTCCGTGATTTAAAGTGACCTTTGAAAGTACAGATCTTATCGCTACGTGTCGGTACGAGGAAAGAGATGACATATAATATTTTCTAGTTACATGCTAAAGACTGGTTTTCAATTGTTTGGGAAAACTATAGAAGTATTCTAAAGTACTTGTATTGTCCTATTACAGAAAAGAAAAAGATTATGCCAAATGGTAATGTTAGCGGGTCGGAAAGAGAAATAAATAAGTCTAGCGTTGTATATTGACGACGAAAAGTGTGTTTTGATTCTCGACTATCCTACCCTAAATGTCATAGCAAAAGTTGATTAGCCAACACGTTAGAAAGCAAATGTTGAGGAGCAAACGGCTACATTGCAAATGTTGCAAAGCAAATATTGCTTAGCAACAATGAAAATCTAATGCTCAATTTCGTTAAACTATGTGGCTTTGTTTGATGTGATAAAAGAACTATTTGCCGTTTAGAATCTGAGTAGATTTTAAATTGGTGAAACATTTCAACTAGAAAGTAAGCAAAATTGCATGAGTTTACGCAATTGTTGATTTCTTTTCTATGACAGTAAAAGTACGAGTTGCAGTGAGAATAAATGAATAAATTTATTCGACAGATTCACATTTAAGATTGTAATGAATCTCAACGTTCGCAAACTAGAAGCATTTTGTGATTTGTAGCGATGAAAAGCGATAAGTTTTTCTGTTCTCTGCGTCTCGTCGTCAATTCTAACGCTGATTTATAGTGACATTCCAACATTCAACTACATAGACAAGTGGTCTTGTCTGTTTGACGCAAACTTTGCACGCTGCCAGATTTCACCTTGCCACCGGCAGAACTTTCGAGTATTAAGCACTCTATTGGACATATAGGCTTTTTTTATCCGCAGTCATTCAAAATGCATGAAAATGCACGCACTGCATATCAGCATCTCTTCCTTCCTTCATTAATTTCTTAATGCCTACGCTATGCCTTGCTTCATAAAATGTTAAACCCCTTGAGCGTGTGCCATCATGAGAAAAAAAAACCATACCTTTCCTGTTCCCACAGTAATGCTAAGATTACATTCTGATATAATGTCAAATATTTGCCATGGAAAATTTAAAGCAACCAGCATTTGTTGTCAATTACAGTGTTTGCCTAAATGTAAAATTTGTATTTGCCGTTTACGATGGCAAATTTTTCAATGTCAAATTGTTTGACAAATAGTTTTCTACTCTCAACTAAAATAAACGTTGGTTTTTTGGCTTTGATTTTTGAAAAAAAAGCACACTTTGCGTTTATGTTCACAAGTTATTTAATTGAATATAATAATTCGATAAAACGAATCACATGCAGTATTTGGGTAAAGGACTTGCTGGAAAAGCAAGACCAGGAAGTATTTCAGCGTAAAGCTATTGTGAGAGTTGCACTCTGACTAACCGGAGTTATAATGCATTTTATAATTTTTGTGGGCGCCGTGGCTCTGTGGAAATGCTCGTGACTCCGGAGCAGGAGGTTCGTGGTTAGAATACCAGTAACATTAAAAGTATTTTGCACGGTGTCTCACCTCTCGCAAATGGGTGACAAACATTCCGAGAGTAAAACTTGTCACGAAAAGCTTCTCAATTCGCCGTTCGGAACCGGCCTTAAATTGTAGGTCCCTTCCATTTGTGTCCAAAAATATAAATGCGCACCACAAATGTTCGCGAGAAGCTAGGCCTTGGACCGCAATGGTCTGTCGCGCGAATATTATTATTATTATTATTATTATTATTATTATTATTATTATTATTATTATTATTATTATTATTATTATTATTATTATTATTATTATTATTATTATTATTATTATTATTATTATTATTATTATTATTATTATTATTATTATTATTATTATTATTATTATTATTATTATTATTATTATTATTATTATTATTATTATTATTATTATTATTATTATTATTATTATTATTATTATTATTATTATTATTATTATTATTATTATTATTATTATTATTATTATTATTATTATTATTATTATTATTATTATTATTATTATTATTATTATTATTATTATTATTATTATTATTATTATTATTATTATTATTATTATTATTATTATTATTATTATTATTATTATTATTATTATTATTATTATTATTATTATTATTATTATTATTATTATTATTATTATTATTATTATTATTATTATTATTATTATTATTATTATTATTATTATTATTATTATTATTATTATTATTATTATTATTATTATTATTATTATTATTATTATTATTATTATTATTATTATTATTATTATTATTATTATTATTATTATTATTATTATTATTATTATTATTATTATTATTATTATTATTATTATTATTATTATTATTATTATTATTATTATTATTATTATTATTATTATTATTATTATTATTATTATTATTATTATTATTATTATTATTATTATTATTATTATTATTATTATTATTATTATTATTATTATATTATTATTATTATTATTATTATTATTATTATTATTATTATTATTATTATTATTATTATTATTATTATTATTATTATTATTATTATTATTATTATTATTATTATTATTATTATTATTATTATTATTATTATTATTATTATTATTATTATTATTATTATTATTATTATTATTATTATTATTATTATTATTATTATTATTATTATTATTATTATTATTATTATTATTATTATTATTATTATTATTATTATTATTATTATTATTATTATTATTATTATTATTATTATTATTATTATTATTATTATTATTATTATTATTATTATTATTATTATTATTATTATTATTATTATTATTATTATTATTATTATTATTATTATTATTATTATTATTATTATTATTATTATTATTATTATTATTATTATTATTATTATTATTATTATTATTATTATTATTATTATTATTATTATTATTATTATTATTATTATTATTATTATTATTATTATTATTATTATTATTATTATTATTATTATTATTATTATTATTATTATTATTATTATTATTATTATTATTATTATTATTATTATTATTATTATTATTATTATTATTATTATTATTATTATTATTATTATTATTATTATTATTATTATTATTATTATTATTATTATTATTATTATTATTATTATTATTATTATTATTATTATTATTATTATTATTATTATTATTATTATTATTATTATTATTATTATTATTATTATTATTATTATTATTATTATTATTATTATTATTATTATTATTATTATTATTATTATTATTATTATTATTATTATTATTATTATTATTATTATTATTATTATTATTATTATTATTATTATTATTATTATTATTATTATTATTATTATTATTATTATTATTATTATTATTATTATTATTATTATTATTATTATATTATTATTATTATTATAATTATAATTATTATAATTATTATAATTATTATTATTATTATTATTATTATTATTATTATTATTATTATTATTATTATTATTATTATTATTATTATTATTATTATTATTATTATTATTATTATTATTATTATTATTATTATTATTATTATTATTATTATTATTATTATTATTATTATTATTATTATTATTATTATTATTATTATTATTATTATTATTATTATTATTATTATTATTATTATTATTATTATTATTATTATTATTATTATTATTATTATTATTATTATTATTATTATTATTATTATTATTATTATTATTATTATTATTATTATTATTATTATTATTATTATTATTATTATTATTATTATTATTATTATTATTATTATTATTATTATTATTATTATTATTATTATTATTATTATTATTATTATTATTATTATTATTATTATTATTATTATTATTATTATTATTATTATTATTATTATTATTATTATTATTATTATTATTATTATTATTATTATTATTATTATTATTATTATTATTATTATTATTATTATTATTATTATTATTATTATTATTATTATTATTATTATTATTATTATTATTATTATTATTATTATTATTATTATTATTATTATTATTATTATTATTATTATTATTATTATTATTATTATTATTATTATTATATTATTATTATTATTATTATTATTATTATTATTATTATTATTATTATTATTATTATTATTATTATTATTATTATTATTATTATTATTATTATTATTATTATTATTATTATTATTATTATTATTATTATTATTATTATTATTATTATTATTATTATTATTATTATTATTATTATTATTATTATTATTATTATTATTATTATTATTATTATTATTATTATTATTATTATTATTATTATTATTATTATTATTATTATTATTATTATTATTATTATTATTATTATTATTATTATTATTATTATTATTATTATTATTATTATTATTATTATTATTATTATTATTATTATTATTATTATTATTATTATTATTATTATTATTATTATTATTATTATTATTATTATTATTATTATTATTATTATTATTATTATTATTATTATTATTATTATTATTATTATTATTATTATTATTATTATTATTATTATTATTATTATTATTATTATTATTATTATTATTATTATTATTATTATTATTATTATTATTATTATTATTATTATTATTATTATTATTATTATTATTATTATTATTATTATTATTATTATTATTATTATTATTATTATTATTATTATTATTATTATTATTATTATTATTATTATTATTATTATTATTATTATTATTATTATTATTATTATTATTATTATTATTATTATTATTATTATTATTATTATTATTATTATTATTATTATTATTATTATTATTATTATTATTATTATTATTATTATTATTATTATTATTATTATTATTATTATTATTATTATTATTATTATTATTATTATTATTATTATTATTATTATTATTATTATTATTATTATTATTATTATTATTATTATTATTATTATTATTATTATTATTATTATTATTATTATTATTATTATTATTATTATTATTATTATTATTATTATTATTATTATTATTATTATTATTATTATTATTATTATTATTATTATTATTATTATTATTATTATTATTATTATTATTATATTATTATTATTATTATTATTATTATTATTATTATTATTATTATTATTATTATTATTATTATTATTATTATTATTATTATTATTATTATTATTATTATTATTATTATTATTATTATTATTATTATTATTATTATTATTATTATTATTATTATTATTATTATTATTATTATTATTATT